>JARJCX010000183.1:0-307008 GCA_029282285.1 Mycena rebaudengoi | reverse complement strand
GAACAATGTAAATTTCACTTTACAATCCACCTCGCTAAAGCCCACATAAAGCGCTGTGTGGAGGTGATTGTCCTTGACTAGACATAAACACTGAATTCTTGATACACGAATAAAATGTAATATAATAAATTTAACATGATGAAACAAGTCTCCCCTATTTTAACTTAAGCGAATCACTCTGAGGTACTCAGAAGACCTATGATATTGAAGACGCAATACCAGAGGCGTGCAACACGAGGGGGTCGACGCGTCGAACACGTCCCGATCTCAGATCGTGCTGGACCGAATAGAGCCGTAGAATTCTAGAAAAAGAAGCTTGTGTTGATCTGAGCTATACTAATCGACTCAACACTGGGAAATGAGTATCACACCGCCAAATGCAAGATTTCAGGAGCCCTGTAAATGTAACCTAATTTTGTAATTTCAGAAACAACATTAAGTATGCTCTAAAATGTACCTTAAATACTTGGGGTAAAGGGCCGTTGCTACGCCCAGCAGGTACGAGTACTTATGAGTGTAAATGGACAGCTATAAATTAAGACACTAATGTAGGCTGATTGTAAATAAGAGAAAATTTTGCATTCAAGCGATGCATGGTAGTCAATTAAAAATGGCATGACATACGTAGTTCCTTTGGACATGATATTTATACAGTCATCAACTGAAATAAACACCCAAAAAAGAGAAATCAGTAGGGCCAAATCGACGGCGCAGTACTCACAGCCAATAGTCGCGCCAACCCATATTATGAGTTACACCGGGATTGAAAATGGACTAGAGCACTCACTTCATCTCAATTTTACTGTTATTCTACTAATTTTCCGCGGGAAGTACTCCGACACATATTCCACATTAGACCAGCAGAAAAAAAATAAAGAGATTCCGTTCAGAATTGAGTGAGCATCAGGCCCAGGGGCAAATTAGGCCATTCAAATCCTTGCATTCAGTACTGTCTACTAAACCGTTTCACTTCAACTTTCACAGGAATACTTTAGCGGCTTACAAAACGATGTTGGCCCCAAAAATGGGGCGATAACTCGCACGGGCGTCCGGGAGGTGGCATATATGCTCAGAAAGCGGTTGCGTCACACATTGTCACACCTGCCATAACAGGTCACGCTTGTGGTGAAGGTACCGTCTCCTGGACGCCTCGCACAAGCTTTCGCTCCGGTCCTTGTGGTAAAATCTTTTTTAAGCCATAAGAGTGTGCTTGTAAAATACGAAATGGAACGGTTCAGCGAACAGTACTGAACACGAAATTTTGAGTCACACAATCAGAATCTGACATCTTTTGCTGGGGCCCTGATGTGCACTCCTTTCTGGTCGGAATTGCTTCATTTTTTTTGCTAGTCAAATGTATTATATACCCCGGAGTATGTTCCGCGAAAAATTCAGGGAATCGAAGAAAATCCGAGATGAAGTGAGCACCATCTTCAATCCCGGCGTAACCCATAGTATTGTCAAGCAGTTTCCTCCATAAGTAGCTGTAGGTACTGTCGTCGAGTATGAGCAAGAGGGGATATTTCTGAATCAGATCAATGTACATAGGTGCGAGGGAGGGCAATGGTATCAGACACTGGAACCAGCCGTTAGAGAAAAAGAGCGGCACAGAAGGGAGGCAAGTAAAGGACTCGGATGCATTTAACGAAAGGGCGACCAGCAGCAATCCTAACTGCCAAGACGAACAAATACGGTATGGCTGCCAGTGTGTATCTACATCTACGGGACCAAACAAGATGCAGCCTCTGCTGCCATGCAAGGCCAAACACTGTGCCCTCTTTTTACCGCCATATTGCCACTAGATCAACTACGTATATTAGTTATTGGTACCGTTCCACCAGTGCTTTTTCTTGAGAAAGAATGATATGAATCTTGGCTGCACCACAATTGAGCTCCAGTGCACATTGGAAACGGATTGTCGGCATGGACGGTCAATGGACGGTGGACCCTATTCCTTTTTTTCCCCATCAAGTCCGAAAGGGTGAGGGTGCAGGAAAATGCCGACGGATAATTCCGAAAGCAAAAAACTTTTTTGTCCAATTAGGAGTTGTCCCCGAGTAGGGGGTTTTTTCCCCGAGTAACAATAACAAGGACACACCCAGCCACTATTTTCAATAGAAAATTTGAAGCATGTTTAGGCACGGCCACTAAATATATTAAGCATTGCCACTAACAAGTCCCTCAACGAAATCGGTCTCTAATGAAAATTTGATCAAATTTGGGTGCCCTCGAGTTTTGAAAGGGACGATCCCTATTACATAAGTACTCGTAATTTTTTTTCAGGATGTCTGAAATTGAAGCGAATACACTAGATTAAGTTACAACTTCAGGAGGTCTAAATCTTTGAATTTAAGTAACAATTTCTCAATGACTGAATTTGTACCTTAAATTATAAATTTCAGTTGCAGATTCAGCACGGGTGAAACTAATAATTTAAGGGTGCCCCGAAAACAATAGTTTTGGGCAGCATTTAAGTCCACCTGAAACAATAAGATTAAGGCACGATTTCGGCCGAACAATAAGATTCAGGCACAGTTTCGGCCTTCACCGGCCAAATGTGCATCAATCTTATGGACTGGAATGCCACCTGAAATTATTGTTTTCAGGCTTTCTTAAATTATCAATTTCACCTGTGCTGAATTTGCAGCTGAAATTCCTGGTACCGACTCAGGTACCAGGTCTCCAAATCAGAATTAAAACTTGTCTATTGCATGCACCTTTTTACTGGATCAGCGGACCGGTCGTTGAGCTACGATCATTGGACCTAAAGGCTGAAGTCCGAAAAAAGTCCGAACCTCCTGCAGATTCTGATTTCAACAGATTTACTCAGAAAAAAAATAAAGCGGCCGCTTTCAAATTTCTACTAAATGTCTAGATACAAGAAATTCCCAGAGGACCATCCAATGGCTGTAAATATTTTGGAAAGAGCCACCAGCTTTAACGGACTCGTAACCATTGCTCACTAACTCTGACCTTGGGGAATACCCGGAGGGCCATCATATAGCAACTGCTGACTACAAATTAATTGTTAACTGGTCCAGCCGTCTAATAAGGTGTACTGGGAGGTATCAGGGGATGCCGGAGGGCCTTAGTATTTATAATTTAAGGTACAAATTCAGTCGTTGAGAAACTGTTATAAATTCAAAGATTCAGACCTCCTGAAGTTGTCACTTAATCTAGTGTATTCAGTTTCAATTTTCAGCACATTCTGAAAAAAAAATATTTGAGGTAATACATTTTAGGGTGTTTGTACTTAATGTTGTTTCTGAAATTACAAAAAATTAGGTACATTTACATGGCTCCTGAAATCTTGCATTGGCAGTGTGTATGCTATTGTGGTCGGATCCGCGGAGTAATAGGTGCATTCCTCTAGATCAAAGAGAAGAAATCAAGAGAAGTGGGCTCGGATCAGGTGGCGGAAGCCACCGGAGTGATCGGACTCGGCCATAGTTGAGTAATGAGTGAGTCAAAAGTGAGTCATCCCGCCGTCGGCGTGCCTCTACTGTGTGCATGGTGGTCTACGCCAACTACCCCTAAAGTAGGTCTGAATAATGTGTTTAATTTTTTTTAGCCGTATTGACATCCAATTACAGCGAGACCGAATTCTCGCTATATTACACATAGTTTAAAAAATATTTGTTCAATGGAACAATGACATGGGCAAGTTTGTGCAAGGTTTTTTGTGCAGTTATTTCATCCTATTATTTATCAGCAGAATTTCTATCTAGAAAAAAATCTCCCAGTGACTTTTGAGATTGACAGAATTGCCTAGGAAGAGGAAACAAACTTCCCGCCTTAATTTAAACGGCAGATAGATGGCTCACGGAGCTCATAGCGCAACTCACGGCGGACTTAGGGCGGGATGCTCGTGATGCGCGCTGGCTGTTGGTGTAATTCATGAGTCATGAGCATCATATCTAATCTAATCCGGGTCCGATCCGGGCCGGGTGGCGCAATCACTTCTTTTTTGATCTAGAGGAATGCACCCGATCCGCGGGTACCAGGGATGCCCGGAGGGCCATATGAATATGAATAATGCGGATCAGATTCACGCAGTTTCCGACCCGCTACGGACTGCTCTCATCCGCCCCGCCCGCATAGAAGTCGGTTTAGTAGTTACATCATTCTCCCGCGTCCAGTGAGGAAGTTCGAGTCCGATGTTCTTCGGAATGCCGCTCTTCGCGGATACTGCATCCGCATCCTTGGCACACTGGACCAATGTAGCTTCGTCCAAAAGCATCCTTGTCACTTGGTGACTTGGACAGCTGGACTGATTCATGCATGCTCTGATCCCACTGCGCTTTCGCTCTGGTTCTTCTTTTGCCGCTTCGGCAAAACGGCCACAAGTATTCGGAACATTTGGTACGTCACCGGTACCACTGAAATCCGGTGGGTAATCCAGCGCAACATCCAGATCGGTAAGCCCAACGGCTGAATGCAAGAGTTTCGCTTCGTGGCGCCTGAATAGGGGAAAGCAATTCCATGCCTGTCTTCGGTTTCACGAAGTCGAAACATTCCTCTGAATGCTTCACTCTGATTCAGATTACCCTGCTGTCCGACAATGCATCCGAAGACCTCGGACAGATTTAGTTGTCTTCGCTAGCACTGCTATAAAGGCTGCTCTGTTTAGATGGGTCCTCACCGAGCTCAGACGATCGCAAATGGCTCGTCTTGGTAAGATAGGTGTCTCGTCACCAGAGCAAGATGAAATTGACCGTTTTGCCGCAGTGTGTGCCTCATTTGTGTTTGCTTCCTCGCCCCCCCGCTGTCTCTTTGTTCCCCTACTTCCGGTACGTTCCAGGAACCTCAAATTTGATTGATCAATCACTCTTGCCACAGGTAACGATGCGAGCCACATTCCTTTGACGCCTCGCGCTCAGACTCCGCTCGACTTTTCATCATCCCCAACATCCCAGTGGATTTGGGCTGATACGACCAACACGGTAGACCCAGTCGGTTTCCGCTACCAGTGGATCTTCTCCGGAAAGTTCCTCGCCGACGCAGAGATCATCACAACTGCGTTCGACACAGTGGAGTTCTACGTTAATGGCGCGCTAATGACGGCTGACAATGTCGCCCCCCGTTACGCAAGCCGTGTATGCGCCAGTTTTGCGCTTAACCCCGTCCTCACTGTGTTCGCCTCCTAGCTAGATCAACAACGCCACGTCGGCGACCACGCCTGCGGCGATTGCGAAGATCCTGCTCACGTTTACCGATGGCTCCAACAAACCATAGTCACCGATTCGTCCTGGCTTGCGATGCCGAACCCGCCTGCCACGTTCGCGCAGACGAACTTCATCGCCAGCGGCTGGCCAGCGGCGAAGACCTTGGGTGTAATCCCCAACCCGCCGTGGGATGAAGTGAACATTCCCACGTCACGGAATCTCGTATCTCCACATTCGATAGAAATCGCTGGATATGGACAGACGCGATCCCTGCGAGTGGCAAAATCCCTGCAGGACAAACGCGCCTTCCGCCGCACGTTTGCCCCTGCACTGGGCCAAATTCCCGATACGGCCCAAAGGATCATCATCGTCGCCGGACCACAGTTACCAAGCCTGTGGATCAATGGTGTTTTCATTGGCTCTAAACAGGGGCTTCCGGACTGCAGACACATGGGACATCATATCAAGACACCAGCCCGGTGCCTGTGATCGTGTTTGCTGTGCTTTGTTGACAACAACGCCCGGCCCACCCGGCCGGCCGGTTGATGATGGGATCGGAGATCAACTTCAAGCAGGTTTGGGTGGTCCAACAATTGTGTTGCGGCTCTTCGATTCGTGAACACGGAGGCGAACACGGATAACCCCACCTGGAAAGTCAACCAAGAACGCGTCCCTGCGAACCTGCAGCAGATTGGATTTGATGATTCCAACTGGGAGCCTGTTGTAACCGCGGGGGAATACCCGAACGCGCAGCCCTGGGCGGCGACATTACATCGCCGCCCCAACAACGACTGCCACGAGCATCTATATTGGGCTGGGTTCTTCGGCATCTGTTCTTGACCCATTTACTTTATATACAACACGCCGTGTTGTCATATACTGCGATTTCTAGCTGTTTCTGTCTTTTTTCGACTTGAATTTGTTTCACCTTTTTCTTAGCACGCTGGGATGGGGAGATCAAGCAGATATTTGATTTAGCCTTTCGGCTCTATCAGTAAAAATACGCATTTATCTTCTGTATCATTTGTCCTCTGCCCATCTTTTATCTTTGAGCAACATCTGTTTGGTTTTTTGTCTTGGGGCAATTTGTCTTGTGTCTTGAGGATAGGTATTTGGAGATAGTTCGTCTTTGCGAGATATGTTAGACGCCAAGGAAAGTAATGACAATTTGGATTCCAAAGGCTATCTCATGGGAATAGTAGTGTAGAGTATATACTCGTTAATGCAATACAAGCGGCGCACGTAGAGTCCTTCCCAAAATGACAGCTTCATGCAGTCTTAAGTACATTATCGTATAGTTTCACAATGGGGAATCGCTAGGATATGGACGTAGCCATAGCAGGAGGCAATATGTATCAACAGCCCAAGCCTCGGTTTGCCTTTCCTAGGAATATCGGTAACCACCGTTGGAGCTTGACACAAATAATGTTTGCATGTGCTATACCAGCTGGAAAAATCTCCCATGTATTGCCCTGACTCCTAAAAGTCATTTGGGTACCCAAATGAAACCACACATATAGCTAACCATCGACTTGCCTTGCAACGGAAGTTTCTAAATGTCTTGGCCCTCAGTTCCTCGTCATTCTGTCCGACACGTTGACAGATCATCAGGTTCAATCGATAGGCGCTTGTACGTCCGATCATAATAAGTATCAGCGAGGTGAATCTGGCAATTGTATGATTGTCCTAATCCACAAATCCTCCCGGCCCTGTTGAATTAAGCTCGAATTATCTGTTGCTTCCAGCTTCCCGTTCCAAAGGTGGAGAGATAACATCGATTTCCCTTGCAACGGAAGTTGGCGCCAAGGATAACGTCATTCTGTTGGATACATTGACAGATTGTCAGGGGGATTTCGACAGCCACGAGGTCTCCTGGAGCTATAACTTGGGCACACACTGTCCCAAATTCCACAACCGACACGGTACCGAGCTTTAAACCTCCCACAATACGATGACCCCAGTGTACCCTACACTCGTGTTCCTCACGCTCGTTTTCACAGTTTAAACCAAGTATGTCGCCGTTCAATTGCATTGCGTTTGTCTCATACTTCAAGTACATGCACTTACCGCTCCATGCAGATCTTGCAAACAATCATGCTCAGCTCCTGCGCCGGCAAGCAGTGAATGAGACCTGCGCCCAGTTCTGCACACCAGAGATCTTGCGCTTGTACGTCCGCCGCCTTAAATCTACACCGTCGGTTATTCCATTGAATGTGTACCGGCTATAGAACAACCTCGATCACAAGGCCAATGCGACGACATGCACTGACGCCATTGGCAAGCAGCTCGCCGAGTGCACCCAGTGTCAGAATGGCTACGTGACTATTCCCTACGGCTGTATGCACTGCGCCCCGCAGCTGAAAAGAGGCTGATGGATATGATTTTCCCAGACTTCATCGAAGACTGCCAGAAACTTGGTATCCCGGTGAAGGATATCTCGAAGTTAGATGGGACTGTGCCGAACTTCAATCCATCTTCGTCGCCATCGGGCGTGGATTCGCAGCTGGCGCGCGTTCCCCAGTGCGCATGGTTAGTCGCTGTGTATTTTCCACGGGAGTCTTTGGCCTCTTCCGTCTCTAGCTACCTCGATGGGATTATGCCTGTGAACATATATTCTTACAAGAATGCTTCACAGTCACTGTTTAATTACATTAGTAGAGGGAGGGTAGTTGACAAGTTCCAAGTCTACCAACGAGAAGGAAGGGGAAGAAACCCCCGAATGGTTGGATTCATATGCTGAATGCATTGAACAACGATAGACATCCTCCGGTTGGTATTGAGAACAAAGACCTAGAGTTCCTTTGCCTGGATCATGATAAATGGCTACTAGAGTACTAATAATGGACACATTGTGTCGATAATCTTCACCAGAAATCTGCTTGTATTACGCAAGTACTTGAACACCAATTCATTTTGCCTCATGCAGTTGACCCAGCCCATGGAAGGTTAAATTATTCATACCAGCCAGAGTTTCTGGAGGATCTTCACCAAGGAGTCTCTCCTAATACTATTGTTTTTAGCTGCCGAACAGTAGAGGTGTCAAGATGCGATCAGAGAAAACAATTATCATCTAACTAGGTCAAGGCAATGCCGCGAGTATAGCGACGGCGAGCAAGTAAATATCATGCAAAATTATACTCTGTAACTCCAAAATTGATCATCGAGTGCGTATTTTCCAAGCTTCTTTCAGGTTTTTCATTATTTCATTGTATAGTTGCTCAACCTTTCCTTGTAGCTCAACGAGTCCACACCATCTTTAATAGCTGCGTCACTTCTCTTAGCATTGCGAAAGTTCGACATTGTAATGGCAGTACAGAAAGTTCGTCAGTGGGGGGGCTTAGTGAAAGTTCGTGAGTTGCTTCATTTTTAGCGGCATTCCCGCCCGTATTCGGCACTACACTCCATGTGTACCGTGTCGGAGTCCTCGGCCAGTATTTTCCTCGATTTTGTTTTTTTCGCACGAGTCGCGACTTCACACTTGACGGTGTTAGGCTGCCACAGCCAGGACCCGCCCCGAGTACATCGCCGAATTTCGCGCGTTTTCTGACGGGCTCGAGCAGCGCAGGCTGGTAGAATCATTAAGTGCCTCGGAGCTCCAATGGAATGGCACCGTTTTAGAGACTCATGCGGGGGGTCGCGGGTCCCAGCGATGGGTTGTAGAGGAAGATTAAAAATCATTCAATACACCTACAATACACATTTTCTGGGTACCCGCAACATCAGGCATTAGGACTTAGCCGATCCTCGCGCTGTTCTTGAATTTTGCCAGCTCAGAACGCCAAGGCTCCCATGAATTTCCGCACTTCTTCAAAAGTCCCGTCAACTCGGTTCTTTGCGCGTCTATACGCAGTTCAGTCGAATCAAAGCAGAAAGCGTAAATCACGTACGATATTGGCTCTTTCCCTCCATACACATCGGTGAACAACTCGCCCAGCTCGCAACGCGTCAGCAACTCGGCGTGCTTGAACGCCTGCATGACGTCCACCGAGTCGTACCCATCCTCGTCACTTAGTTACTTCGCTTAGGAATGAGAAAATTCGTGAGTTTGATGTAAAAGCGTGAAAGTTCGTCATTTCAGCTGATTTCTGAGAAAGCTTGTCACTTCGATTAAATTCTGGCGAAAGCTCATCACTTTCGGTCGGACGTGCGCGACTGATGCGCTTTCCATGCGTATTGTTTGATCACTCGAATTATAGAATGCCTCGACGTTCTTTGCTTCCACCATTTACACCCGCGCCGGCGATTCGCAGTCGCGTGCTTGCCTGTTATGGACTATAACGCGTTTTCGGACGATACATGGTGTTCTTGAAGTGATGACCAAAATCTTCGTGGCGTGTTCGCGCCCCCCATGCCCGCAAGAGTCCACCCACCAAACCCAGCACGATGAATTCTTATTGGCTGACGAGAACGTTGCTCACACCCATGCAGATGATCATGGTGCTACCAAGGTGTCTCGATGTAAACACTCCACCGCTCAAGGTTTGTCCCGTTAATGTGTGAAAGATTTAATTTGAATTCATAATTTAGTTCCCCTGGATGCATCGACGTCTGCCGGTGGCAGGACTATCAGGAACGAACCGATACCAGGTGAGAATAATAGCCTGGAATATTTCCCAAAGACATACCACGAGCTGATACCTCTTTGACAGCTTCGATGTCAACCACGTCCGAACCGCCGACGAGCCTGTTCGCAAATGTTCTGGGTCCATGTCCTTGGAGTCAGACGTGCCTCCCAAACGTCTGAAGCTTGGGCCTCTGAAGGAGTGGCGGGTCGAGAGAGATGGTGTAAGCATGAGTGCGGTGGAATAAGCTCAGAAGCACTGGAGTGAGTTTCAAGAGGGACACCCTGAAATGCTGAATTTTATTCTACCAGACGACATTCAAGTCAAGTAGGTAATTTCTCGTCTTACTATTATCCTCTAATACACATCTTTGAATAAAAATGGACTTGAAAGTGTTCATGATCCATCCAATTTGCTGTTACGGTCGAACAAGAGCGTGAACAAGTTAGCTGTCCGAAGCTGATATAGCACGGTGCGGGATTCTATGTACTTCTAAATTTATTTGGGTGAGCTCAGAAACACGGCGGGGGTGATGGATAAGATAGAAATTTGGGCCCGTAAAAGCCAAGTGAAAGCTCTGATGACCCCTTGCGGCAAGCAAATGGTCCACGCAACGGGTACGGCAGCCTCGGCAACTGAACGCGGTCATGTGGTTATTGTCAGGCGACGACCTTTCACGGTGTCACACATGTGCAGAGGAAGTGACGAAATTATAGTAAATCTAGCTGAACTCACAAACTTTTAGGGAATACCATCAACCTCACGAACTTCCACAACACTAAGCGAAGTAACTAAGTGACGAGGATGGCGCGGACTCATGTCCACCTTCAGCCGAGTCCTGAGCTCCTCCTCCGCCATCGCATTAGACAAGCCCTGCGACTCCAGGTACCGTCGTAATCGTGCAATGCGGTCCTGGATCTCCGAGCGTTGCCTATACGCAAATGAGTCGTCTGACGTACTGTGATGACCCACTCTGCGGGGCATAAAAATCGGAATCACCAAGCGGCACACAGAACTAGGGCTCCAACCATTTAGTGTTAGTTTACGAATCCTCGTAAACTAAACGAAAACGGCTAGTAAACAGTTTACAAACATTCATAAACGTTTAAAAACGGTTATTTATCAGAATATCTTTAGAACCGTGACTGCCATTGCAGTATCGTCCGAACTTGACGGATAATCAGAGTGGGCATCGCCCTGTCGAACAAAAAACTTTAAATCCATCATTCCAGGACAATACATACCATTTCAGGTATCCCAACTCAGTGCACGTCGCCGCTTGCTGGCTTCATTTAAAGGTGATGGAATTGAATCATCAAATTGTATCACCCAGATCTTTCTGGGGATACATCTATATGTATCAGAGATGGAAACGATTCATCCTGGAGGGTACATCAGGGACAACCGTTTAAACAATTTACTATTTACGGGATCCCGTATATACGGGTTTTCCGTTTGTAAACGGAAATGGTTGGAGCCTTGCACAGAACACACCGGTAACTTATGGCCTTGACGAAACTTGTTTGAGTGGCCTCCTGCGCGCCTCCCGGACGGCGGCGATCGCCGTGATAATGTCATTACCATCAACTCGTAGTTGTGGACGTGTACATGAATAATAATCTGGCATGCGGAGGACGCGACGAAGGGGACACCGACCGTGTCAATACTGCGCCGAAGAACCAGTCTGTTCTCGGGGTGCTGATGGCAAATTCGTTGCACGCGACGAGCAGCGTCGAGGAGGGGATGGTCGAGGCGAGAAGCAGGCCGGCGGGGAAGTCTGCGGGCAGGGCGTCAGGTTCGGTAAAACTCGTTGCTAGCCGGACACGCACTCCATCGGACGCAGCGCCTTCACCAAAGGAACACGCGGCAATCGAGCGGGCGCGTCGATCGGGCGAGCAGCGGAGCGCGTAGCCAACGCCAGCGGCCTGCGGGATCGGTATTACACCTTCTTCAACGCAACCCCGCACCTCGGAAGTCAGGAACGAACAACGAACGTAGGAAGGAAGATTCGGATTCACACAGGATAACGAGATCCCCCGCTTGACGACCCTTTCGCTTCATTGATTTGTTGGCGGGGGCGGGACTTTCACAGATTGAAAATCACCGCACCGAAATGCCTGAGCCTCGAATAACTACTTTCGCCCTTTGTTGTCTGCCTAACACCACCAACGCCAGTTCCTCCTCGACGTGTTTCCCTGAGCCTTGAATAACTACTTTCGCCCTTTGCTGTCTGTCCAACACCACCAACGCCAGCTTTTCTTCGACGTGTCGTGATGACGCGGCGGGAAGCTGGGCGGGGAAGTAGCGGATGAGCCGGTTGTGGAGATAGTTGAGTTTGGTAAAGGTTAGAAGGGGGGAGCAGGTTAGCGGCGAGCACATTAAATCAGGGTAAGCGCCGAGTTGATGGCGTTAGTGGGGTGCAGGGCGGAAGGGACGGGGAGGGCCAGCTCAGCAAAAAATGGGGAGTAGCGGCTTAGCGGGTGTGTGGCATGGATTGACGCTGGTTTGATGCAGACGGTGGGCGGATCAAATCAGCACCAATTGAGGTGCAGTATGTGTGTGGAGTGAGGGATGTTAGAAACGTGGGAGGCGTTATTGTGGTTCAGTGGGGTAGTAGGGATAGTATGGTAATAGATTGTTACTGATGCAGATGCGGTAGGACACGCGCAGGGAGTAAAAGTTGATTCGTTGGTGTTCATTAGAAAATGTGAATTGTTGTTAGTTGAGTCAAGTCAGCCTCAGATATATTTGGGCGCTGAGTTGAGAAGCTGTTCAGTGGGTTATGTAGGTGTGCGCCGAGAATGTGTGCCAGTGCGGGTTAAGAGTGGGTTAGTTAATTGGGGCGCTGAGTTTGAAGATGGGTAGATTAAGTGTGGAGTAGCAAATAGCAAATGTGGTGCTTTAGTTGGCAGATTAATGTTGAATTGATGCTGACCGCGTTCATTGGGTATAGAATGTACGTAGATAATGTAGCTGAGTTAAGTCAGCGTCCAGGTAGCTTCAAGTTGCTGTGTTACTGAAGGAGTCGGCGGCATCTGTGAAACAGTCAGCAAGTAGTGTGCAGAAAAGAATGGTAAATGAATAAATTTGAAGTTGACTTCGGCTGACCTGGTGTCTTAAATGTGGCCACTCAGCAGCAGGCGTACTTCGGGCACCTCGGCAGTCAGCGACCGAACTTTGGGCATCTCGGAGATTAGCCAATCAGCGGAATCAAACGAACTTAATTACAGCATTCCTGCGGCCATTCTGGGTGAAAAATCGTATTCTGTGAGCAGTTCTTTATAGATTTGAGAGGTTAGTGGGTCGATAGAAAGGTATAAATGCAGTGAACAGTGTTATGTAATTTGTAGGAAGGTACCCATTTTATATAAAAAGCAATAGCATCATTTAGGGTGAACATGCATACTTTAAGCATGTTTGGAGTATTATATTTGCAGGGGGTGTGGCTTTCGGAATTGGGACCTGCAATTTTGATACATTATCAGAATCGATATTCTGATGGGTCGGGAACATGATGTATGAGTCCGGGTAAGTCGGCTGGTGTTGGGTGCGGAACACAGTCAGCGGGTTTTTTGTGCCCCTTTTTGCTGACTCTGGTTTGGAACAAGTACTCACCGTGGGAAGAACTTTGGGTGGGAGAAATGTGCAGAGAAATGTGCATTGGAAGGGGGGGTAGCCCACCAGGTCAATATGGCCAGTGTTCATTCTGATGTTTTGGAATACTCAGCACATGTGTGCAACGAAGGGTAGTTTCAAAACGGGAATAATGCTAGCCTCAAGCCCGCATGTATCTAGTTTGGGATGGGAGTTTAAAAGGACATCATTATTTCTATTGTCCACAACTCTGCCAAGTTGAACCGGTACGCTACCTACAACAGGAATATTGTCCCGCCTTAAGCGACAGTGACACCAACAGGGAACCGGAACGTATCCTTCGGGTCCAGCGCAGCCTTGAGGGCTTTGAGTCGTGGGTAGTGTGTTCCGTAGTATAAGTTCGCCGCTGATGAAGTATAAGTAATTGAGCGAAGGCGAAGAAATCAAAAACGAAGAACGATAGATACCATTTAGGAGCCTGTCATCGATGTAGTTCAGATATGTGCTAATTCGGTGAAAAAATAATAATAATTCAGCTTCCACCAGCACACGACAAGAGACGCACCCATAATTCCAATCGGCAGGCTCATTATTCAGGATACTCGCAACCATCCCATCAAGGAAGGTAAACCCAGCAGCCGGGTACGGCGGTGCAGCGCTTGCAGACACAAACTGAATTGTAAACAAGGTGTCGCGCTTTGCGAACGCGGTCGAATCGAGAGGGACGGCGTTGATCGCGCTAGCCGACCCGCCATACAGCTCCACCTCCACGAACCACTCCTATGAGGGATGTAATTATTATAAGCAATACGAATCCGAAAAGCGATGGTCGGGCTAGGCTTACCGTGGTCGACGAAAATCCCTCTGTCGTCATGTATGTGACAAATGCCTCTATGGCGGCCGCGGACATCGGGGCCGCGCTGGGGGTCATAAGCGACTTCGTATAGAAGGTGTCAGATTCATCTGGCGCCGCGCTCGTGTTCAGCCCCTGTGGGCTCGCAAGCGTCACGACACTATCAATGTATGAGCCAGGAAATATATTCGCCGAGCTCGTCGCCGGTAGTGTGTTCAGGTACGGCGCGAATGTCGCGTTGAATAGTTCGGGGGCGCCGTACCACGCGCCGTTCAGTTGCAAGTTGACTTTGCCACTGGAGGAGCCCTTGGTGAAGAGGAGCTCCGCGCCGAGTTCGGGGGGGACGTTCATGGCGGCGAAGGTTTGGAAGGACGTGATGCTGTCAGCGGCTGTGGAGATGTCCAGATCATTCCAGATGTACTTGAGGACGATGGCGGAGGGCGGCGCGGGGAAGGTTTGCGCCTCGATGGAAGTGACGATTCCGAAGGACGGCGAGGCGCCGCGGATGGCCTGCAGGTATTTTGGACTCAGTCAGAGAGAGAAGCTGAGGCATGCGCGGGGTTCAAAACGCACCCAGTAAAGGTCCGGGTTTACGCTCGCGGAAGCAGAGACGATGGTGCCGTTACCTAGAACTACAGTTGCAGACTTCACAACGTCGAGAGCGAGGCCCCAGATTCGTGAGGTGAACCCGAACCTAGAACAAAACCAGTTAGAATAATTGACACGTCTGTTTTTAAGACAGTGGGCCGAACCCGCCATAACCTAGAGCCACGTTGAATTGATAATTAACAGATGATCCAATAAAGGCATACCACTGTGTCCGCCGATTCCCACCTGGTTAGTGGAGTAATGTAATGAGATTGATATCCCTAACACAAATTTGAAGCTGCTCGACTCACGTAGCTGCACGTCCCATGGGGCATTGCTCGCCCCTTGGCATTCAACGCCAGAGCCACATCGCCGAGCCGGTTGCCTGTCTCGATCAAAGCCGTATTGTTGGAGGACCGGACGGTGATCACTTTGAGCTTGCTCATGTCCACCACCAAGGCTCCGTCCTTTCCACCAAGGCCGTTGGAAATGTACGAGTGCTGTAGGGGAACGGTTAGAAGAAGACTGAACAGCAAGAAGTACGTCTACGCACCCCGCCGCTTCGCGCAACGACTTCAAGGTTTTGGGCCGCTCCAGCAGCGACGGCGGCTGAAACTTGGGCGACGGAGGTAGGAAAGGCGACAGCGATTGGGGAAATTGTGAATCGTCTATTAACTAAGGAAAAGCCAATCAACAAATGAGAATTTAGTGCCCTTCAGTCGAGAGAAACTCACAGGCTTGACTGACGGTCGTGAAGTTTTCATCCGTAGGATACACAGTGGAAACTCCATGCGCAGACAAGGTGTTTTGCAAGTCAGTGATATTTTGAGCCACAGCGTTGAGCAAGATTGCCGCGAGATTGAGCAGTAAAAACGCAGCCATGGGAAGTTGGATTGTGTGAATCTGGGTGAATCAGGCCCTTATTAAATAGCGACGAGGAATAGGCGGGAGTTCCAACCGGAGAAGATGTTCATCATTGAACTCGAAGGGCCTCCCCGGCCCTGGCGAGCCCATACCGATCATATGATGACGCAGGGCGTATTTGCTGCACTGTTTCTCCTCGTCAAAGCTGCCTCTGTCTTCATCCCATTATGCCGCTTGCGGCCCAAGGTGACAAACCTTGCTTACGGTCGGGCCACGGCTCCGCTCCCGCTCATTAGAGGCCCCGGGAAGCTCCAGCTAAGGGCTGTCCGGAAAAATCCTAGATTTTGGCCTAAAAGACCTGATGATTTGGAGCTCAAAAACCTCAAGTCGGACACTGTCTTGGCGTGGCAAAAATAATATTGAGAGCACCGTTTCTCATTTTTTTCTCCAGTTCGCGAAGACGGGTAAAATCTCCTGGGTTTCAAGCTGCAGCTGCGCTCTGCCATAAATATGCGCCTATCAATCTCCGACGAGTACGGGGCTGCTGCAAATGGAGTAAAATTCACTGAGAAACGTTGATTACCGTACGTATGCGGGTGGTGAACGGCCAAAGGAAAAGAGGCTGCCTGGGTGCGTCGCCGGGGCTTGATCATGAAATAGTCTTCTTCGAATTTCTTCCAAACGTTGCCGAAACTCCCCCGTTTTTTGAAGGAAACTGGAGTCAAAGTGGATTGTGGGCAAATTATTGAGGCTGAATAATGCATATGGAAACTTCCAGGAAGACAGAAGTACTGGAGATTTGCTGGAGATGGCTGTTGAAGAAGGAAGGCGGAAGAAAGCGCGACTGACGTCACGACTTTGGCACCACGAACAAGACCAAAGCGGTGTCCACCTTGTTCCCGATTGGCTCCCGGCTTGCTCCCAACTTGCTTGAAACTCTGATATCTCCCTTGGCGGCGTCCGCCACAAGGCCAAACTTACTAGTTTCAACTGTATATGTTTGCTTTAGTTCGTCGGGAGTCAACCCTGAGAACACCGGCGTAAATTTTTAACTATTTAGACTCATACAAAATCTTTGTTTCTCCCGTCTGCGACCGTCAATATCCCGTTTCCTGCTCCCTCTTACCAAGTTCCTTGCCGGTCGCCTGCTCATGGGTCGTCGGAGTATTTTTATCCGGTTTACTTGTTCTTGGTTACTCAGCACCATTTAGCAGGTCCGAGCTCGTCGGTGGTGCTTACTGAGAGACACGTTACTTATGGCATACTTTCTTTCGTCGTCTTCGAACTCTTTGGCGATGTCTCCTCGAGGTTGAAAACTCGCTCCCACTCATTGTGACAGCGGAAAATCGTACGCATATGTTTTCAGTTCCAACCAGTCTCTGGCCAGGACTGACGCGACTTGCACGCTGGTCCCGGTGTGAAGCGCGGAGGACGGAGAACAGATTTTCTCGACACCTTCTACCGCTGAGTGTATTTCCGTATCCGACCGATATCGTCCAGGGACTCGCATATTCAGCCGTTTCCACTCGCAGATGTTGTAAGTGACAGAAAGTGCGCAAGTATGTCTTCTTCCGCGTATATTTCGCCTTGCTTTTCGATGGAGATATGCACTAAACACCAAATGACTAGCTCGAACCCTATGTTGTTTTCGACAATTTACCCGCGTGAAACCGAGTAGCCTTACCTCGCTTCGTAATGTTATCAAGTCTTCTCGTACAAACCTTGCCTCCGTGGGAATGTTCCTCCACGAAGCCTGCTTCTTCCTTCTCGCACAAGAAAAAGAACACGGAGGGATCTCCAATTTTAAACTCCCAGTTGTAGCATTTTTGGTCGCTCGCTCCATGGGCAAGACGGAGTGGATCCGGATAGTGGAAATTAGGCGAATCCTGGCGAAACTCATGTAGCTTACGCGTGGGTCCGTTTTATTTGAAATGGAGCGGTTGATGGAGGCAGAAAAAATACGCACGATTGAGTAAGTCCAATACTTCATCCTTCAATAATATTCGCTGATACAAAACCACAATGGCATACGATCACTGTCAGCTACATCTCACGGAAGGACAAGATACACCAATGGCCTACGTTTACAATGCGAGCGCGCTCATCCGAACCCTTCGTGGAGAAGAGTTTACCGACTCCAACTCGCACATGACCGACGCCCGGGGGCACGAACTAGCCTTTAACTCTGAGCTAGTTACATTATGCGCCATGCAGGATGTCTACAACGGCCTCACCAAAGAATACCACAAAATCCTGGAGCAGGAAATACTCTTCGGCGAGCCGATCCCCCCCGATTTTTCCCAGAGAACGACATCGCCAGTCTATTTGAAGACCCGCGAAACAAAGCAGCCCGCCATTCGTTCCTACCTTTTATATTCTCATGAGCAAGGAGGCTTTATGTTCCTAATGTCTCATGAAGATATAATTCTATTGCAGGGTTGTGAAGTCATCCGTTCCTTCCCCCCGATACATAGCATCGAGATCACTAGGGCGAACCTGCAGCTCGCAGCGACGAGTAGCGGACTGTTCGCTACTTGCAGACACCGATGCGCAGGAGCCCCAGCGCAGCTGCATCTGAATGGCATTTTTTTCTTTTTTCTACATCCTGCATTCATTTTGCGCTAACGGCGAACTTCTGGGATCGCCGAAGACTTTTGAGGGCTCGGAGCGTGAAAGGAAGGGTGGTAAATAAAGGCCTAGATTCATTTCAGACCGCTCTGTGAAATCTTCTTTTCATTTCACCAGCGGTGTTCGAAGTTTCTGCTGGCCCAACCGCGAGATCCTATTCGCCTTGCACGAATAACGGCAACATCTCACCCAATATTCAACGGATGAGTTGCGCTTCTGCTTGATTTCGTTGTTGATTGGTCTTATATTCCCAAGCAGTTGATCTCTGCGCACTGAAAATTTCACGGCATCGACATTCCCAAAGATTTATCCGAAGTCGAGGTATCGGAAAAAGTTCGAGAGGGAGATCAAAGCCAATTCATTCGAGCAGCAAGCGGAGTTTCAAATTAAACGACGGTACTGAAATAAATATGCGAGGGCGGCGTGCAGACGTTCACAGTTCTTTGCGACGACGGCAGTGAGAGGATGGTAGTAGGATCCATAGAGCAGGAAGGTCATTGTATTACGCAGAACAATACATCACAGCGCCGTTATAGTCTCCGATCCGCCAGGGTGCCCACAAGTCGAGACGGATGCTAGAGCGAGCAGAGACACTTAAACAAATAAAAACACGTCCAGGAACGTCAAGACGCCGTTCCAAGACGGCGAAACGGCCGAGCACGGTGCAGAAGTCACGGAGACTCATTGGCATTGGCGTCAAGATTGGCGTGCAAATAAACAATGGCGAAGATATAAATTCACCGCATAGAGCCGAAAGCAATAAGGGAGAAAGGAAGATCCAAGCGATAAATAAACGGTAGTACAGTTAGATGGACGTTAGAAGAACGACGCAAGACCAGCCGTCTGCTGCGCTGACAATCGCAAGCGGCACGGGAGTACGCCGCACGGCGACAGGATATGCAGCATCAAGCACAGAATCTGTCGAGAAAGGGGTCTGAGCCCATGGAGCAGCAAGGGACGCATGCAAACGGGATGGTGGCGAGAAGAAAGGGCTGGCGTTGTGGGTATGTGTTTGGATGAGGCAGTCCCGGTCCGATATCCGCGTTTCTGCTCCGTTGCGCCATGATAACCCCGCCTTGGCCGACTTCGGCCCACCGACGAGCCGTTGCCGCATCGCATACTCCTACTCCCTCACGCCGCCGTACATCCCGACGAGCCGTACTATCCGTTCGTTCTTTCCTCCCTCACTCTACGTCCCCTCTACTTTCCTGCCCCTTCCCCACCTCGCGCCCAGCGCCCACGCACGATAACAGCCTCTCTCCATCAGCTCCCCAAAACTCTACTTCCAAATATGCACGGTTCGATTGCGGCGAACATGGACCGGTCGAGCCCAAGATGAAGATCATCCACCTGCACGGCTTCAGTGCACAGGGACGCGTCGAGTACCGCACGAGCATCCACCACACCGCGCTCGACAGCGCGCATACCCTCGCGCGCGTCGTGAGGCGTGTTTTAGTCCGCGCCGGGGCTTGTCTCGCAGAAGCGGCGAGGAGCAGGAGATTACCGCGCGACCCTACTGCTATTTATGGAGGTGGACGTGGACCCGGCGCCGTTTGCGAGTTAGTCAGGCGAGGCGACAAAGGGGGTCCACGAGCGGGTGCAGCGCGAGCATGGGATCCACATTGGACGGGTGCGCTCGTCTCGTATTTAATGTCCGCTTCTTTTTCTCTGCCCACAGTATGTTCCTCATCGTCCTGAAGATACACCACAATACCACCATTACCCCCACTGTTTGTGGTCTGCACGTGCGCATTCCAGTTGGCTCAATGCGCTCTGCTGACCTACGACTTGCGCAGCGAGCCATAAAATTTCATCGAGTACTCCGTCATATATGGCAATCGGAGGGCCGCCGGATGTATTGTGCGTTTATTCAATTAACTTAGCTCCCCCTTCTCTATCATCCTTATCAGATATCTTCTTCACCACCGTCGCCCAATTTCGATTCAGTCTCCAGCACTTTCACTGCTACGTTGATTTTGGTACGCTTGCCATTTGCCTGCGCTCCGGTCTCCCATCGCTCACCGTCCGTGGACTGCGCGTGCGCATTCCAGTTCGCTCGGTGGACTCTGTTGATCTACGACTAGCCGCAAAATTCCGTTATTAATATATATGGGAGTCGGCGCTTTCCCAGGCGCAATGTGCGATTCTTCACTTGACTCAACTCCCTCTTTCTGTCGTCTCTCCCCGATAGTATCCACCGTATATCTTCTTCACCGCCGTTGCCTAAATTCTAACAAGCCTCCGGTACTTCTATTCCTACGTTCATTTTTGTATGTCATTTATTTACCCGCGCTGTTTTCTTTCCCAAATCCCGCGAGCTCTTTTATCTGATTTGCAGATGCGACGGAACAAACAGAGTGCGCCCTAAGCACGAAAACGGGCGAGGTTCACTCCCTACCTTTACTCACGCCACCATGGCTAATCAAATTCAGATACTTGATTAGCTTTTCTTAAGTTCTGTGCAAGTTCTGTGCGGTAAAGACCGCCACAGGGACTTAAGTTGTAACAGAACTTAAGTCTTGTTAATATACGTATACGACACATTTAGTACCATTCACCATGGGTGATCAGAACTTAAGTTCTCGACTCCAGAACTCAAGATCATCGGGAACTCAAGATCCATGCCACATCCTCCGCAGGTGATAACATTGAGATTGAGGTTGAGAAGCCACGTAGTCTTCACATATGAATGAGAGAAGTTTGCGCTGGGTTCTGTGTGCTCGAAGGCACCTCGTTCACCTTCTCCGTGTCGCGCTCTACACTCCACACGCCATACCGGAAACGCGCGAAGTTGCAACGTGCATAATGCGCACCACATACCTCCCATTCACTCGTGCAGGTAGCCCCAGCTCCAGCTCTGGCTGGAGCTCCATGAGCCCACCCTTATCCGCACACCGCACAGTGGCCGGTACCACCTGCAAATTGTCCGTAGGGAAAGAGCACGCATGAGCCACTGCCCCAAGAACTGCGAGAGCCACCCCGTGAACGCCTAGCCACCGAGAAGCTTGTCGGAAAGTTAGCGGGCGTGCGGAGGAGGGAAAAATACGGGGCTGGAAGGAAGAGGGCAGAACGACGAAGTCGGAAGTGCAGGGAATGCATATAGACGGCGATGGTGGTGGTGAAGAACAAAGCGTGTTCCATCAATGATCCGTCAATCTCTTTGTCAAAACAATAACAATGATGGGCCATTGATGCCAAACATCGCGTCTCTCTTTCACATGAACCACCATCTCCCAACCACCTATTCCATGCAGGGAAGGAACGACCATCATTCTCATCTACTCCTCAGCATCAGTGCTTCGGCCTGACTGTGATTTCTCGGTGTCTTATAACCTTGGCTGCGTGGCACTTTGTGTGGTGTCGCCTTTGCTTTTTAGTGGCAACCCTTCACAGGATTATTTGACATGGTGAAGTTGTCGCATACCTGCTGCAGGTATGTACACCCCTTTCATTCACATGTCATGGTTAGTACTCACAGCGACGTGTTTGCCATGCATCACATTGCCGCAGGCAAACCTCTTCACGTTATGGCGCTCCTGCCGACGTCTCTTGGGACAAAGATAGGTTATTCTGTAACAGAACTTGAGTCCAGCCGCCAGCGGGACGTGCGACTGAAGTAGCTCAAGATCTTAAGTACTTATATAATTTGTGAATAAATCTCAAGTTTGCAATGGGACTCAAGTTGTGGGCAACTTAAGTTCCAGTGAGAGGGGGGGAGGGATATTGAGAGCATGTGGTATATGCACAGGTGGAACTTGAGTTCCTGGAGAGCTTAAGATGTAATGGCAGTGTTTACCATAGGAACTTAAGATAACCTTATTTTATTTCACTCAAATTCAGATTCGCCGATCATCGAAAGGACATCGATACTAGGTAAATACCTCCGTGCTATGTTTCCCGTCAACCGCTGATCATATCGAAATACAGAGCACGTTTCGTTCCGGGGAACTGGCTATGATGATATTCGTGCTTCAATTTCCATTATGCGGTAATCCTCGTCATTCACTGCGCTCATCAATTTCTCCTCGTGCGGCCGTTACTCCAATGCGTATATGTATCATCAATCCCTCCAACATATCCCGCCTCGGCCGCGAGTTTATTTGGCTGACGGCCTTTCACCCATCACGCGCTTCCGCTCACGCTGTGCCCACCCACCTTGTTTTAGTACCGTCCCATAATGGCTTTCTTGTGCGCTGGGGTGCACGGCCTACGTGGTTTCACTGCCTTTCTCGCTGCGCCGCGAGTCATCTACTGAATCGCGGGGTTTGCTGGACCATTGCTGAAATCAGTATCCGCGGACGAGTTTGATTATCCTGCATATTTTATTCCCTCCGCCGACGGGAGGTCTTTCGCTAGCCAGTCGACATTGCAGTGTATCTGCCGGTGGGTTAGGTTATCTACTTTGTGCATGCTGCGAGTTTGCATGGAGCGCGCACGATGTCTCCCGCGGCCAAAAGGGGACGACTCCGCGTCCATACACCGTGTCCAACGCACGTTGACCATCTCCTTCATGCCATGCCCTGCGCTCGCGCTCGCAATATGGAACTCGTGCGTCGTCCGTTTCATCCTCGTGCGCTACTGCTGCCGTTCTACTCACAAATACCGACGTCGACATGCAGGTATATCGTTTGGGAGTTGGTGCGTGCAAGGTGTATTGTGTGTCGATCCGGTTCGTCTGAACCCACGAGCTCTCTTCTCGTTTTATATTTAATTTGCAGATGCGACGAGGTTCCCCTTATGCTTCACGAAACACGGGCGAATTTCGCTGCCTTTAATCTCTGCATCAACGATGACCAATCCAATTCAGGAACGCCGACCTTCAGAGAGTTCGTCTAGGTAAATAGCTCCGTGCGATGATGTCCCACGCCTTGATATCACCGGGATACAGAGCCCATTTCGTTCCGTGGAAGCCCACCGTTACTGGGACTAGCACTGGGATCGGGAACACGATGCTTCGGGCACGTGTATTTCGCCGATGATATTCGCCGCTTCACCTGTTTTCATCCTAATTCTCCATTAATCCTCATTCACTGCGCCGTTCTATTTTCTTATAATTATTTGGTGGATCCATATTAAATCCCCCTGTGCGTATCCATCATATTGGAGTCTAGTGCGCTAGGCGGCAAGGGGAAATGGAGCGTCCCAGTATAGATTTGCCGGTGAATGTAGTAGTCTATTCTGTGGCGGGCACATCCCGGCTCTATGAATATTCGCATGGCGACTGTACGGTCATAGCGCTGGGCGACCGCCTTCATCCTCCTATTTACTTGCAACAGATCCCGCGCCGTTCATTTACGATGGCCTTCTTGGAGTTGCCCGGGACTGCGCCTTCTCCCAAACTCTGCAAGTGCGTTTTTGTAGAGCTATTCCTATATCATGTGTTGGCCTAATCTTGGGAATAGCGCAGTTTTTCTCCAACTTCTTCCCTGCTTTCTATCTATTCTCACCTCCCTTCCCATTGTGCGCGTTCCTCGTGAAAATGAAGCAACTTCCTGCCCTCAACTTTCATCGCATTCCGAGAATTTCTATTGCGGTTCGTCGCTGTGCATGCACTTATTTCTGTCGGCCTTGTACTGACAGGGCGCATCCTGTTGAATTAGTCACATCCACCCCGCTCGTGCGTATTCATCTTTTCCGCATACTATTCCCTAACTTGAATACGCGTATGCACCCAGCCGAAAACATTAGGATTATGCAGTTAATGGTAGCCAGTGCACTCTGATGGAATTAAATGGGTGTTTAGTACCCACTGACAGTAACCGACAAAGGACGAAGATAAAGCAAATATAATGCGGAACTTGAACATTAGATATGTTTGGACATTTTGAAAAATTGTAATTATATGGACTGTATGTGGTCGCAGAAGACTGAGTACAGTATTGTTATTTATAGGGGGCGTAAGGCCAGTGGCCGCTGATGCTCGCCAATGGTTGAGTTTATTTTATTGAGGCTGGCTCATATATTCAGGTTTGTTTTTCGGCAAAGCTGTAACCTATTAATATTTTTGGCCGTAATCATTAGTGGGATCCGAATTTTTCCACTGCAGTACCAGTGGACACTGACCCCCTCCTTTCCGCATCCAGTAGTCGCTGATGTGTGAGGCGTGGATAGGGCTCATGTGAATAACACTCATCAGTATAAGTGTTCAAGCAAGACCTGACTTCTGGGGGTGCCTGGAAACACTTCAAAATTATCTGGTCAATAGTTTGGATGGAGAGAGCATTCTTGAATTACCACCTCAAAAGATTCAGCAGGTTCTAATTTCCACTTTAGTATATGGCTACAAGAGACACACCCATGTTAAAATGATTCAATGCCGACTCATTGATGGGTTTCTGCCATCTGCACCCAGTCTCTGTATATGGTTGTAAGTAAAATACTCGCAAGTGAGAGAATCAAATTATCAGACCCTATTGAAACGGCCGTTATGCAGGGGGCGGGCGGAACCTGTCCGTCTTGAGGCTCTCATACACCGTCTCGCATGTTGTAAATTCATCTTCAAGTTGTTGTCGAGCATGGGAAAAACACAGGAATATTAGCAATGCTTGCTGCAAAGCATAGCTGATACAGAAGTCAAGATGGCTTTCAACTTCACAAGGAGTGAGAGCGAGAGCGACAGAGCCGGATTTTGTTCTCAGCCGAATTACGAACTGTCGCGGCAAACATCGGCTCAAATGCCGAACTAACAAAGCCGGAAGATTTTGGCGGAAGGAATCACTGCTTAGAGCGAGTAAGAGAAAATGGTGGAAGAAAGTGAATAGAATGGGAATCCTGCGTACCTAGATGCTCCAATTTGCGCCATCTTTTTACAGAAGGTTCTTTCAGCGTGTTTACGCATGCTAGATTGATTTCCCTTGAGCCTGGGCGACTTGAATGCGGCGTGGCACAAGGAACCGCTAGGCGTCACGGAGGGGTGCCAAAGTCGACGGTGGTGTCGCGGATGGAGAGTTTGGGGTCGAGGTTGTTAGACCTTGGACCTGCGTTTCACACATTCAACTGGCCAAAAGGTAAATAGAAATACAAGGGTCTTGATGTGAGGTTCAGGACCAGAACTGTAGACAACGGGAGCTACTCCCGAGGAAGTCCAATAAATATACGCATGGGGACATTTATCCTGTGACGCGAGAATGCGCAAAACACGCTAAAAATGCACATACAGTCAGCTGTATATACATGAATTTATGAAACAAATGGGTGGACTCACTCAACGTTATTCAAAATTAGAGGATCTGAGCATGGAATTCAATCCAGACGCAATGGAAGAATGGGAAACAACATTTGGAATTACAGTCAGCTGAATAAAAGACACATGAATTTATGGAACGAATGGGTGGGCTCACTCGACGTTAGGGCGTGGTGTTCGAAATTCGAGGATCCGAGTATATGGAACTCAATTCAGACGCAACGGAAGAACGGAAAACAAGGAAGACTGAAGAATGAAGACTGATTTTAGTAGACTGCCCGTTCTGCACCCCAGAACAGATGGCTATGTCTTGGAACCTACTAGGATATGGCTGGGGTAGGTTCCAAGACATAGCCACTGATAAAGGTACGTCCCAAAAATAGGACTCAGGTCGCAGCACTCGCACTGCGGACCCGCGGCATTACAGGTGTCAGGGATTTCGAGAGGCGAATTGGATGGAGGGCTGAAATAATAACACAACAGACTGTTGATGCTATAACAAATCATGGGTAGGGGTCCTAGGAGATCCAATGGATCAGTTACCACTCGCTGAGTGGATGGGGTTGTTACGATTTGGATTGAGCAAATCGATAAGAAATTGACTGAGCACTAAGAAACGCCCGTGAGCGATTTATATTGGTACGTTCGTGTAGAAGGGGGCTAGAATAGCAAAATATTTGCAATCTTCGACACAGCTGCGGCAACCCAGGTAGGTAGGAACGACAAATGCGCAGAGTTAGGGCACAAAGAATTCTGCAGACATACTGGGGTTGCCGATAACCCACGCAGGTGTGGCATACACCTTTTTGAAGGCCAGAGTTCGTATATGGCGAAGATTCGGGCGCGTGATGCACAAGTGGGCACGGTTCAAGTCAGCAGTGCGCAATGACTCCAAAATGGAGACACCTAGCCGCCGTTGACTTGAGCGCGCTATCGGTGCACTTCGCGGCCATGGATGCGCTGTGCTCAGCTCAATACGACGCAGGAATATAGCGTTGGTGGAACGATCGCGACGCGAGGGTGTGGCTATATGGGCGACGACAGGGGATGGGTATGAGCGAGCGGCTTTGACAGCAGTAGAAATGGGACACCTGGCATAGGGAAGAAGGGGGGACATGGCGAAACTCGCCGAGGCTAAAACGAGACCAAGCCGGTATCAATTGGCGCGGGATCAAGCAGACCAGTCAACCTGGAGCCCGCGCTACGTCCCCAAACTGGTCTATCATCTCCTCGGCACTCCTCCTTGAATCCCCAAACGAAAACGACGGCGATTGATAGCCGGGAAAACATGTAGTAGGCCAGATTAGTGCAGAAACAGCAATTAACTATTTAACGGACGCACCGAAGCCGCCGGGAGCTTGCGACGATGAGCCAACTAGAGTTTTCAAGGTCGCGGAATCCGGATATGGCGCCGGCGAAGCGATCGGGACGCGCAGGTGTGGCGGTACGCGCAATGGCGTGGAGATGGACAAGCGAGCCGTTGTGAGTCCAGTAAATCCGATGCACTAAGCCTAGGGATAGAGAGGAGACACGGGGTGATTCACTGGAGCTATAATTATGCCAAATCGATGAGGATCCGCACGGGGCCAGGGCGAATAGTTGAAAAAAGAGCGAAATTCGGAATATAATTGCATACAACGTACCTGAAGGACCAGTAATAGAGAGTTTGCGCAGAAGCCACTGGAGCCATGTGGTGGCTTTTTGGCTGTGCGCAACTGGATGGCTCCACAGCCAAAATATGACGTCAATGGCTCCGTGGAGCCACCCGCCTGCTATTTTTGCGCATGGCCCGAAAGCCACTGGGTGGCTCCAGTGGCTCTTGCGCAAACACGCTAATATCCCCAAACCGACCCATTCTGTTCAATACACCCATACCCCGACCCCATAACGCAGACGACGACGAACGAAGGCGAAACGGGCAGCTGAGACCGATTGGCGGAACGGGAAATCTCCGTGGGTCAAAATTTCGAGGTGGAGAGTACTTTGGGGATTGGTCCAGGGGCGTCGCCGGGTGGGTATAGGGGATGGATAAACCAAGAGCAGGGAAGGGCAGGAGAACGGCGGGGAGGACTAAAAAGCGCGCAGAGCAGGCACAGAGGGCGTATTTTTGAGCGTACAGGGAAGAATGGGGACACAGAATTGAGTTAGGGTCGTGTAGAACGCATCGGTGGTGGCTGCAGGACAATTCCGAACAAGTACGGACTTTTCGAGACGAAAGCGCGGGCGGAGATGGCATTTGATCCAGAGAAAAGGTCAACTGGCACAGAATCTTGAGTGGATATGGTAGAGAAGGATGACCATGAGCAATCTGGGTAAATATTGGCGCTTAAGGTGGACGGTGGGGAGCAGCAGAGGCGGACGATGTCTCGCCTGGTGGTGGTAGCGAGGAGAGAGCGGATAAATAGGCACATACATTGATGCCGGGAAATGCCGGCGCCCGGGAGTGTGGGGAAGAGCGCGGCCGGAATTATACGGTGGCGGAATATTTTCTTGCGGCGGGCATGAGTGAGCGGGTGGACCGGTGTGCAGGAGCCACGTGTTGCGTGCGCGTCAAACTCAGATGGGCGAGGATGGCGCGTGGATGCGCGGGTGGGAGCTGCACAAGGGGCCGCCAATTCGCGAAAAATCTACCCGGGGTCGGTTTTTTTTTTCCAGGGGACTCGGTGACCCCCCCTCCACGTGCCATCAAATTCCCTTATTGGGATAGCCCAAAATATGTTTTTCTCCGCTGCGCTTGTTTTTTTCTGTACAGGGTGACTGAAGTATCCATCCTACATATATAGGTCATAGTTGGGGTAAATTTAAGGTTGCGAACTGTTAGATTTAAACACCTCCCAAAAAGGGCAGTGATCCCATCAAAGTGCCTGCGAGCAGCTGAGCCGTTTAAATCACACAGTTGAATGAACCATGCAAAGTCGCACAGCACCTCAGTATATTGGCCGGATGTGCTGAATCCGACACTTAGATTTACTCAATAATTCACTTCTCTTCTGATTGGTCCAGCACATCACTTTCTTACCATGGCTCCTCGGCGAAGTTCTCGCGCTGCAAACAGGACTTCTACGTCTTCTGCTTCTTCTCCTGATTCCGCCGCCAAACAGAAAAGCGCGTCAAAGAAAAGGGCAAAAAAGTCCGTGACTGCGGCAAAAGCCACATCGGCCGCTCCACCACTATCAACTTTAGATGTTCCCACTGGAGCGTCTCTTCTTGCCAACAGCACAGAGACAACCGTTCAGTGGTACAAGTCGCCTCGCACAAAAAAAGGATACGGGAATTATGTCAAAAGCGGTAAGACATGGGTAGTGGACTGGACTGCGGAGGACCGTTTGGATGCGGAGATTTCTGCCGATGCCTTCGACGCCATCACTGAGGCTACGCCCCTGGCACTCAGAGCTTTTACAGCCTACAAGTGTGAGCACCTGAAGCGAGGTTTTTCCACTGCCGAAGGTGTACGGTCGGCATTTAAAGATTACTTCGAGCGGTGAGTTTGGTGACACTTCGTACCACTGGTATGCGCTCCGTTAAAACACTTTGCTAGGGTCCTGGGATGTCAGGGAGAATTTTGGAAGTATAATTGGCACACCAAGAAATGGGAGGGTAATCCCGTATTCGAGAGTGGCTACAAGACTTATTACGAGTCGCTGAAGAACCGCGCTAATCGAACCGCGACCACAACCCAAGCTCTGCCCATGCTTCCCGCAGACCTGAAGCTCATAATGAGCTATCTGGACACCGAAGAGGCTGCGGAATACTTCTCGTTGACTCGCAGACTATATTTCAAGGCTTTTGCGACTACGGCCTTTGGGCTCTGGACTCGGTACAGTTATTGTAGTGTTCAGCTCCACCGAAACATATTTTTGGACTTGTAGGAACGATGAAATAATTAATCTCCAGTTCAAAGACATTAAATTTGACTTGCGCTCGTCAAAGACTGGAATTGCGTACCATGAGTTCTCCCTAACATTCCGCAAAACTAATAATGATCCAACAAAAGGTACGCTCATTATTTCAAACTTGCATCGATCCCAACCTGTTTGTCCTTTCAAGTTCAAAAATTCCAAATTCCCCGCGACAATGAGCATCCAGAGATCGACTGCTTTACTCACATCACACTTTGGAAGCAACACCAAGAGGGATTGCTCAAGCGACGACTCAGTGGCTCAGATTTCGTTTTCCCTGCAATTGCATCGACCGGTCAGCTCAAATTCGGGGAGCCCACAAGTCGAACCGGCTTTGAGGCATTGATGGACGATATTGTCGAACGGTCCAATATAATGGAAGATAGGAATGGGAAGTTCACGACACATTGCTTTCGTCGTGGTGGTGCGCAGTATCGATTCATGTGAGCAGACAGGAAGTGGAGTTTGAAGGCGGTAAAATGGTGGGCCGGATGGTCGTCAAGCGAGAACGTAAGAATCGTTTTGATTCTCAATTTTTTGCTACTCATTGGCCTCCCAGGTCGGGACAATTATGCGCTATCTCCTCGACGAACTCATGGCATATGAGGAGGGCTTTTCTGATATCATGATGGACGACCGCGCATATGACCGACATGAGACATTCATGGGGGAGGACGATGATCCACAGGCGGCTGTATCGAAATCAGACCTGGTAAAGTTTGAGGACAACCTTATGCGGAAAATCGGGAGCTTGTTGGCCTCATACGGGACACCCTCAAGTGAGCGTGTTCTGGCTGGACTAGAAAAATTATCGGCTCACTTCGCGCAGATGCATCTCCCACAGCACCTCCAATGCTGGTGGTAGGAACTCAAGTTCCAGCAACGACGGCCAGACAGCCCGAACAAAGCTCACGGCATTCAACACCAGCGTCCTCAGAACTGGGTAATTCGACATTGGGTCCTCCTGAGATCACTAGCCCTTCCTGTATCCCTCAAACGAAGACACTGGACGATGCCCTTGATTACTGGCAACATGGAGCGCCAGAGAAAGGCCTCACGGTGCCCTTGAGCGAATGGTCCCAGCGTTTCAAATCCTCACAGTATGCTTCAGAGGCGGTGAAGCTCGGGAATATTCGCTTCGTCTGCGAAGAGTACCTTATTCAATGCGGCAGCGACAACAACAAATTCGACAACATGTACCCAGGATTACGGAAGAAATTTACAAAGCTTATGATGGCTGTTAGGACGGCTCGGAAGCTTCGGGGCGAGACAAAGGCACGGCGCAGTCATAAGTAGTTTGTCCCGTAGATTTTGAGGAACTGGATTCCAATAAATGCACCGGTGTTCTCCGAGTAACTGAATTGTAACTATTGACAATATATACCAATTGGAACTGTAGGAATTGAACGGTATAGTGGACGTGAAAAATCGGTTCATGCTACCAACTGTAAGGTACCCACACTTCATTTGGTGCTTAAATTCAGAGCGACTATGTGCCGACTCTGTAGTGACTATGTGGAAATTTAAGAAAAATTCAAGAGGAATTTAAGCGAACTGAAAAAAAACATTATTCGATGCCCATGCTCTGTGGGCCTGTTCTAAGCCGCTCTATTTGTTCTTTACCCGATGTTTTATCCTGCAGTCAACGGATTATATTCTTTGAGCAGTGGAAGACGACTTATGAATTTATTTACTGGTCCACGCAAGCCATTCAGCTTGGTAGCTGCTAGATGAGCCGGTGTAAATTTCGCACAAACCAGATAAATGTCGGAATTAAGCAGTTGGTTTCAATGGATCAGGGTGTTGAATCGATACAGCCTATATCCGTGGCTATAAAATGTTGACTGTGAACTGTTGAGGGCCTTCATTTGGAACGTGAATTTGGAACAGGCGGGGATTTTGCCTTGAAATGTTGGTTCTGAACAGTCGATAGGCTTGCCTGGATATGTGGATTTTAAACAGTCGAGACGTTGGCTTTGAAATGTAGATTCTAAACAGTTGAGACCCTTTTATAGTTTCGGGCCTAATATTGAATTCTTTGATCTGCACACTCTGTTCTATCTGGGCAGTTTTCATTTTTGCAGGTGTCAAATGGTTCTTATAATATTCCCCTATTCCCAAAGGATGGTTGCTGTTTCTGTCACAATCGGGTGAAGTGGAATTGTCGCCATTCGGACCGTGTTTCATGTTTTGCAAGGCCGCGTACTCGATTAAAGCTGACCTGGTGTAGCTGAAAAAGATCGATGGGTGTAGGAAGCGTTGAATAAGAGCCTCAATCCATTAGATTTGCTTCGTCCACCCTCCCCCACAGCAGAGAAATTCCACGGTTTGGTTTGCTTGTTGTGTCGCCACTAAATTGTCCGCTGGGCCAACGGTTTTTTCTTCCGAACATGTTACAAGCTCACCAAAAGATATTTGTGGCACTAGAAGAACCATCTGAATCCTGAAGAGATGCGCACAGAAATAAAAGTCATTCAAGTACAACTTGGAGCCAAACTTGGAGCCAAAATATCCTGTGTGAGTTTGACACACTGGAAATAAAGTAACTACTCGGCAGCTTCTATAGTCTGTTCGACCGCAGCGAAGTACGCCTTGTTCAACTGATCTATCAGTGATCGAAACTGTGGCCCCAACGAATCCTCCTCAGTCCCTGCGGCTTCGGAATGCTCGTATCGTTGCCGGTGACCGCAAGAAGCCAGAATTCGAGTGCTGCACCGTTTAACGGGCACTTACAATCCACCAAATACGGCCAATCAGCTCTAGGGGGCGCCGGTTTTTCTGACATGGCGGGGCCGCGAGTACGGTGCGAACAAGAAATACATTTCTCATTCTGGCTCTGGGAGGAATGTCAGTAAGGTAAAATTGGATAAACTGGTTCGTATACCCGATTCGTGAGCACAGCCTTAACAGGGGGCATTCCGGCCTCAGCACATCCTGGATATTCGGAGGAATCCGCTCTGGCAGCTGTGCAGATGGAAGACAACTTATGAATTTATTTACTGGTCCACGCAAGCCATTCAGCTTGGTAGCTGTTAGATGAGTCGGTGTAAATTTCGCACACACCAGATAAATGTCATAATTAAGCAGTAGGTTTCAATGGATCAGGGTGTTGAATTTATACAGCCTATATCTGTGGCTAGAAACGTTGAATACGAACTGTTGAGAGCCTTCATTTGGAACATGGATTCGCAACGGTTGGGGAGTTTGCCTTGAAATGTCGGTTCTGAACAGTTGAGAGGCTTTCCTGGAAATGTAGATTCTAAACAGTTGAGACGCTGGCTTTGAAATGTGGATTCTAAACAGTTGAGACCCTTTGATAGTTTCGGATTGAACTGTTTGATCTGCGCACTCTGTTCTATCTGGGCAGTTTTCATTGTTGCCGGCGTCGGATGTTCTTATTATATTTCCCTATTCCCTCCCAGAGCCGCTGCGAAATAAATAAGAAGGATGGTTGCTGATTCTGTCACAAAGGGCTGAAGTGGAACGGACTGTGTCTCATGTTTTGCAAGGCCTCGTACTCGATTAAAGCTGACCCGACGTAGCTGAAACAAGATAGATGGGTGTAAGAAGACTTGAATAACAGCACTAATCCATTAGATTTGCTTCGTCCACCCTCCCCCACGGCAGAGAAATTCCATGGTTTGGTTCACTTATTATTTGGCCACTGAACTACTGGGCTGCATGCGTTGCTGTTTTGGTTGCAAACGACTGAAATGGAATTGCCACATTCAGACCATGTCTCACGGTTTGCAGCGCCTCGTACTCGATTAAAACTGACCTGGTTTCTCTCGGCTCATGGTGCATGTCTGTTGTCAAGTTTAACTCGATTGGGTTAAACGAGACTTAAACGCGGGTCGCTATCCCTGAATCATGATGGCAGTTGTGACATGCCGTGAGGCCGGCGTTTGACAGAAGTATTGATTCGGCATTCCGGCGAAGATATCACGTGCTTCTGTGTCCTGCCTCGGTCGAGCCTGTATTAAATTCAAGAGAGGTTGGGGGAAGAATCTTACCACCCTGAAAGCTTCTTATGTTGCCTTTAAATACATTTTACGCGTCAAAATTCTTTGGCCAGACGATTCCCAATAGCAGCGAAGTGAATTTGACGCAAGTCGGTCAGGCCTTCCTGAACCTTCAGCACCGCCCGAAACTCGCGATTTCCTTCCAACCTTTGCTTCGACGCCTTTATTAGCCCTGAGGTATGTCGGCCTTGATTCCTCTTGAACTTATTTGCCCTTCTTGATTCAGCGCTTGACTTGCGGCTCCAGGATGTATTTGCTGCCGGCCTGCTTCCATGGCTTCGATGCTTCACCGCCCCTGGTCACCAGGCGATCGCTACCGCATCCCAGGCATCAGAATTAACTTCAAACCTTCGACGCTTCACCCCGTTCTCGCGACTTTGCCTCGATGATTTTTTTTGTTTGTGTGGTATTCATTTCGTGAGTCGGCGCATCCGCTCTCGGTTCTGATTTTCTCGTTGCAGAACTTGAGTCCTCACAACGTGCCGCGCAGACTCCAACTACGACGACCATCAGCGGAACTGCATCCCTTAACTCTTAGGAAATTACTGTCCTCTTGGTATGGGTTCAAAGTCAGCTTCGTTGCATGGTGAAACTGACCTCTCGCCTTCTTTGCAGCCCCGATTCAAACCCAAATCTGTCTCGCTGCGTGGAATCCACCAGGGGATTGAATTTAAATCAATCTTGCTACAAAACTTTCTTTAAATGCACATACTTACCGTCTCTTTCGTTCATAGATGTTCACTGAGGAAGTTGTCGTCAACATTACCCTGTTACGAATCCAGTTCGGCCATCGAAATTAAATGCATATTCAGGGGGCATTCCGTGTCCCGATGACACTCTGACTGATCTTCGTTGGTACCCAGTGCTTTGCCTTCAAACGTATTAAACCGGACTTCAAACCCATTAAAGAGGAACGGAAGTATCGCCACGATTGCGGGCATCAGAATCAAGGTACTTTTTATGACGATGGACCCTCGCTTCGGTGCTCCCTAGTTAGCGGCGACTTTCTCGGCCCTGGATCGCCGAGTTGAACTTCGCTCGAGGTGCGTTTTATTGTGCTCTATTACCCACCCTCTGTATGATTCACGATTCTCCACTTTCACACCCCTTCAAAGCTCTCCTTGGTATTCCCGCGGAACCATCGTGAAATTGCTCTGATCTCGTGTCTGGACATCGTCGAGTGTCAAACCCTGCTTCCAGGTCAGCGTCGGTGGATTCTGTCTCGTAGAATAACTGACTAGCTTGGATTTAGCGCCAATTGTATTTCGCACTATTCCTCGCATTATGGTCCTTGGAGGCTGAAGTTGTGCCAGTCAGGTATTCCGCCGCCGTGTTCACTAGGAACTTTTGAGCTGATTCTCGTTTGAACTAATATTCAGGTTCAAGGATCGGTCCACTGTCCTTTCATCGATCCGCGACCTTTCCCTTCAAAAACCTCGCCTGAACGCCGAAACTACGCTGGTTTGACTCAGATTCGGTGGGGGTCTGTCTGCGTTCCGGGTTCCATCTATATAGTATAAACCATGCAATTCTCTTTCAATTTGCACGAATGAAGGTTAGCCTCGAAACTGCGCACCTCGGATACCGGCCGGGCTTCGCGTGGTTTCTCTGGATGAGGCCAAAATCGGAGTGGGGTGCGCACGCGATTCATCTTCCCAGCGGATCGAATTGTGCACAGCCATCTTTCTTGCGCTTGGTCTTCAAGCTTCGAGTCACCGATTTTTTTTTTCAAGCTTCAAGCTCCAAGTCATCGGGTCCGCGAAGGGCCGAGGCGCACAGGATTGTTTACAGAACGTGATTTTTATTCAAGAGGTACGGAGGGACATGGCGCGAGTCGGGTGGTACGCCTACAGAAGGGGAGGAGGGGATGTAGGACGCGTGGCGATAGGGGAGATGGCCGCGGCGCCGACGGCGAGCGTGCGTCTGTGTGCACGCAAAGTCGGGCCCGGTGATGCAAACTGGACTCGGGGTGCAGCGCAACGCAGGGACCTTCCACTCGGCAGCCGCAGCCACATCCATACGAGCGCACCACACCCCGCATCAGGTCCCACACCGCATGGCGCCGAGTGGTGTGCACGGAATAGGAAGGGAGGAGAGGACAGGCGCGGACGGGATGCGATGCGATGCGAATTAGATGAAGCGGGAGGTACGCACCGATTCGTCTTTCCCCACAGACTTTGTGACCTTTCTCTACCTCTACGTGCTCCCATGCGATCACGTTCTACATGGCGCGCACATCAACGGTGTCAGCGCTGCGAGTCCGTATGAGTGACAAGTCAACACGCGCGCGCGACTAGAGAGGTGGGTGATATCAAGGGTAAATACACAGATGAAGATGAATGAGACAAACCATGCAAGGGGCGACGGACGTGGGAGGGTGGGAAGAGGAGAGAGCGGCCGCGGCGGCGCGCGTTGCGTTGCCAACATCTGCGTGTGCACAAGGCGCGGCGAATTGCACGCAAGAACGCGCGCAAGCTGGGCCGAGCGGCTTGAACGTCGTATGTAGCTGAGTAAATTCGTGTTGTGCTCTAATCCTTTTATTCGCAGGGCTCAGGCGTAATTTACTTCGAATCATAGCCGGTACCACCTAGAAAAATCGACAAAAGATGTTCCGCTGCAGTTTCATCCCGCTCTTCGCCTTCCTCGACGCTGTCGTGATCATGGTGGGTACAACGTATGAGCCCGGGCCCAAGTCATGGCCGGAGGAGGGGAAATGTCAACGACATATATAATCTACCTGAGTGCGTCCTTCCCGCCTTCTCTCTGGCTACATAACAAAGACGTTGTAGAACCAGGCCGCGGCGGTCCTAATTTAAACCGAGACCTCGGTTGTTTCGACGAAGCACAAAAGCCGTGATGCATCTTTCACTGGAGCGATTACTGAATAAATACAACATCGTGGACCATCGCCGTAGCTGCAGGCCTGGGTATCAGGGTTTAGGGGTCGACGCATCCCACTCCCATCAGGATTATTTTTTCTTGTTTTTTAATTTAACTATCAGGAACCCGTGCTCCGCACGGAGCCTTTTTTTGAGCAGAAGAATTTTGCTGTCGGTAAACTGGTGCAGTGGTTTTGAGTCGATATGAACAAATGCATGCAGACCTCTCGAGATCATCGGGCTTTAAACAAATTGCCTATGTTCTGATTCACAATCCCCGAGGGACACGGAAAACGAACATAGGTGAAGACAATGAACACCGCCGTCTTGGCGTTCCCGTTACGGAACAATTTCTTTCCTTCGTGCTTTTTCCAACAGTTCAATTTTGTTTCAGACGTTGATTAAAACCATGGTCAAATTAGAACAAGAGCAGATCAGTGGTGTACGGATGAATAAGGTGTACGAAAAAGAGTGCGGGTGTGCGGTGTGCGGTCGTGGTGTACGTTTGTTTAAAGAGAAAGGTGTACGATAAGTTAAAACGTGAGTATATACGGTGAAAACTAAAGAGCACGGTGTGCGATGTGTGTGAGTAAAAGAAGGTGAGTATTGAGTGAACTGTGCATTTAGCCTTGGGTGGTGAACGGGGAAGGGCTGCTGTTAGGGCATCCAGCGTCGTCCTCTTCATCATCGCGTTTCCGTTTGCCACCACTGACAGACTTGCGGGTGAAGATCCAGCGAGGCTTGGTGGCTTCGAAGTAAACAGCTAGTTATCAGCTGTGGAATAACAGGATGACGCTTACCACTGCTGCCGGCCTTACTGGAAGACGCTGCCGGCGCCTTCGACACCGCCTTTGGCGCGGCACCAACAACGGCACCCAAGAAGGAAACCGTGTCGACAGCGGCGCAGAAGCGGTCCACCATTTTCTCGCCCTCCAGCGTGCTGTAAATTCCGGTAAGATATCCGGTGAAGCCGCAATACCTTTTGCTGAACGGAGTAGGCTTCTTCGCATTTTTGAAACGCGGAGATTCAGAGATGTAAGCATAGACAGGGAAAACGGGCTTGTGAGAGAACACAGTTCCCACGGCATCTGTAGTGCATTTAGCATCCTGGAAAGCAGATGTATACTGCTCAGGTGTCGCCGTGAAGGTAGCAGCCTGCTGGTCATCGGTGGTCACGGTGCAAGTTACATGGACAGCAACCTGTTGACACGGGTCAATGGTCCATGTATCATCGCCTTCCGGTGTCACCTGAGGAAGGCAGATCTGAAAGATGTAAATATTAGCGTCATAAGAAGAGAGGAGAAAAGACATGGCTAGCCTTTTTAATGTCCCCAACGAACACAAACTTGGCCTCCTCCTCCGGGTCGTCGGTATATACCTCAACGCTGGAATCCCTTTTTGCAGCCTGCGAGATCAATCCCAGATCAATCAAGGAGGAACGGTGGATTGGGTACTGTGTCATACCGTGAAGTCGAGATGGTACAGTCCAGCGGAATACTCTTTCTCGTCGTGCTCGTCTTTGAAGTAGTGAAGAGACCCTTGAATTTCCTCCAGTTTACCGCCAACGTAGATCATGGCGGTGAAAACGGTCACTCGAGTCGAAGCCACTTTTGGACTCTCAAGAAGGACCATGCCGGTCATGAAGACAGAGGAGGAACGAGCTCATGAGCAATAAGAGACAGGGGGCGAATGCCAAAAGTCAGCCTTTGGCGCCATATTTATACCCAGTCGGTTTGAGCTTGTTATAATTGTTCCAAGAGGTTCTGAGGTGTTCCACGACGTCCGTGTGATTGTGGATGACGACGATCCTCGACGGAGAACGGCAAAAGTGCATTATTTGGCTTGATTGACTTTACAGGCTATCACCTTCTAATCTGTCCAGACGTCGAGAACTGTACTCCTCCAGCTCAGCCAGGTGCTTGCCATCCTTGATCAATAGCTCAATAAATACTTTGGTGCTGTTCTACATTTATCACATTTTTTGAGACACCCTTCAAGTCTCCCCCAACTGCTTGGACACCAAGTCGAATTAAAATGCGGATTAAATCGAATTCATGGAGACTGCTCCGTAAATAATGTAGGGTACAAAATTAATCCAAGAGAACCTCGGGATAGACAACATTAGTCGTTTTAAGTGCAGTAGCATTATCAGGGAGTAGAATCTTTATCTGTTGGCCAGATGTCGCTCGCGATAACGCAACGTAAAGCTGCTCATGAGAGAAGACAGGGACACGGAGGTCAAGGCCAACAAATTTGACCGACTTCCCCTGCGATTTATTGATGGTCAAAGCGAAGGTGAGACGAACGGGAAAATGACGTCGGCTGAATTTGAAGGTGAAATCGGTAGTATTGGAAGGAGTAAGGGTGATTCGAGGGACGAGGACAATATCACCGTCATGATCACCACCCATTAGCCTGCATTCAAGTACACACTCCGACATCCGCAGTAAAGTCATTCGGCTGCCATTGCATAAACCACGCGCTGGGGCCAGATTCCGAAGCAGAATTAGGGGGCAACCAACTTTGACAGTGAGTTCGCCAGGAGGCAGGCTTCCAGAGTTTAAGGAGCGAAGGAACTCCACGAGAATTATTTTTTCGTCGCCGGGACCATCTGCGCCTGCCTATTTATCTTGCGCTCAGTTCTGTGGGCAGACTGGTGGCTACATGCCACCCGGCTCTCTCCAGAGTGTATAGCCACCAGTCCGCCCGCAGAACTGAGCGCAAGATAAATAGTAGGATCCTTCGCCAGGTGAGCGACCTCTGTTTCCACGAACTCCGCTAATTCACGTTCATAAATACAGCACTCGTAGGATTTCCCGGTAAGTTGCAGTCTTTTACTTGCAATATTAATTCGTGTCCCCGCATCCAAAAGGCCAATCTCAATATGCATCAGAAATATTGGCGCTTTCCAGTCCTCTCTTCATTTCCGCTTCACGCCAATCGTTGTGCCGTCACCTTCAGTCACAACACTGGGAGCATCCTCGCCTGCTGCACGTGAGTGGCCAATTGTTGTACCGTTTCTTCGGCTACGATACCAGAATCCTCCTCGCCGTTCTCTGCGTGTGCGATGCCGATCACAGTGTTATCTCCTTCAGCGATCGCACGCGAGTGACCTGTCGCGCCTCCACTACCGCCAGTTTCCGCGCCGGAATCGTTCGTGCTCGCAGCAAGATCATAGGCAAGCACGGTTCCGTTAACCCTAACCATAGGAATATACAAGGGGGTCCAAATGCGCGAAGAATATATATCACCTACATTCTTTTGTCTACGACATTCGAGGGAATATACGCGAGGTAGTCGGTCGCAATGCCGCCGCCTTCGGCAAGCGCGTCGCGCCCATGTTCAGTAACTGTGCCGGCGTTGTCAGGAAAGTTAACGGGCACAACACGAGGAGGGATTTGAACATCGATCTACATGGCTTAATTAGGGTCAGTACGATTGGTGAATGGTGGCATGACGTACCGGAGCTGCGAGCACGACGGAGGCGAGTGCTAGGAGGAGGACGAGAGGGAAGGCGTGGGTGAGCATTGTAATGAATTTCTTCGCTGCTGGTTTAAGCAAGCTAAGCGCCCAAGGCAGATGAACAGGGGTGTTGGAGTTCGATGTTCCAATGGTCAAACACCAGTTTCTCTCTGCCTTTTATGCTACTCTTTGCACACCAATGCAGTAAGCCAAACCAATTTCTTGCCGCACTGCGTATATCTTTATGAGTCGGCAGGTAAATGGCGCGCGGAATAATCCCGCATCTGCTACTTTTCAGGTACAGAAGACTGTCCTAAAGGCCTACTGGAAGGATTTCTGCACGCTTTGTGCGGTTCATGCGTAAATTGCGTGAATCTTTGTCCCTTGATAAGGCTTGCTCAGGGGTATGAGAGGCCGGACTTGCGATTGTCCCGATACTTAAACTGACAGACGCTACCGAACATGGCACACGCTATTCCCACGGTTACTTTGAATCGCCGATGATGTGGGAAAACCAAGTCTTCTATACGGCACAAGCATAATGTTTCTCCGCCGTCCCGAATAGAATACAACAGTCTATATCCCGTGAACTTCAATCTTGTGGAGGCAAGAAAGTAAACATATCGGAACTTGTACGAGTCCTTCTTTTTGGCGTAGAACCCAGGGATGTTGGAGTTGGGTGTTCCAATGTTCAAACACCACTTTCTTTCCGCGATTTATGCTGATCTTTGCGCACCGACGCAGTAAGCCAAACCAAGTTCGTGCCGCACTGCGTATAACTTCATGCGTCGGCAGGTAAATCGCGCACGGAATGATCCCGCATCTGCCACTTTTCAGGTGCAGGGGACTGTCCAAAGCTTGTCGGACTCATTTCTGCAAGGTTCGTGCGGTTCTTGCGCGATTTTCGTGAACCTTTCTCCCTCGATTTGGCCTGCTCAGTGGTATGAGAAGCCGTACTTGCGATTGTCCCGATACCTGAACTGACAGACGCCACCGATGGCACACGCTATTCCCACGGTTACTTTGAATCGCCGATGATGTGGGAAAACCAAGTCTTCTATTCCAGATATGCGACACAGACATAATGCTTCTCCGTCGTCCTTGTTAGATTGTGCCTATTCTGACAGACTGTTAGCCGAATAAAACACAACGGCCTATATCCTGTGAAATTCAATCTTGTGGAGGCAAGAAAGTAAACCTATCGGAACTTGTACGAGTCCCTCCTTTTGGCGTAAACGCAGATGTCAGGCACTGAGTTATGTGCTAGATCTGGAAAACAGTGACATGGAAGAGGTGTTATTGAGAAAAGAGGAAACTTTACAGCCTTATCGCGAATGCCGATTGCGGCTGGTTAGCTTTTCAGAATCTCCAGGTGCTTCATGCAACCGACCTGCTGATGAATTGAGGTAATGGGCGACCGGATAATTCTCATCAGGAAAAAACTATAACCTTAGGATGAACTGTCCCCCCATGTACCATTGGCATCCTTAAATAGCCGAGCCTTGACAACTTCTGCCAATCAATCTTCGAGCGGCGAGGCAGTTGGGAGACTGTTAGGACCTGCTGACTAGTTGAGGGCGAAGTGTTTCGGCGATCCGGCTGCTTTCGGCATGCCGGCGTGCGGTATTGATAAATTACGACCATCAAGTTGCACGACGAGTGTTGAAGGACCGGTGACCGCGGCAGTAACTCGGCGAGCCTCGCAGAGTGATACAGACGCAGGAACCATGGAGCCGTCCGTGCCCCAGACCTGATTTCCGCGTGCTGTTGGTGACGGTTCCAAGGCGCACAATGGAACCAGTTCGCGGATCCTCTCTTCGGCCCAATAGCGGCGGTCATGACGGGACGCAAGAAGGTCCTCCGGGCCGTCGAAGAGCCAAGCCGCCTGTATCGCCTGGAGAAGATCAACAATTTTGAGCCAGTTGTTCTTCTGAGCTGAATTCCAGCGGCCATCCCTGCGCGCAGCCCAATCTACCTCGAAGGTAAGTCCGCCTGTATTACCATTTCGGCAACCACCCAAGTCCGCCAAAATTCGATTCTTTGCTAGGCGCAACGTGTTACCGTCGGGATTATTGGGTCGACCCGGACGATGATGGTTACACATTGTTACACAGAGCAATAACATGAGAAATTGAGACATCACGGGCAAGAATCTCGTGTTGGTCGCTCATCCGAAGCGACAGAGGTGCCTCCAATGACGACATTAGTTCACCCCCTGGGGGATGATCCAAGCAGCTGGGATTTTCTTGAAATGGTGATTAAATCCCCTGAGGAGGCCGTCCCCGTCGAGCGGATAAATGCAGGCATTAATATCGCAGGTCCACCATGTTTTGAAGGAACTGGTGACATCGACAGAGGAACAGGAACCATTCGAAGAAGTGAAAGACTTAACTTGGCATCAAGCTAGTCCTCCTCCTGGACCAGGACAAGTCTTGGCAAGAGATATAAGAAGAGCTGCCAACTCTCAAGGATCCAGACACTGGCATTCTCGCCTCGTTGAGCAATGTTCTTTACCACGCACAAGGTGATTGATAATTACTTTATCTATTTTCTTGCCTGTGCACTTTAGCTGCTGATTCTAGTCTCATCGTCTTCCTCCGCTTCTTGCTTTCGTCTTGGTTGCCGTCCTCGCGACACCAGGCTTGGCTCAGCTTCAGGTTAGCTGCCTCAGGGGTGTACAGTTCAACTGCACGAGTTTCTATCCAACGTTCTGCGCGTCAGTTGGAAATATTTCGGTACGTTGGGAATCGGAGATGCGCCGTGCGCGCAATGAACCTCATTGATCGGCTTCACCCAGGTAAATGCTGGCAACACCGTCACCGCCTGTTTCAATAACAATCCCGGCCAGCAATGTGAGTGAAATGAAGGGACACTACTTGGATGTTTCTGACGTGTTGCAGGCCTCCTGACCGCGTTCAACAACGTCAAAGGACCCAGCACCATTTCTACTTTCGACTGTCTCAATACCCTTCAGCTGTCTCGGTAACCCAGACGTTGAGGCATGATCGGCCCGATCGGAGTTTCAATAAATATGAGAAAAAGATGGGCCGAGATCATTCCTCAACGTCTGGGGCAATTGGTATAGCAACACCCCCATCGAGTCACACATCTCATCCCTCCGTCCCTCCCCCCCCCCCCCCCCCAATGTGCTGCTGGAACTCATCCTAGCAATGCACAGATGTATTCTGTGAGGTCTGACAGCTTGCCCCAATTTTTTTAGCTCCTTCTTGAGGTGCAGAGGGCCGTTGTAGAATTTCATGTTTTTGCGCTTGATAGACCCGCCTGCACTATAAAAACACCAAAATAAAATCATGTAGCTACCTAAGTATATCTAGCAGCTATAAAAGAGTAGTTCTGCAGATATCTGAGGGGTCTAAGGAGGCCCTAGGTCGAATAGAGCATTAAATGGGCGTAGGTGTGACATTCGGAATGTGACTCGATGGGGGGTGTTGCTATACCAATTGCCCCAGACGTTGAGGAATGATCTGGGCTCATCTTTTTCTTCTATTTATTCAAACTCAGCCGGATCATTCCGAAACGTCTGGGTTACCGAGACAGACCCTTCAGGTGGTCTCTGCGATTTGTCCCATGGTGCGTAAGCGTCTCGCACATTTCACTTGGTAAAATATCGATGGGATGGAGATCAGGGCGGTACAGGCCAGCTTTTGGGTGCTGCCTTCGAATTTTCCATCGACCCCAACAACGGGGCATGTGGTATTCCCCCTGGCGACTGACTTTTCAGAGAGCGGGAGAATTGGAAGAGTCAGCAGCAAGAGTAGTGATTGTTATGTTCCGCTTGGACACAATGGAAGATATTTCCTGTTTTACTTTCCGGAACCTGTGTTCAAACTCAGGATAGGCGACGCTCTCCGTCCCACCTCTTGTATATCTTTGCCATCAGGCTTTCCAGAGAGTGGGCGGAGAAGATAGGATTTCATGGGGTTCTTGGCCAAAGCTTCCTGTGCTATCTTGCGCTGCCGTGTTATCTCCCCGCTTTCTGTCCATTCTCACTCTTCACAGCGAAGTTTGACGCAAGCGTCCGCGTCGAAATTTTTATCTTGTGCGTCTGGTGGCTCCTGAAATAATATCTGGGTTCATTTCCCGGCTCTGATGGCTTCAAGACTCGCTTTTGGTCCTGATGGCCATAAAACCATTCTTCCAACTCATGTCGTGGAACTTGTTGAAATATTGGCGCAAATTCGCTGCCAGCTCAGCACAGTGGTCGATGTTTCAATCTGTATCTCTAATCTGGTCAACTCGGCAACCACAAAGCATTCCCTGCTATTACTCCGCCTCCAATCCTAGGTAAAGTGTCGTCTGCGGATTCATTGCTTTCAATTCAAGCAAGAATGCACCCTGTTAACGGCAGAATATTCGAACAACCTTATACCTGGATCATATGAGTTGAGGAATTTGGAGACGTGCGAAATAATACTGGGCAGAGAAATTATTAAAGGTGAGTGGCGTCTCTTCCCTCCTCTCGGCAATTTTGTCTCGGAAGGTACGTTCGGAGAGCATTCCTTATTAGGCGCAGATTTGGATGCTTTACGGGTGTTGATTGAATTCACGAGTTCCTACAGGTCATCATGAGCTGTAATCGTCAGAGTTGAATATTAATTCGAAACGGCTGAAACGTGCGCACTTGTATGCAACATACAGGATTCTGCCAGTTTAGATTTGCAACGCGGCCTCACCGACTTTAATCGCAAGGTCGCTGAAATTGAAGTGACAGAGTACCCATGAACCGGACTCAGCATCTATATAGATAACTCCTGCGTGTATTGTATACATCTATGGGTATCAGAACCTTGAGCGAGCGACTAACGTTCTGACCCGATGAGACATCGGTACGAGTTACGCGTCTAGGCGAGACTAAATTACAGTTTATTACACGTCATCCCAAAAACATCCGTCGGGTCTCCAGCTCGAGGCAAAACACCTTGTCCTGCAGACGGTGCATGCCCGCCAAAAGCTCAGCGTTCTTTGCCCGAAGCTACAATGTATGGCTTGCTTGATCTATGAAAAAAAAAAAAAAACTCAGCTCCTGGTCAAGTGCACGAGTCGCAACATAACACACAGAAGCGCGTCGTACACCGCCAACGGTCACACACGTGGTCTCCAGCTGGACGCGATCTGGCTGATACATGTTGCTGAAAGCCGGACACAGCCTCCTGGAAGCTGGAATCCAGCCCAATTCTCTATAGATCCAGTGTGGACCCAGCTTCGACTCAATTCCAGCTGTGGGCCCAGCTGGCACACATGTAATCGCGCAGGCAAATATAATAATTGTGGAATATTAGTTTACTTGCGCGAAATGTACGGAAAGGGATAAGGAGTAGTATTGGTCTATCTAGGCACATCCACATCGCGTACTGTACATATGCAAACCATCCTCGTCGGTGTCACCATATTCTCCTCCTCCTCGGTTTCGATCTTGTTCGGAAACAGTAACATAATCTTGAATGGCGGCTGGGGCTGGCGGTGATCTTCCTCCAATAGGCACCTTGACTGGGGCGGAGATGTGGGTAATCGATCCTACCACGCAAACCAAACCTTGTATTGATCAAGAGTGAATTGCAGGACAGGCAGAGTCAGCGAGGGAACAGAGGTGGGGCGCTGCTTGTTTCGCGGGAGCCAGTGGGGCGGAAGCAAGAGGTCGACTACTTCGACGGGAGTGGTTTTGCGGGTCTTTGAGGTGGAATTCGCGGTTGACACTTGGCTAAGAACATATTGTCTTGTTGTTCGGGTTTCTTGACGAGTTACTGCTAGCGAGAATGCAAGCAAGGTACACTTCAAGAGAATGCGACATCCTAGCTCTTGAGCGTATGCGGAGAAAGCGGCGGTCCCGGTAGAAGGTCTTGCCTTGGCAAATCGCCGCTTGCATCTCTTGAGTCTTGATTTGGAAGTGCGATCCATGTTCTTGAGTTCCAAGGGCTTGAGTCGAAGTTTGACCTAGGGTGGAAAACAGGTGAAAGGCAAATTTCCGGCTAGGAGGGAAGAAACGGCGCGAGCGAGGCGAGTACATATATTAAGTACGTAGCCGGCACGCCGGCGATTATATGGGGAGCGTAATTTGCGTCGTTGCAAAGAGCCATCGTAAGTGAAACAAGGAAAAGGTCCGAGGTGTTGCGTAAAATGTGTGCAGATCGTTGTAGTTTTGTGACGTGGATGGGTGAGGTGCCTCAGCGTGAGGGTGTGGTGCCTCAGAACGCGGACGGGTTGCGTTTGTAGCGGAAGGGAGACGAGGGGTAGAAGGCAGGGGCGTCTCCAGGCTGCGCGAGTCGGGGATATCGATCGTCTGGTGGTATGGTATGGGTGAGGCGGAGCTGCAGGGGGGGGGACGCAGACGAGGAGCTACGAGACGAGGCGCTGGTAAAAACGTCGGAGAGCGCATGAACGGGGGGCCATGTCACTGGTGTGGGCGATGATGCCGCCCTTGCCTGCTGTACGTTTGGCGTGCGCGGAGCACTTGGTGATGGCGCCTTCGCAACAGATTGGCTGACGAACACGTTGCCGATGCTGAAGAGAAAGAAGATGGCGACGAGGGTGAAGTCGTCGCTCCGAAGTCAAGGGAGAAGGCAAAGAAAGGTGTGAAGGGCGACCAACATGCACGTGATGAATATACATGAACAAACTCGTGCACGGACCGCCGATTGCAACTTAATTTGCATTTATACCTGCCTACAGTCCATTTTCACCCCGTTCCAAGTATATATGCATTGGAATTTCTTCGCAGTGTGCGTGCTTTTGATTTTTTTTAACTCCGCAGTATAGCGGGGTTGTGGCGGGCAGCCGGCGCCATCACTCTGGTGAGTGCAATTGAACATTGAGCTCGGGGGAAACTTCAAAAGTGCAATAAAAAAGTTTGGCACATGGCCGGATATTTTGTACGGATTGATTCCAGCATGTCCAGTAAGGTGGGCACCACATGGATACCTAGCTGGTGGAAGGCTGGGATGTCAGGCTGGAAAGAAAAGCTGGTCACCAGCTGGAGAAATCCTGGGACCAGTTTTCATAAAAAGTGGATATCAGCTGGGCGCTCCAGGTGGAGGCAATGTGCCAGCACTTTGGCGATGTATCGAAACCTTGGAGCTTCAGCCGGACTGGGAACTGGTGAAGTGTTGGGTTTTCGAGGTAGATGAGGAGGAATGGATACGGGGCTCCAGCTCAGCTCTCATTATGAGAAAATCACCCCCTGCAAAAAAAGTAAATTCTGATTCAATTAAACCAAATCTCCTCCCACATCGTTAAATCTGCTCCCGCATCGTTTAAATCTGCTCCCGCCACGATGCGGGAGCAGCATAGCCACCCAAAAAAAAACCCTTCAAAAATTTCAAACCCCTGCAAAAAAGGAAAATTCCAATTCAATCAAATCAAATCTGCTCCCGCAACGATGCGGGAGCAGCATAGGGCCAATCCCCACGCTACACCGCAACGCGCCGTGCGGCGCCCGGACTCAATCCCGCCCCCTAAACACTACTGCGCGGCCCGTACTACCATGTCTCCGCCCCCGCCCCCGCCCCCGCCCCCGCCCTCGCCCTGTCCGCGCCACCCGCCTCCCGCCGTGCCGCCCGCCTCCCGCCGCCATCACGTCAGCGCGCACTGCCTAACCCGCACCCTATGCACGCCGGCTTCTGCCGCTGCGCCTTCCCCACATACCGCTCACTACGCAAACCCTATTCTGCCTGCGCACTGCGGCACTATACTGTGCGCCGCACGGTACGGAAACTGCCGAACATAAAATACCTACAACTAACTTGTGACTAATACGCCGCCAACTCCACGCCCGTTCAGACACTACACGCCGCACTCTGCGCACGCTGCGCACACTCCAGCCGTCCTATAGCCATCTCGCCTGCGCTCCACTACAGCTTGCATCACTGCGTCCGGCCGGCATCACGTCCGCCTCCATGTATGCAGCTGTTTGTCGTCTTTTCTCGCGACACCACCACCATCGTGGCCGCCACCGATCAGCCTCTCGACGGGCCCCTTCCGACCGCCCCAGATGCATTCTAGAGTCCTTCCTACCCCCTCTCATAGCGTCGCTCTTACTCTCGGCAACAACTCCGCCCGCTGCGCACTTTTTCGCCACCCGTCCTTTCCGCTGGATCTCTGGGCTACCCGATGGCTCCACCCCCCTACCAAACCGTACATGCCCCCGGCCGATACTGTAAAACACCCTACAACTTCAAATTTTGACCCACCAGTCCTCGCCGTTCTGCCAATCGCGTGCCACTCGACCGCAGCCGTCGTGAACCTCGCGACGGCGCGTTTCGCGGTCTCTTATCGTCGTGGTGGATCGGACCTCATGGGAGACGTATATTCAACGGAAGGGAATGATTTCTGGGGGTTATGAGGCCCAAAGTGCGTTATATCCGCATTTTTTCGCATTTGGGCATTTTTCGGGCTAATTTGCTTGCCCACGCCCCAGTTCGTCTTCGTTTCGCTCTATTCTGGCACCAATCAGTCACCCTGCTCTCACCCGACATCCCTTGGCCTATGGCGCACCTCTTGCGGCGCTCCAAACTGCTTGCTGTGGCGCCTTTTCGCCAATGATGTCCCCCACCGTCACGCGTCGTTCTTACACCCCAACAGACTCCATATTCGAATTCCTCGACCTCGGAAACGGTGGTCTACTAACGCATGCGAGTCATCAGCCCCCTCGGTACGTCTTGAAAAAATTATTTCTCAAATTTTGCGCTAATAGCCGCTTATATGCGCCCGTAGATCTCACCGCTATCCTTGGACGCCTTCTCGCAAGAGAATACTGCCGTACCACGACGTTCAGGTGCGCCGACATACCGTTCAATTTTTTTTCCCCTTTTGTTCGTAACAGTTCCCAGGGAAAACCCTCGTATTTTGGATGTGCATTGTTCTGGCGCTTTTACAGCGGCGCTGGCAGCCTAGGGACGTCTCCTACATCACACCCTCCTCTCTCGCGTCCTCGCAGATCCGCACTCGCTGCGGGTCCATGCCGTTCTTTCCATCGCCTTTCCGCCAACAAGCCAGCATCGCAGCGCCGGACACCAATCGGAGTCATGGCACCGTGCTGGCTTGAAGGATTCTGGACAGGCTCTACGGCACGCGCGCCGTGTACGCCCTGTGTAATAATTTTATTTCTCTATTTTTTGCGCCAATATCTGCCATGACTGTAGATCTCACTGCCGTCATTATACGAGTTATCGCAATAGAATAGCGTCGTACCATAATGTTCAGGTACGCCGCCATATATTTCGCATCTTTTTTTCTTTCGTTTTTATCATCTCCCAGGGAAAACCCTGGCAGTTTGGGTGCCCTCGGAATTTGTTGTAACTCCCATCCGTCATCGAGGAGAACTATGTATCGTCTCCTACCACTCTAGTAAATACATTTCTTCCTCCCCGCCGTCTTTTTCGGCCCTTTACCAGCGCAACTGATATAACTCAATTTAGATTTTGACCTGTACGTGCAACACCGCGGCGAGGGATCTGACGCAGAGGGTTTGGCCAATTTGAAGATCTTCCAAAAACATTCAGCGTAACTGACATGGGAAGGGGGCAGGGGATCGTACTTGTACAACCACTGTTAATCGCGGGATTCTGTGCGTGCAGCTGAGCGTTGGAGATGCCAAGCCTCGCCTCGATGGCCGCACAGGTGTCTCCGTTCACGACAGTGTATGTCTGTGAACACCCACCATCACTGGTGCAGAGGATCTGGCCGATTTGAAGATCTAGAACAAGATACAGCGCAAATTAACATGGAAGGAGGCCATACCTGTGCAGCCGGTGTTGATCCCCGGATTCAGTGTATGCAACTGAGCGTCAGAGACGCCAGTCTGTGCCTCAATTTTTGAGCATGTGTCTCCGCTCACGACAGTATATGTCTGGGTGCAGGTGCGTTTCTGAAGCAGGTCAGGGTTGGGAAAAAAGCAGTTAGGATTATTGAGCACCGCAATTCCAAACAACGCGTCGGCCTCGGGGGACGCAACAGGGTTTGCATTCACTACGGCAACAAGCACCATCGCAAAGAGAGAAGCAGGGACCTTGGAGAATACTATGTTCGACCAGAGGTAAGCAGAAGTGAGTTTCAGCTTGATGAATTGGTTGAGACCAGGTCCAGCATTTATACCATGAGCCGGAACAAGGTGAAGGGACAGTTGAACCACATGCGTCCAAACTTGGCGCTTTCCTGGTGCTATCGGCGATTTCCGTCTTGACGTGACCGGCGCTCTTTGAACGGGTTTTCAGTAGGACGAGAGTGTAGCAGAGTTGACTTTCGAAAGAGTTTGTACTACCAATCTTCTTTCGTTGAGGGATGTATGAATCCTTTAAACCCTTCGCAATTCTATCGGCTGAGGCTCACGAGTCATGACCCAATGCTGTTGACAAAGATCTCGGCTGGTTTCCGCTCCCACCAAGTAGTAAGGCTCGGCTGGAGGCTGTCATTGTACACACCCTGTTTCACGAGTATCGTCAGCCCTGAGAAAGGGAGTATTGTAATTTCTGCCTGATTCCGTGGTACATGACTTAAACACCGGCGTACCAATGAGCGCTCTTGATGGCTTCGCTCGCACCATTGATGATGCGTTGCCGTAGTAACCTAGACATAAGGCGCAGGATAGGGGGGGGGGGGGTCTGGGAAGGTCTGAAGCTCTCTTCGAAACTCCTCAAGATGTGTGGGGGACCTCCGTACGATCGCCCCAACCCAATGCACTTAAGGGTTTCGGAGCCGTCCCTCACCGCCGTCGCCTGTTTGGCACCGGCGGTGGCAAACGCCTTCCAGGGTGGGCGAAGCTCGTCTTTTCGTTCATGAAGTTCCATGGGGGACACCCATCCAGACATTCCCTTCACTGGCATCGATATCATTCGAGGATGTCTGAGCTCGCTCGCCGCTGTTTGATGGCGACGGCGACGACGAAAACGTGAAGTTGTCAAGGAGACCGATGAAGATCTGTTCAGAATGTAAATACAAGCATTTTTCAGGCTTTGCCTCCATTTGTGCCTGCGGATGATCTTATGACGATAAAACTAGATCTGTTTTTTTTTTTTGCTGACGGCACTAATCACGACAACTCTGTCAGCATTGTGTCGCTCACCCCGGTGAGAGCTAGAGCTGGTACTTGTTTAAACCACAGGAACAACCGAATTGTGGCCAAACTGCGGAGTATTGCTACTCTTGGAAGGATATACAGTCGAAGCTGTCATAACCCATACCTCTCGGTGGACACCAAAAGGTATGGGTTATACTAACTTGGTGGACAGCCAAAACTTATGGGGTATAACAGATTATGGCTTATGACAGCTATTGCTTATGACAGCTTTGACTGTATTGGATATGTCCCAATTCTGGTGGGGCATGGCACCGAGGTTTAAGCTTCAGAATCTGAAAAGAACAAAATTTTATTCGGAGTCCTTGATGTCGCAGTTGGGGATGTGCAATGGAGGCTGGTTTTTTTTTGAAATATACTAGGACTCGCTAAAATTGCGGCCATAATGGATTGAAAGTCACACGTATATAGCCGCTATAACCCAACAAGTACTCAATTGTTTTCAAATCGTAATTTTACGGAGAGAAGAGGTTTTACGAAGGATAATGACGTCGTGAGGTCAGGCCGACCGTACACATTAACAAGCAAGTTGCCCATTGATGTTAGTAAAGCAAGGGTCTGGCCCAAGGCTGTGAGTATTATTTCATCCGAATTTTGAGATGAACCAGCTCACCAAGATTGAAGTTGTCCGTTTCCTTACTACCTCCGCTTCTGGTTGTGCAGTGGGCGGAAATAAAAACGGCTGTGGCGGTTTGGAAAAGGTCGAAGAAGACACAGCTACCACTTGCTCCGCCTCTAATCAAAAGTGAGTCGTCATGTAGTATGGAAGCAGGGAGCTAACTCACCCGAGTTGACAACCCAGATTTCCGTCCTGGTTTCCAATACAGTTTCCGAGTGTAATTCTTGTGGAACGAAGGGTGCCTCCGGCGTCAGCACAAAAGGCCGAAATATCAGCTGTGTTGGGCACGATCTGGAAGTTGGTGCAGGTAATGCCGGCGCTCAGCGGGTGGGGCGGATTGAGCTTGCTGGAAACGTCCTGAGTGACAGCGGGCGTGGCGGCCGCTGCAGTGGAATTCGTCACGGCTGCCTCAACGAGGCCCATTGACAGGGCGAGGGCGACGAAAGACGAGAGGAGGTTGAATTGCATTTCTGAGAAGGGTCAGAGGGGATGCGGGAATGCTAAGATTGGAGAGGTGGCTGGGTGAGCTGTGTCTGGAAAACCTAGTCGCTCACCTGCAGTATTTATACGAAAATGAAGCTACCGGCGGCAATTTTTCACAGTGCAATTTCGCTTCCTGCGTTGTAATCGCAGTTCAAGAGTTGAATCCTTCTGTTCCATGACGATTATCTGGGTCCCTGATAGCGGAGATCGATGTTCTGTACCGTTTCCATTAATAGTTGATGTGGCCGCTTCATTTCCACTCCAGCCATTTTGACTGCCCAATCCATATCCTCTTCGATCAGACATGTGTACCGAAATCGTGGGAACATGGGTCTGTTCGTTCAACGGATCAATGACGACCGTGGGTATAGCGGGGCTAAGCGTGCGGCGGACATTCTAATACGGTCCCACGCCTTTGATATTTATGTATCGTGAGCCCTCAATGCAACAACTGCAGGCTGGAACACCGTTGCTCGACGAAGGAGCCGGTCTTCACGACATCCCGGCGCTAAGCATCAGTATCTTCGAGAATGAATTCAAGATTTTCGGCGGAGCAAGGGCGTCTGAGGTAGGCGCTTTGCGCGCTTGAAAATCTATGACACCCTTCGTTGAGCCACCGCTTCCGTTCCCGTCGCGGAAGCGACAGCATTCAGCGCTAAGCGGAAATCTTTCTTAGGGGTGAGAGCTCATGCATATTTGGGAATTATCTAATATGTTGCACAAGTTGAACAGGAGTGACCTGGACGAGTCATTATGATATTATCAATGTTGCCAGTTGCTCCAGTGTAATCGGCTCCTAAACCTCGCTGTGGAACCCGTCTACGTCGGATTATTCTCACCAACATCGAGCACTACCGCATCAGAGGTGCGGGGATGGCGGGGGAATAGCTGTGAGAATAATCCGATGCAGACGAGTTCTGGGGTTTAGGAGCCGACTACACTCGTACTTGGGCGACTGGCAACGTTAATTATCTGTCCTCTTAAGATTATCTTCGGATTTAGTTGGGATCTATATGTCTGAAATCTCCTTCGAAATAGCCGCTTCAGAATCTCTCTATCGAAGTGCTTCATCGACGACGTTCTTTCCTGTTGGACAACCTCTTTTAACTCCCATGGAACTGGATCTTTCCCCATCCGTTGACCTGCGCACGTCCAGAAAGGAGTCCCGTGTTCAATGTTTCTTCCTCGCTCCGCTTCTCTGCGTGTCTCGAATCGGTCTCGAGACCTGAACATATGGCTCATTATGGCTTGTTCATTCGGGTACCCAAATGAGCCACACATATAACTAAAGATCATTATCTCCGGTGTGAGGGAAGAAGCTTGGGAGGAAGAGCTACTAACGGCGACGCATTTATTAAACCAGAAAGCAATGCCGACGGGATACATGGCCGCAGCGGGAAGGATGTGCCGAATTTGAATATGTTCAACAACAGTTGAGCCGCTTGTTGCGTCCGTGAACGATCAGCTCAATCCAGATTAATTCGACTGCTAACCACGGCAACTGTTGTTCACCTCAGCCAAATTTAATTGGACGGCTCACCAGCTTTTTGCATTCGGAATAGAAGAACAGCTAAAGGCTGTGAAAATCAAATTGACGGATAGCCTCAGCGTATTATTGGGGACACAATCTTAGTGGAACAATTGACTTCCACGTAAGCTCTGCCTCAACGCTTGCCCACAACCCCGATTCCTTCAGGGTTCGTTCAAATTAAAGCGAGCACAGTGTATATTTTTGAATATGCTCTTTGTGTCTGAGCTCAATGAATGCGAGGTATAGTTCCTCGGTTTCAACTATCCTCAGCGACGGCGCTTGTCAGTATCAGTTTGATCGTCGAACGCCTCAACATGTGAACGAGGAACTCACGTCAGCGCTCATGGCACAACTTCTCAGTTGATAACCCTTCATAAGACTCTACCCATTAAGTTGTGTATCCCCGCGTACACCCAGTCGCAATCCCCTCATCGGATGGCCCAGCTCGGTTCATCCGGTGATGAATGGCTCAATCGGCGATCCTGTCCGCAAGGATTTTACCGCCGCTGCGGACAGCTTCCCTGTCCCGTATGCGAAGGCTGCCTTCGATGAGGTTGTAGTACTCCTGGAAACAGTTCAGGTGAACGGAGGAGATATCCCGTGCATAACTAGACGACCTTCTTTAGCAGAGTGCCAAGAAAAACCGGCACGATCTTCAAAAACTATGCCAGGGCTCTGTGAAAGTAATGGATATCCTCAATGATCATATGACCATGAATGGGGAAACAATCTCACCGAATTTATCTAAGTTCTGAAGAGTTCGAGAGGTTCGCTTTCCCCCTACGTTATTCTTGAAAAATTTCGGCCTTTGAATTCGCTGCTGCGTAGTTGGGATTAGACGTGCTATTTTCCCATGCCTGATTTGGCATCCACTTCCTCACGGTTCATGGCGAGAATTAGTATGACTGCGCTGCACTCCACCTTAAGTGCTAAGATACCGGTCAGTTGATAGACCACCGAGTACATTAATTGAGGGGCGCCTCCAAGGTTTTGGGCCTTTACGTCCCGGAGCGAAATTTAAACGCTTCAGACGGACACCCGTAATTTATAAAGAAGGAGATGATGTCACCCGCGGGACACGTACGGCTGTGCGTGACATGCGAAGTTGCGAGCGAAGCGAAATTATCATCTGGGGCACCAACCCGTCCCGTAAATATACGCAACCACGGGCCCATTCCATGTACGATTTCCATGGACTCGACCTCCGCCGCTGTCCTAGAACCGGATCCGTCAGTTTTAATTTTCCTCATTTATCACTCAGTGTATAAATCTTCAACCTAGGCAGAAGCACTCGTGATACTTCTGCGCTTTATAAACAGTTTAAACCGTTTCTAAACCATTTATTCAGGGTTTTCATTCAGTTTACCCCTAGCTGTAAACCAAAACTAACAGTTGGAGCCTTAAAAAAAATACAGTTGAGGTTCGCCGGTACCTCAGGGACCATGCAATTACGGGCGTCACGGATGGTGCGGCACGGTTGCGGGTCCCAAGCGACCGTAACATATCGGCAATTTGAGATCCAGAGATCTCGCACCTCTTGGTAGGATCAGCAATCCTACAGCTCGTCTTTCACATTTTTTTCATCTTTTCCACAAGCGCCCAGTGATAAATTGCGGTGTATTTCGTAAGATCAACACTCCTACAATTCGTCTTTTCACATCTTTTTCATCTTTTTCGCAAGCGCCCAGTGATAAATTGCCGTGTATCTCGGCCCATCTCGATTAGTCATTTCCTCAAGGAGATTACTATGAGTTACCTCATTTGGCAGGGAATTTGATGTGAAACGAAGAAATAAATTCAGGAGGGAACAACAGAGAGCCAAAAAAAAAAACTGTCCCGGACAATACACGGAGAAGACAAATGCAAACAAGTTTCTCACTTCACTTGAGGCAATAATATGGATGGCTAAGGCTGCATCAACGATTTTTTTGAGAAGGACATCAAAGTCGGTTACATTGCCGGTCCCCATTAGTGTGTCAAAAATGATGTCGCCGGGAAATAGAAAACACGTGAGCTTCATGTGGTGTATAGTGCGATAATATATGCCTTTGAAACCTGCCTGCGCCGGGAGCGGAGCACCGTCGTATTGGTATTCCTGTGCCATACCATTCAACGTCTATTCAAGGAGTTGTCGAACTGTCTAGTAGGCGGAGTCCGCAGAAGAGTTGTCAGAACCAATTATCATGAAGGGTACAACATTATACCACTCCGCAGACCACTCAATATGGATCTATGAGTCAGGGAAAATGTATCATTAACGTCAGAACGTACCTATAGCAGATGCACTCACTCTCCCTTCCACATCAAACGATGTCGCTCATCCCATCTCTGAAGCTGAACACAGGAGCGTCGATAGCAGCCATCGGTCTGGGGGCTGCTGCTGGCTTCACGTCTGAAAAGATAATCGGCTCCAAGACTGGATACTAGGCGCCTTGAAGGTTTCAGATTCTTTTAACATCCCCTCGCTGCTAATTTCCTTTCTTATCAGCTGTGCTACCGTCACGTTGACACAGCGATGATATACGGCCAGTGGAATGAAACATGAGATCAATTATGAAGCTCACTGAGGAGTAGGTACCGAGGGCTTAGTCGGTGCCGCCGTGCGCGAATTTGGAATCGCGCGGGAAGAGATATTCGTCACGTTGAAGGTTCCGTGAGTTCAAACTCGCCGCATGAATATCCCTATCAATGAGCTGAGCAGCGGAAAACAGGTGGAACCACATGGAATATATCCCGCCCTCCTTCAATGATTCCCTCTCCGCCTTCGGTTTCGACGACTTGGACATGGTCGGATGATTTCACATATGTTGGCGAATCTAAATTGACCCAGCTGGGTAATACTTACTTCACTGGCCGCAGAGTATCAGATACCCAGGTAATTACCCAGATACTGTTCTGTGGGGGAGTAGTGGGAGCACTGACATCTTTTTTCATTTATAGGGGGTCATGACGCGCCAACAGACTTGGAAGATATACGCACCGGGTTCAAAAGATCGACGTACCCTACCGGCCACTTGGACAACAATACTGTAATGCCCTGATTTTTTTTTGTGGTGGCTTGAGCACCCGCCAATTCTCAATCTGTGGTTGCGTGAATGAATATATTTATTCCGAGTCATATAAAAGACAGCGAGAAAGGAGGGAGGGGAGCACCTGCATCAGCAAAATGACAAAAACTTGCGCTCTTGTGTACTTGTTTCTCTTGTTCAAAGAAAAAAGACCGCAGAAATGAGTCCTGGAAGTCAATGCGCACTTCAAAAAAAATGGAAAAAAAATTCACTTGTCGGGTTTCGAACATAGCCTGTCGGCTTGTTAACTTGTTGGAGGGCGAAAAAAGTAACTTATTTCCTAACTTGGAACTTTACTTGCCGCCTAATTTTGGTGCAGCTAACTTTACTTTACTTTGCTTAATTTTTCCCACAAGTGGTTCCAGTTTACTTTACTTGCACAGTTCAAAGTAAGCTTTTCGTGCCCATTGGGGAAGCGTCTCAGCGAAGATATGAGATCATGCATCACATTGAACGTTACTTGAACATGATTTACACGTGCCTTTACTTGGTGGACCTGAGGGTGGGGATGTTTGGGGTCACGGGCTAGAAATGTTTTATCACCAATATTAAATTTCGGGGAGCCCCCATAATACTCCAGGCCGGGTCATGGCACCTATTATAACTCTAAATACCCGTTCTTTGACCAACTTTGACCTCCATGAGAAAATTAGGAATAAGTTCGTCCATTCGTGGCACATCAAAATGAGTTTTGATCTCGTCGTCGTTCTGGGAACTTAGCCTAACGTAGGTGCATGGAACAGTGACAGACTCTTCTTCAGACTTAGTTCTCTCATCAACTCAAGAACTTTGTACACCTTGCTGATCTTCTTTAACCCTGTACCAATGCAATTTCGAAAATTGACATTCACTGCGTTTCATGACCGAGTCCACCGAGTCGGTTGACCAGGGCTGACGTCAGTGGACGTGTGCCGAGCCGGCGCGACACACTCTGCCGACGCTTGCTCGGCAGAATTCTGCCGACCTGGGTTGATGCCCTGTAAATCTCTGCCGATCCCTCGTCCACCGACTCTGCCTTCCTCTGCTTTCCTCGGTGTCCTCCGTCAACCCAGCCACACCTGCCCAGCCTGTCCCCGCCTGCATACTGGGACACGCTAAGATGTACCTATTAATATGTCTCCATGTAGCTGATAAATTCGAGCTTAAAAGTGATTTTCTGGGTGATGGCCCTTCGGAGAGATTTCATGGTCGTACCTGCGTTTTCTTCACTTTCTCCCACCCATTCCCTTCTTGACAATGGACCGTCGAACCGTTCATTACCCCTACGGCGACGGTGCACCCCACGGAGACCCGTGCGTCTTCCCACTTGTGATATCCCGGAGCGTGCACTCACGTCTTTTCAGCTTTCAAGTCGCCACGAATACAAGCAGTCATGAATCTCGCTTCATTGGTCTAGGTTTGCCTCCGTACGCCTGCTCAGTGTCTGTCCTGGAACTCTCATCTGATTTACCGTTACCAGTGGCAGGCAAACTGCGGCCCCTCGTTCGACGTCTCTTGACACTACGCCCGTCGCTTTTAATCGATATTCGGCTTACAATTCCAGCGGACGGGCAGCCTCTGTGAATGTGCTTCCTGCCCGAATGGCGAATACCTCAACGACTCAAAACACGGCAAGCAATACTCCCACTCCGTCGCATCGGCAATATCTCGCATCCGGGACGCTGCCGCCCGCCCAACCACAGTTCGCCATTCCCGAGGAGCGCACCCAGCTGGACCAACTTTTAGATATGATGCAGATGCTCCTTCACGATACAGGAGAACTGAAGGAATGTGTCGCGTCCATAGAGGGTACCCTGGCACAGTCAGCAACCTCCGACTCAGCTCCAACGCGCGGATTCACAGCCCAACGGGGTGGACGAATCACTCAAGCAAAGACGAGGGCCGCAGCAAGAAGTACTCACCAGCCGCGCGACGTACACAACCATCCACCCATAGACCCTTCGCTCAGTGGAACTACCACCGACGACACCGACCGTGAGCCAGAGAGTCTAGACGAAGATAGAGTGGAGCTTGATTCCGTGGATCTTACCCAAACTGAGCGATGTGCACTACAAGTAATATTCCTTTATTTTTCTCCAATACCATTCTGACTCGCAGCACAGGGCTACGTTACCCAAGCATTCCGTCGCCGCTGCAACGTCCCTGGTAGAAACTGGCCAGATCCCGAGCAACCCCGCGTTAATCTTACTACGAACGAGGTCTACCCAACACCATTTCTCCGTCTGACAGTGAAAGACGAAAGAAATAAGCGCATCTTCATCGAAGTAGGAGAACAAGTGTTTCAGGAACTGCAGGTATGGATTGCTATCGTCTGTCTTATCCAAACTTATCGCCTCTAGGACAAAAGCTGCTGGCCTGCTAAGCTCAGTCGTCTCCAAGCTGATCCTGATCCTGCCTGGGACGTCGCCTACCTTGGTGATCTAGCAAAGCAGTCGTTCCGGGGCTTCAAAAAACAGTGGAACGAGACGCAGAAGATTGAGACGGCGCTGAAAGCAGAAGCCAATCGCGGCAACAATCGGCGCCTGAAGCGTCGTCAACGGGCAAGTCCTATTTGCCTTCCGCCCTCACACCGGCACTTATCATGATGTTATAGAAATCCACGCAGATTTCTAAAATCTTGAACGCCTTTGCCGCCGCATCCGGCCTCGATCCTACCTTCCTAATGGATATCATACACGAGCAATACCTCTCCGATGAGGTTTCCGGCCCTGAAGAGGGTTCGGAGGAAAGTCGCGACGCGTGGAAAGTTCGCCTAGCCGCGGCAGCCAACAAGTCACTCGATCCTGGCTCCCTCAAGAACACCGAAATCTTTGAGGTACTTGTTCCAGGGTGGCGTTCGGCGGTCGTAAGTCGCAACGAAGCCGCTGCTTCTCGGCATCTGAATAAGTTTCAATCTAGTATTCAAACCTCATCCGCGCTATGGAAGAGTTTAAAGTCGACGGCCGTGAAGATACAGCACCACTTCGTCAGCTAGTATATGATCGAGTCTGCCTTGGCCGTGTTTCAAGTCGCATTCCAAAATACGCGCCCTATAATTTCGGTATCTCGAAGCAATGGTTTGACGCGAATGGCAAACTTCCCGCACACAAGACCCTGTTGAAAGATTGGAATAGGTGGCCTGAACCGGCCGATTGCGCACCGATTTTGGAACAGTATGATATAATTGACGACGCTGAAGTTGTAGTTGAATCTTGATTCTTGCAACGTAGAATGGTAGTAAATTTCTGTATTTAGTCGAAAGTACTAAGTACCACTCTTCAATTGTCCTCTCCAGTTGCGTTTCCCATTCCATAAGCTGAGAATGAGGTCGGAAACTGAAAAAGGGTTGAAAGATTAGGTTCAACACTCTTGATGTGAACGTACCCTATCCATTGACGTTGTGATCCACATGGGAATGTCCGTGTATGTGATTTTTCCTCGAGAAACTTGGCATTCGACGTCGGATAAAGGAATTACGGTGGGCGGGAATTTCGGATCGTTCGATTGTGCATATTGTTCATACAGCCAACTCTCAACACTCAGCTCCGGACTGCCAAAAAATCGTTTAGTTGCGGACAGGTGGATTGCAACAAGACCCACAATTTATTCCAGATGAAGCTGCCATCGTCGAGTGGAGTTTCTTGGGAGGGTTTCATCCACACAACATACACCAACAGTGTGTGTTCAGAGCTGGGCACACCGTTCTGCTTGTGCTTGAATATTGAGCGCACCTCTCCAGCATATATTTCAGGTTCTCCAGAACCTTCGGAAACGTCGTCGAAGTGGATCTGGATGATAGAAGATCCCGCAGAAGGGCGCTTTGAGTGTGTGGTTGATGTAATCCTGCGACCATCGAGGAGAGCATAATCATAAGTCTCAGTGTACGACCCAAGCATCTGCGCGCCTTCTCCTTGTGGCCGGTTCCGAGTCAGATAGACATTAAAACCGTTCCACTTGTAGTAGCTCATAAGGGCCATGCGTAAAGCATCATCCTCGATTAGCTCTGCCCGCACTGAAACAGTCCCAGCGGATACCCGTGTCATTGTGCGTTCTTAGTCGCATCAGTAACGAACATAGAAAAGAAATGTCAGTAGTACCATGAAATGTGGCATCTTGAATCGTTCCCAACGCCTCTTGAGCCTCGTCGTCCCCAAAGAGCAGGTTAATGAAGCCATGTTCCAGTTGGAGTTCGAGAGGCAACGCATCGCCTGCCGTCTCATCCATAATTCCGCTCAACTGAAAGTGAATAACATCAATTTTTAGCCCCACAATTTAATCGACCAGGGTTGACGCACAATTCCGTTGAGCTGAGCCATCCGATTGAACTCCCGCATCATTGATACTTCAAGCTGCCCTCCTCCTCGATTATTGCTATTGAGGTTCTTGAGTACCTTGTTCAGCCGTTCGGTGAGGAAAGCCCAAAAACTATACAGTGGGCCATAGTCCAGAACTTGATCGGGGACGTGCACGGCCCAGTGGTGGTTTGGTTTCATCTCATCCGCACCATATAGCTGTACATCGAATTATGTCAGTGAAAAATACTTATTGGAACGGAGTTATACTTCTGAATAACCCAACAGATACTCCTGCAACAGAAGCTTTGCTCGCTCAAGCCCCTCGATCCGAATTGAGCTCCCCACTAAAATTTTTAAGAAAGTAGCAAAGCGGAGGAAATTTTCGTCTTCTCCGCGCTGCATGCGGCAAACCGGTTTCTTTGGTGGTTTTGCCGCCGCCGCCGCTTTGTTCCCTCTCTCCCAGGCCTTTTTCTTCTTCTCATACTCTCTGAGTGCTTTGGGGTAGCGAGTCGATGCCGCCTTGTATTCTTTCTCTGCCTCTTCTAAGAAAAGTTCCCAGACGAGAGGGATCTAAAATAGAAGGAATACATCAGAGCCATCCAGTATTTTTGAAGAACATCGTACAACGACTGCCCATGGACCTGTGATGGCGAATTTATACTCATCTGCGGTAAGCGACCCCCCTGCGGCCTCTCCGACTCGCAATGGTAAGCGGCCTGCCCAGAGAGGAGACTCAAACTGAAAACAGACGGTAATGTCAGTGTTCGACGTGACGCATAGGAACCAGAATGACTGACATTTTCCAAAAACTGGTGGACAATATCAAGCTCCCGCGTATACCCAGGTGTATTTCCTCGCAGTGCGCCTCCTTGGATCCAGCGCGTGAACCATTGGGTCTTGGCAACACCTGCAGATCGGGATTAGATGATAGCTAGAAAAAGCAGATGGCAACTCACCTAGCAGTAAATTGTGCATGGGATCTATGACCGTATAGCGTACTAGATCAAAGTAATACAGGCGGGCAAATTCCGTCCATTGCACACCATGTTCCAAGAAGAATGCGTCTCTCTCGTCCTGGGTGGAAAGAGCTTTGTACATATAAGCCAGCCGTCTATGTTCTTCTCCAGTTCGTGGTGGAAATTCTGCCGAATCTCGTCAGCACGCTTCATGAATCATAGCCAAAATTCAGAATATCCAGTACTGTTTCTGAGAGACTCGTCCGTGAAGAAGTCTTCCTGGGATACCTTGCACTTTGTGCATGGGGTGGCGTTGTGACTGTGATCAGCAAATCCGGACAATTTGCACATAGCAGGGTGGTCCGCAATAATTGCGACCAAAGCAACGCGGACTCGTATCCCTACATGAGTATTGTCAGCCAAGCAATTAAAGTGCAGGATTTGACACGCTACCGTTTGGATGTTCGGGGGTTTTGACCAAGATCCCTTGCTCGTACAACGTGATCAGGTCATCGACAACGATCTTTAAATAATGTTGTAGCTGGTCGGCAGTCGGTTCCTTCCCAGGCGGCATCCCACCGAGAATGAGATTCTCGGCACGATAGCTGAAACATGTTCAGCAAAACTATCTGGCTGTAAGCCTTAGACATACCCGAGCGAGGTAGTTAGGTTCTGCACGCAAAAAGACATGACACCTGATGAATGGCTGGGTCCAAAGCTGCTTGTGCTTCGATTGAACCTAGGAAACATGGATAGAATGTCGCAGATAGTTGTGCTCCCAAACGTACCAGTCCAAACTAAAACTAACACCAAGCCGAAGTTCGTTGTCGGCCCGAGGATCAAAGAAGAAGGAGCGGCCTTCCGAGTCCTTCAGAGTCTTCCAGACTTCTCCATCCTGTATCGATTTGAGCTCTCCGTCTACGTGTGGGCGCGTCTTCCACAAATTCACAGCTGACTCCATCCCTGGTCGCTCAAAAAAGGTGCGTAAGCCTGTAGATAAAAGTTGAATCGGAGCGACAGCGTAAGGCTTTCGTTTCCTCGGCTTGTCCGTAGCTGCGCCCGCATCCCCAGCGACAGACTCGTCATCACCTTCAGCATTGGGGCCGTCTCGCGGTGGGGCTCCGAATATTTCCTCCTCACAATCAAGGCAAAAGGTATCTGGTTCAATATCCGGCTCGAAGATGACATGGCATTGAAAGCAGATGGGGTGAATGGTAAAAGTATCCTTGATATCGAGCTTTGCGAAGACGGTTCTCAATGTGCGCGGTATCTCAACATTGCCTAGTGCGGTACCAGCAATAGAGGAGAAGATGAAGCCCAGGCAGATGAGTATGACAGCACAAGCATGGAAGGTGAATGATGTTTGGTGTGGAGAAATGCGACCATGTACAGGATACAACGTACAAACCAGCTAGGGTGGAGATGGTCTCGCGCCGTGGGCTGGGAAGTACGGGGAGCGGTGACGGTCTGCGGCACTGGAACATTTTCGGCTTGGTGCTGCGCTGGTGTTTGGGGAGACCTGCGTGCAGATCAGTCAGTAATTAAAATCATCATCCGAGAGGCCACTACATACTGGGAGTGGTGTAATGACGATGGCATCTGGAGATCGGGATGGTGTAGCTCATCGTGGATTCTATCTGAATGTCAATGGTCTGTAGTTTCGGGGGAAATCCAGAAGATCACACTCATGATCGGACGGCTCAAAGTTGTGCTGCGAAGCCAATGCGGGTCGATGGTATGTGCTGCGGATGGTTCCGCCTCGTCCCGAAAGAGTCGAGGTAACTTGAGGCTTTGCAGATGCACGATCACGCGGAGCAAGAGAAGGTGTGGCTCGAGCGGGGGGTGCATTCGAAATAGGGGCCGGGGTCGATCTGTGGCCGCCGCGCCGTGCCGCCAAGGTTGAAGCCGGTAACGGATCTGGGACATAGTCGGGTGGACGAGGATCTGACGGTGGCTCAGCCATCTTCGAGGGTGCGTGGAGGGATGGAATGTAATGAAGGTCGCGCGTGTGGCACAATTACGAATGACGTTAATTTGTTTTTGTTTGATTTCTATAGCCGCATACGTGACACAAAACACAACAACCTTCCATCTTCACCACTGACGGCAGCGACAAACATGCGCAGAATGAGCGCAAAACGAGTTGAATAGATGTGAGGCAGAGGCAGGGGTCGACTGAGGGCGGCAGAGTCTGCCGACTGCCAAGTCTGCCGAGGTCTGCCGACCCTGGTAGGCAGACCCTCTGCCTACCAGCCCTTGAAACGCAGTGATTTGCGGTCATTCGGAACTTCTGATTGCCACGTTGTGATTGAGCACCATTGAACACAAGAGTGCCATAGACAATTCCTAACAGGCCTCAGATTTTCCAGTTCACTAAAATTCATTTTTGACTGAGCCCGAACTTGGCTGCCCAAGTTCATCAATCAAACAGGAACAAATTAACTTATGCCATCAGTTGGGCAAGTTAGATGCATTAAGACCACCAATTAAAGCAGATATTGCGTATCAGTTCTCGAATATGATTTCCCCACTATAATAGAGCTCAGTCCTGTGATCTCCCGCGAAATTTGACGCTTTTACTCGAGGTTTTACCCATATTTAAGTGGCGGCCCAAATTGTCAACAGGGCCGCAATGAGGACACCTCGGGACGTGGTGACGAGACATATACACTTAATCAAACTTATTGACTTGAGTGGAGTTGGGAAGACGGCGAAAGAGGGGCATAACTGAGAAATTTCACGGTAAGGAAGTTGCGTGTTTGGCAGCCAAAATATCAATTAAGGACAACCTTCCTCTCCGTGCAACTTGTGAGGCATATGACTTGATAATATGAATCATTTGAGCTCCATGAGCATTTTCTCCAGCCAGACTAAGGTCTCCCATACACATAATCACCTCCAGTTAACAGAAAGTTAGTTCGGGTCAAACACAACCATACTTACTTTGATGGCTGATCCGAAGCGTGCCGTTAACTTCACTTGTGCTTTCGCTTAACTTTGCTTGACAAACTAACTTCCTGAGCCAAAAGTAAAGTAAAGTTAAATTTGTATGGCCAAGTTAGTTTGCACAAGTTACTTTGTGAACCATCAACTTGTTGTCTTGTTTTACCCTTACAGGCCTGTACAAGACCCAACAAGTAAATTATTAAAAACCTGATGTGGTAGCACGGTGGTGTGCATTCACACTCACTAAGAAGAAGACGAAGCTTGTGTGGAAGGTCCCGTTCGACTCGGGGTCGGGTGCATGATTGATTTCTCCCCCTATTCGTGTTTGGTAAATTTTGGAGGGTGGAAAACTCGGTTGTCCTTGATTACGAATGTGGTGATATTCCGACGGTGATGACTGGGCTGGGGGGTTCGATGAATATATGTAAGTATTTATTGATATCTATTATGAATTGTGCACTAATAATAAGTGTATGTCGCACCTGTCTAACCGGATAGCGATGCGCAGGTTGCAGAGTTGTCAGTCCGAAAGGTATATAATTTGTTCGATAATAAGAGCTACAGAAGAAGGGTATCAAGCGCCTGATAGCAGTGAGCACGGTGGCGTGGATCCACTGCAATTGCCCACCCTTTGCTGTGGAAGTTCCCCGTTCGACTCGGGTCAGGCACGTTGGATAGGAGTCTTCGTGGTTTTTTTTCTGTATATGTGCGAAGAGAATAATTGAAAATTGCAAGAAAATTGCCACCTGTCCAAGGCTTTTCTCCGGCCCTTCACGCAGATCCTCACTTTGCTCCTAGTCGCCATCAGCCAGTGAGTCCTCGTTAACAGTTTTGAGCGGGGATGAGCCAAGGACGAGCTCACCCCAAAAATACATATTTAGATCCACTTAGAGATGCCCAACTCTTTCTTTTCACACACCTTACTGTACCTCTCACTCACCTTCAGCTGTTCTGCCATCTGAGCGCCCGCTCCACCCATTCAACTTTTAATCACTTTTGCATCAGTGCATCAACCCGGGTCCGTCTAACGCCAACAATGCCAAACAAGCTGACCTTGCTTTCCTCCTGCCACCACGATGGACTCAACACACGCCTCCAATAATGTAACCTCCGCTGGCCTTGCAACATCTAATGTCGGCACTACTGACGTTTGGCCCTCCTGGAGTCCTTCGGGATCGACACATCTTGCATATCCTTAATCCACGGGAAGAGGTTCCGGTTCGTGTAACCGCCGAAGGAGCTGCGCAAGGTACTGGTGGCGTCGCCTGCGCGTGAGTCTTTCCTCCCTCCCTCCATCTCTCCCGTCCTGGTGCCAAATCTTAGTTGAAGCTCGTCATTTTTCATGCTTGATACTCGTTATTTTTTTCAAACTCGATATGCGTTATTCTTCAACTCGATACGGAATATCATTCTTATGCTGATCATTTATCTCGCCGGCCTCACCAACCGCGCGCTGCATCTCTAGATGATCAGCTCCACGCGTATCTTTCCCCCCTTCCTCGCCTTTTTTCTTCCTGCCCACCACCTGCATCGCATCTTCTCCTAATCCTCCATCCCTCCTTTTACCTTCGCCTATTTTCACCTTTTTTTCATGTTCATGTTTCTCTTCTTCCGCTTTTACGCATCTCTTTCGCTTTCGCGTCTCAGCTCTTTCGCTTTCTGCGTAGCTCCGTGCGCGTGCGCTCCCCTCTCCTCCTCCGTACCTCCTCCTCCATCCCTCGACCTCCACTCCTCCTTCCTTGCGCGCTGTCCGCCCTTCCCCCTGCCGCGCTACTCCGAGTCCCGTCCGCGCCATCCTCCCAATGCAACCTCTTTTCTCCTCATCCTCCCTCAGCCCCGCACCCACTAACACGCCCGCTTCTCCCGCAGGAAGAACACACATCGCTCCCTACACTACCGTCGGCGCGCACGATGTCTACGAAGGCGCTGCTGCCGCCACCGACCAACAACAAGATGATTATGTCCCAGAAGCCCCACGAGGTGGTGCGTCGCATCTCTTGTCTCTGTTGCTGTCTTCTCGCTTTCTTCTGCGCTTTTCCCCCGCGCTCTTCTTGCGGGTGGACGTCTCGAGGTTCCGTCTTTCGCCCACCGGGATCCTGCGCGGCGTCGCAGCGAACTTCGCTTTTGTGCTCGGCGCCGCTGCGTCGTTTTCGCGAGCTGGCGACGCGCCATTCCATTTCAGCAAGTGTGGGCTCTGGAGCTTCGTACTCGCGTCCGCTTTCGTATGCGTTCTTGGGCGGTGGTTTTAGTCAACACCGGCTGTCTTCTTGGACGGCATGGTGCTGGTCTTCGTGCGCGACGTGTAACGCTGCCCGCGTCGGTGGGCCGCGGTCTGGCCCTGTCGTCTTTCGTGCCCTGCGTCCGTGCAATCGGCGTAACATGGCAGTACAGTCCTTTGCGCCCGTTCGCTTCGACTCCGCTCCCTTCCTTCCCCCATGCGGGTGCCGGTGCGGTGGCGATACCCCGCGTTGCGCGTCTGTGTCCTCTGCAGGAAGAGCACCGTTCGTGACTCGCATTTCGTCTTGCGTTGTTGGCGCTCCCTTACCTCGCGCGCGCCGCTAGTGGGGCTGTGGACCCCCCGCGAGCGTTGGCGTGATTTTGGAACAAACAACGCGTACGCGCGCCTGCGCACCGTCGTGCCCAGTGCTTCGTTCCGCGCACAACTGGACTGGGCAGGCGTCGTCATTATTTGTTCCGGGTATAGGTGCGGAACGATACGGTGCTGTTTTTTTTTACGGGACGATACTGTCCTCTTCTTCCTCGACCCTGCGCCACCACCCAGCTTCATTGTCTCCTAGCGTGCCTCCCCGAACTCATTATCTACGTTTCCTTCCTTCCTTCCCTTTTTGCGAACGACGTACGACGCCTGCGCCATTATTTCCTATTTATGCCCATTTTCAGTTTATCCCTTCTCTTGCTTCTTCCGTCTTACCTCAATGCCCAGCGTGCTCATCCTGCATCCTCACAGACGCCGAACACAACAACGCAGAAGATGCAGAATACGCCGAAACCAGCGCCGCGCGCACGCCGTGCGACTTCGGGGCGGCGTGTGACTGGGCTCCGACGGCGGATGATAGTGATGATGAGGTGTGTTTTGCCCGCCTTTCTTCGTTTTTCCGCTCGTTTTACTGCCGTGTGTTCTATGGACCTGCTTAACCACTTATTCACGCTTGCGTACTGTTTATTCCCTTCGTTCTCCCCGTTCTCTTTCACCTCGTCCTGCTCCTATCGATCTGGGCCTATCTATTTCGTTCAGAGGATGCAATGGTGCAGCCAAAAGCACTAGTGCCGCGGGCACAGAAATAATGAGCGATGATGCTCGGGACAAGCTCGATTCGCGTCCCGTAGCTAGAGCTCTGAGTTTCAGGATGACACGCAGAGGAAAATGGTGGAAACTTCGTGGAAACCGACAAGGTAGGAAGTGATTCAATTGTCGTGCTCGATTGCTGATTTCCTTCCCGTCTCCGTTGCTTCTTTCCGCTATGTCTCTGTCTCCTCACCTCCGATGGTACGTGCCATCTCATCTTGGGCGGACCATGGGAACTGCTACCTGCAACGTCTCGGTTCTCGCCATCCTTCAGGCTGTTAAAGCCGGTGTTTCCACGGCGGGCAGCTTATCAAAGCTAATTCTGGCCGACTCTACATTCTTGTGCCCCGGCAATTGCTCGGCAATGTGATAGTTAGAGATTTCTTATGTCCGAAATTGTTCTTTGCGTGACCGAACAGCATTCAAACACCGTCGGCGATTTACATCGGGGACGCGTCATAAGAAGCTCTACGACTCCCGCAAATCGCAGCTTATCCCTGCAGCATGGCGTTCCCAAAATTCCAACTTCCGAGCTTTCTCTCGATTGCGGGAGTGGCTTCTGCAAGTAGCATGGACCTCCACCAGCGGCACGCGGCCCCACCCGCCGGTTTTACGAGTCAAGGTGCTACACCCCCCAGCCTACGTTCAACCTTCCCCCGCCACAATAGACGCCTTCAACTCATTTGCATCCGCGAACGGCCGTCAACCCAACGTAGTCTCGCCCAGCGGCGAATGGGTCTCGATCGCCTTGTCTGTATCGCAGCCGAATGCACTCTTCGCCGCAAATTTCGAGCAGTTTACGTATCCCAATATGACTGCGCCGCTTACGCGCACGCTATCTCTCTCCCTCCTGAGGAACTGGTAGGTCATGTGGAGGTATTGCATCCCACCACTGTGTTCGACACGCCCATACGGCGTCTCGCGGCCAGTCGAGCCGCTCGCTCCAGACGTTCGAGATGTGCGATCCCACCCGACTCCTGTTTAGGTTCCGAAGACACGATCACGCCCGCGTGCTTGCAGACGTTCTATAGGATCCCTTTCACGCCCGCGACCCAGACGAGCAATACCCTCCTAGTGACTGGATACGCTGAGTTGCAGTATTGCTCTCCGAAAGCTCATTTTGAGAGCGGTGCTCATGTACAATAGCTGTTCCTCCAAACTTACCGCCCAGATATGCCATCCAACACGACGTTCGTATTGAAGAGCCTCGACGGGGGCAAGGACACGCAGGGCCCATTCTTGTTTAGTAATGTCCTCGAGGCGAGCCTAGATGTTCAGTATACCGTTGGTACGTGTCCAGTAGGGCTGCCACCCGTGGATCCACGGCAACGGCCCGTGGAAAAACGGCCGTGGAATGTGCCCAAAAAATTCTGACGGCATGGCACAGTCGACGGCACGGCCGTAACGGGTCGACGGCATGTCCAAAATATAAATGCACTGTGTGTTGTATATATACTATTCTGAGGGTCTCTGCTGCAACCTTTAGCTATCTGTATCTGTCCACTTACTTCAGCGTCGAAAATATGGCCAGGATGCAGTCAGAAACCCGGTGTTGAAAATATTTCTTCATTTAAACTCCGCCATCAGTTGGGAGGCAAATGCCGGTGCTTCAGTCTGGTGGGTTTATCCGAGGTAGAATGGAGAGAAAAATGGGTTATGATAATCCATATATGCTATTGAATGGCAGATAATGGCTCCAGGAGGGCTTCAAGACAGGTACAAGCAGTTCAATGAGTGTGGGAACAAGTAAGCCGTTCCACGGCCGTGACGGCCGTGTTTTACGGGCCGTTTTACGAACGAAACAATTCTCGACGGAACGGGACGGGTACCCGTGCCACGGGTGCCGTGGAACCGTGAACACGGTAACGGACGGCAGCCCTAGTGTCCAGCACCTCGGTCATCGTCTCCCATGTACCTGCTGTTACGTTTCTATCTGTGGGCAACGATACAACGGAAACCGGGTTTATCACGTCGCTTTTGGGCACCACGATCTTCCTCGCTGGTGCCCCCGATCCGTCATCCACGATGACCACCTCGTACGGTGATAATGAAATAAAATTTGGGAGCAGTTTAGCGACGAGAGTGCCTATCCTACGTCGTCAATATAGAACTCATCATCTTCGGTGCAGGCAAATCTGCAATGGATACATGGCGCTCGGCGCGCGCGGAATCTCCGTACTTTTTTCTTGAGACCTTTCCGATTGGCTTGACCAATCGGCTTGCCCCCATATCGGAGTTTGAATTTGGCTTTGATGGCTTTTTTGGCGTGGGCAAATCGGCTTTTTTGGCGGGCGTGGCTTGCGCGCAAATACACTCATGGCTAGCACTGTAGCACATACAATCTTGATGCTATGAACACCAATGTAAACATGATCCTACAATCCCACAGCTATATCCAAACTATATCTGAAGAGGTTTATGCCCGAATTGGCACCGTTCTATGCCGCTTCAACCACTACTAGATATCTACTGCATACTATATATCTCTATTGGCGTCCACTTTTGCCCTTAGAGCGGTGGCTCGTACGCGGCTTTGACGAACCTCGGTGCTGCTTCTAGCCTTCTCCTCTGCTTCTCGTCTCCGTTTGGGTGGCCTTGACATCGCCGCCGAGTCTGTATCCGTCTCACCTGCAGCCCTGCGTTTCTTGGCTACGTTTGGCCTCTTGTTCACCACCGTACCATGTTTCTTGGCTCTCTTAGACGGTGGAGCATCATTGCTATTCCCCGCTATCCCCCGCTTCGAACTTCCCTTGTCTTCCGGCGGCCAACATCCGAAACCTTGCGCACGTTACCTGTGACAGGCTCCGGTGCATCCCAGACACGTTTGAAGTTTGGTGGTCTGAATGACGCCTCGAAGCATCGGCAAAACGACAAAATACTTGTCCTCTTGTGCACCTGTTTCTCTTGTTCAAAAAGTAAAAGACGGCGGAAATGGGTCCGGGAAGTCAGTGTGCACTTTTTAAAAAATGGAAAAGAAAAGTCACTTGTGGGGTTTCAAACATACCCTGTCGGCTTGTCAACTTTTTATCTTTGTTTACCCGTACAAGCTTGTACAAGCCCCAACAAGTCGTTAAAAATCCGATGTAATCGGTGCGATCAACCTTGAACTTCCCCATGTAGCCCTCCAACTGTTCGCTTGTCCATCGTTTCCGCGTCTTCAAGGAAGCTGGATGAATTGAGAGGGACATCGCAAACTGCCGCCGATGCCAACCTTAAATGTTCAGCACGCAATTACCCCTGCAAGTGGGGGAGTATTGAGCAATTTTGAGCTGCAAGCCAAAATAATGGCTCGCTGAATCTTTTCAGTTGATATATTTGTTTACTTTAACCACAAGCCATATTGTGTAACCCAAGCCATTTTCGTTCAGAATTGGCTTGCCCTGCAAGCCGATTTGCCCAGGACAAGCCGAATATATGCCAGGTGTCCAGTATCTGAATACAAACCAATTTAGCAACTCCAATCCAAGTTGGCAAATGCAAGCCAGTTCATACATGACGAGGCCACTTACGTTCTCAGTGGCCGGGCCTTATGCACAATAATACTACTTACTGCTTGGTCTCTGAGGACCAAATATTGTTTTCCAAGCGAATTAGTTGAGGATGAATGACTTCATGTTGCCAGTTAAATTGGCTTGGGGCACGCCAGTTTGTGTGTATGCCCAAACCGTTCTGCTCATGCACAAAAAAAGAAACTAGTTGTACACAGTGCATTGGCAATATGGTTTCCGTCAGAGTGGTACATTCGACGCTCACAAAATCTATTCAATGCCCGTTAAGGTATGTAGTACTTAGCATCTTCATGGCTTGGTGAATCTGACACGGGGACATTCTTAAATCAGAAAGCAGTCTGGTGCATGCGATTTGCAGATACAAAACTGAGTTTGGATTTCTCCAATGACAATAACCCGCATTAGAATCGATCTGTCAATTTTGTGCGTGTTTTAGTGTGAAGGGAAATCTGGATGTCAGGGAACCCACATATCAACCCCCGAAATCAAATTTGTTTAATTCTCAGCTGCGAAGTGCAACCAACCACATTGCTTATCCCCGTGTTGATTATTGTTTTATGGCGTGGGCATGCTCCTAGGCGGCGAAAGCCAATTTGCGCACACCCATCAAAGCCCACGCCAGTTCCATGGCTTGTCCTGCCGAAATTAATTTCGGCAGTATGTTTGAATGAACACACTCGGAGGCTCTCGTAATGTCCTTGATGTCGTTTATTATTGCTTACTCTCTACCACCACAAGTGCCCGCACCCACAGTGACAGATTTCCTTGTTACTAAACATTCTGGAGATTGAACCACCGCAGAATCTAAGTCTTGTGTTCATATAGCCATCAGAGGAAGGTTCACAGCGAAAAAAAGTCACTGATTTGAGCATACCTGAGGCTTTGGCATATTGAAACTATTAAATTACCACAAGTCTTCTAGTCTTTACAAGAGGTGGTCACTGAGCCGCTGCGTAGCGTGTTTGGCTCTATTAGGCTGTGCAGGGTGCACTGTTTGGCGGCAGTAGCGTAGATACACAACCTTTTCTGCTGAATTCCATACACGTCGGCGCATCATCTAGCGCACTGTGACAGGGGATTAAATCCCATACCCCACCACCCCAGCCATACACATACACAATTTGAGTTCATTAGGGTATTCACACCTAGTTACTGGGCGGGCCACGCCAATGAAGCGGCGTGGGCTTTGATGGGCGTGAGCAGATCGGCTTGGCCCACCAAATGCCCATGACCACGCCCAAAAGCCATTTTTGCATGCCCAAAAATTAAGCCTCTAACCACGAAAGTAGTGACAATAGTGATATCAGTCGCTTAATGTTCACAGGTGGTTTTAATGGAGGTGATCCAAGAATGGTCACATAAAATTTGGGGGCACGGTAGCCTTTTATCCTAGTGAAATCTTGAAATTGACTTTGGTGGGCCAAGGCGACAAATTGGCGCGGCTTTGATGCCATCAGGACAAAATGGCGTGCGCACTTCGGAGTTTGAATTGAGTTTTAAATCCATGCCAAGTGTTTTGAAAGCAAAGCAGAGGACCCTCAGAAAAATCCAGCACTCCAATGCATATCCTTGGCTGATGTCAACTGCCAGCGGAAGGGATATCCTGATTTCTCACAAAATGGGGCCGCATGGTGCCAATTATAGCTTGTGCGTGCCTATTTTCAACATGGCACGAACAATTATTGTGTTTTTTTTTGTCTCCCGTTGTATGCAGCACCTCTTACACATTTCTTCTCCCTATATACCAAGACAAGCCAGTGAATCAGTAGAGTTTGGACTGGTGGAATGCCGACTTGGGCACAAATATGCAATATACCGTGAAAGTAGTGTGTCTAATACGTGGAGCTTTGAGTGGTAGGATGCTATGAACATTTGCAGAGTGCTCTCATAGGTATAATCCTAGTTAAATGCTTTTATTTCACGTTCTCGTCGAAATTGATCCCGGCGGGCCAAGCCGACAAAGTGGCGTGGGCTTTGATGGGCGTGAGCAAATCGGCTTGCCCCACCAAACGCCCACGCCCACGCCAAAAAAGCCAATTGGCGCGGGCACACGCCGTTTTGGCAAGCCAAAAAGTTAAGTCTCCTCTTTTCTTCAGGAGATGTACGCACTTTCCACTTCTCCAAATGTTTGCAGGCTAAACATGCTATCTGTTCCTCAATTTAGGACGGCGTTCGCGGAGGCCACGACGTTCCCCTGCAATGCACCAACGACACGTTTATACCGGTCTTCCCCGCATCCTGTCCCTTCGTCACCTCCGTCGGCGCAACCGTCAATTTCGCCCCCGAAACCGCCGAGTCCTTTTCCTGCGGCAGTTTCTCCGACGTCTTCCCCATGCCCGCATATCAATCCGCATCCGTCGCCGCTTACCTCGCCGCACTACCCAGTGACTTCCCCGGGATATCCAACGCCAGCGGGCGCGGCTTTCCCAGGGGAGCCCGTACGCAGTCATGATCCAGGACGTGACGTCCCCGAGCGAGGGGACGAGCTGTTCCTCGGCGCGGACTAACCCGCCGCCACCTGCGCACACAACTCCTGTGTTAGTCGTCATACCCCTTCCACCGACCCCGTTCCAGATTGTTATGCTGTTCAGTGTCGTGCCTGGTAAGCATCAGTTTATGATCATGGATGGAAAATGTGAGATTCCGTTCACGCTAGGGCCATGGATACAGAGTTGGTTCACTTTCTGCGAAAATGTCGTGGCCAGCTTCATATTGTTCGCATAGCAACACTAACATACAGGTCAATGGCACAGGACACTCAATGGGACAGTCATGTTCTAGCGATTGATTGGGTCACAAACCCAGTTATATGTGAGATCATTGTGAAATGGACCTTAAAGAATTGTGGTCCAATTAATTATTTGTTTGTCCTATTGACCTGTCCAACACAGTATAGGCACTTGCAAATCGCAGCTTCAATATGCTCACACTCAGTGGATACATTCACTTTCTGCGGAAACATCGGCACCGACCCGTATAAGGGAGTCCCTCAGGGTTGTTTCGAACCCAGCTTTCGTTTATTTAGTGCCCTCGAGGCCTTAAATAACCAAAAACTGTCTGCTCTAGCCCTCGCTGGTCCTCAAACGAGTGAACCAGCACCTCTGTATCCTGATGATGTTTTTGCAGAAAGTGAATGTATCCACCAGACCACACACTGAGTCTATAGCATACTTTGTTGCTAAATTGGACCATTTCCTGCCCAATTAGTGGCTCCACGTTCACGGATCAGAGGGATAGGTCATGCCGAGCGAAGCTGCGGCCCTTAACCCCAAGTATGTACTAAACTCCACGGTCTAGCTCATAAACACCGGTGCATATGACCTTCATCCCGGTTTCATTTAGGTCGCCGGTCCTATACATTGACCACCAATTGAACACCGTCCAACACTCTTCTCTCAATGTGCTTGGGTCATGGGATGGGATCATGTACGTTCGTCGACACTCCACCCCGAAACTCGCGCTCAATGTACGCTCAAGTTCTGCTTTCCGTGGCTTTTGAACTGTTGAAAATGATCAAAGTTTCCCATACTTGGCAGCGACAGCGCGGTTAATCAGCGCATTTGGCAGACGCTCGGTAACACGCCCATCTTGCTCCATTCTGCTAGCGTGTTCCGGGACAGAAGTGGCACAGACCGCGACTTCCAGTGCCGTGAGACGGGTTTTAATTAGCACGCGGCCACTTTGCCCGTTTATCGTTCTGCACATCTTCTAATCTCGACTCTCACCATGACTGCACACCACATCGCTACCTTGCTTACCCCGACGTGGGGCCAGACGACGAGCTACATTCATGTCGCTACGCAGATGCTCAATAAGGATACTAACGTCGTTATTACAATAGTGCAGCACAGTCTCATGGGTGCGTAGGTTCCCCAAAATGTCACAAGTAGCTTCTGATTCCTTCCCGTTTTCTTTTAGTTTCGCAGATGGAGAGGGAGCTTGCCTCTGAGGGGCGATCGTACGATAAGGCGCGACTCAGAATCATTGAAGTGGACCCAAAGGCGTTTGTCCTCCTTTCTTACACCTTGGTCGGAATTCACCGAACTCCGTAATTTCAGTGCAGCAATCGGATATAAAGAAGGGCTTGATCAACTCTTTGCCGGTTGGATAGAGACTATCAGCCGGCTTGTCCAGAAAAGCACTGTAGAATGGCCCACGCCACGCACGGTTCATGTACGCTTTCAGCCAACATTTCGATACTTGGCCATTTATCTCATTATCTTCAGCTCGATTGGAACGTCGGAGGATCTGTAGTCGAACTCACCAAGCAAGTCCTCGGTTACGACTGCAAGACCCTCCTGTTTTGGTCCACCGGCGTAGTTTCATTGCCCGCATATCTCAGTGAACCGGATTTTGCAGCCATAGCCGATGGCATCTACGCGGACGAGGCAAAGCGCGCTGGGCGGTCCCTGCAAGAGATTCTTCAACAAGTTGAGACTTTTAATCACAGATTTATTTTGCGGATTTACGGGAACAATAGGTTGTTATGGCCTCCAATGGCACAGATACGCTTTCCGGTGCAGTCGTCAAGTTCCCCGGCGGCCTCGAGATGTACGACCACGAATGCCGCCCATATGCTGCTGGTCCCGCGCTCCTTATGGGTGCAGCAGTAGCGGACGCGCAGAGGCTCGCAAAGACCGTTGATGGATTCATCGCTACCACAAGCAGCTGCATCGAGCCCGTGGGTGTTCCGTACTGCCGCGAGTTGTATGAGAAACGGGGGCAGAAGCTTTTCACCATCGGAATGCAGGCGCATCCGTGCTGCTGGGAGAATGATGTTCGGGTTACGCCCTCTGACGGGCGTGTCAGGTCATTTCTGGACAGCGCTGTGCGCCAATACGGGAGGAAATCCGTTCTTTATATCTCCTTCGGGTGCGTGCTACTCATTTCGACGACCCCATTGCCCCCCTGAGGAATTGTGTGATTTCTGATTAGATCCATTTATTTTCCAGTCGCCACGCGACAGCACGTCGAGGCGCTTGTAACGGCACTTTTGGATCTCGAGAAACCCTTCCCCTTCATATTCGCACTTGGATCGAAGGTGGCATCACTTCCTCCAGGGCTCGTCGAGCGCGTCAACACGAGCGGCAAAGGGCTTGTCTGTGACTTTTGGGTCGAGCAACGCGCCATCTTGCAGCATGGTGCAGTGGGATGGTTCCTTACACACGGCGGTTGGAAGTGAGTTCTTATTTTATCCTAGCAATTTTTCGGACCCATCGCTCGCCCATTCCTTTCCAGCTCTCTGTCCGAGTCGCTCACCCAGGGAATCCCGCTGATCGTCTGGCCTGCGAGCGGCGAACAGGCGCTGAACGCGGCGTTCTTCTCTACGGAACCGAACCCAGTGGCTATGGAACTCTTCCAGGTCAGGTCCTTTCATTTTCACTTGTGAATACCTCACTTACCCTGCTTCGCATGGCAGATTCGCACAGGCGCGCAGATCGGGCCATCCATGCACAGTGATGCCAAAATTACTGGTACACTCGAGGACGCATCGGCGGAGTTCGGAGCGACATTCGCTGCTGTGCGAGGAGCGAGGGGTGAGATCTTGCAAGAAAACGCAGCAAAAATGGCGAGTGCTCTGAAAGTGGCGCATGTGAGGGAGGCGGCGGAGGAAATTGTCTGGTTGGCCAAATTTTAATTTTAGTTCGAGGGGGCATCCAGCAATCATCCATGATTTCTCCAACCACCGCTCCTGAAGTCTCCCAACAATCTTGATAAACCCCCGCATTCGGTAAAAAAACGCAATTTCAACAGCGTCGTCGAGCTTGTTGCGCGAAATGCAGCAAATACCGCATTCTGATTCACGGTTGTGGGGAGCGAAACAGTAACGAATCAAGCTCGGTCGATAATGTTCAAGCGTCAGCAAGTTTATGATCATGGCCTCCATATCCAGTGCATTGACGCACAAAATTCCCTCGGGGCTGGTGATCATTTGACGTTGACAAACAAGAGGACACCGAAGGAAAGTATGGGTCCCATGAGTCTACTCTCTGCGCATTCCCTATCCTACGCCCTCCACGTGTATTCTCTCCCTCGTTCCTTACCTGTGTTTCCCCCTTGCCTCCCTTGCTGTAATTTGGAACGGGATCCTTCTCCGTTCTGTATCAACACTTTCGTGTGTGGGTGCCCAGCTAGGCGTCCAAATTACAGGTTGACTTTGTTGATTTTATCCCCAGCGCCAAGGAGAAATTCATCTCAAGAGACTGCAGAAAGACACAAACGGTCAGTCAGTTGGTGAATCGCACATCTAAGTCATCAAAAATACCGTTAATCCTCCGTGTCATCCAACGACGATCGTAACAATACACCCTCCACCTCTCACTCAGCCCGTAAGCGCACGCACAACCTAAATCGTAAACGCCTCCGCACTGAACGACACCCCATCCGCCTCACGCCCCTTGCCCAAATTCGCCGCCGCTTCCGTGCTGCCTGCCTCACGAATGAGGCTCCTAGGCCCAGCAGCGAACACCGCGACGCCTCCCTTCCCACTGTCCACACCAGCACCAATATTCCCCTTCTCCAAATCCACAAGCTCATCTGTCGACGCACTTGCGCTCGACACTGTGCTCTCCCTCCCGCTGGCACCTGCTCCCGCCTCCTTGTCCTTTACGCCACGAATGGGCCCAAGCACCCCACAGCAGTCCGTGCGGGGCGCAGAGACGGGGTCGAGGAGGCGATCGAGAACCTGCGAGCGGTGACGGTGCATTCAGCGGCGCGGTCGCAGAGGCAGTCGACGAAGATGCAGATATGCAAATCGAGGCCCGAGTCGGGGCACGCGGTGAGTGTGGCAAATTGGAGGTATGGGGCGAATCAGTTTATCGCGCGGGGGGCGACACGTTAGTGACGCCGCTACCCATAGGAAAGGATGGAAGAGAGAGGAAACCTACCAAACGACCGCACACACCAACACCACACCACCCTCCTCGTCTTTTCTCAGTCTTTCCTCCCAAGCCGTACACACCTCCCCACCAGCTCGTCCAACACCCCAAGTGTAAACGTCGCCCACTTCCGCCTGCAAAGAGCAACACGTGCTCAAAATCGCCTGCCATATGAGCCCTCGCTACCCATAGACTTTGTGTTGGCGGCCCCCCAGCCAACAAAAGGTTTCGATGAGCGTTCCCCAAAAATGCGGACAATTACAAACAAAGAGAATAAAAAATACGGGCCTCTTCAGTTTTTCTCTGATGGCGCATCAGCTGCCGCAGGCGGCATTTTCCTTTTTTGGACTATTTCGCACCCCACAAGGTCAACAGGGTTCGGATACCTTCAAGAACTGTCCATCAGGACCGTATATATATATAGCTCATGTTCCGCCAGTCATCGGTGCTTCCAACGGCCCCAGTGGACAGAAATCACCCGATTTGTCGCAGCCTGTGGCTATGCCCCACAGCCACCGTCCAGAAAAGCGCTTCGGCTACATTTACCAGGCACCCTGTGCCTTAATGAAGTGGTGGAAATCCGGTGCAAAGTTATTGAACAGTATTATAGACATTCTTTAAAAAAAACGGCTGCTAAGATTCCACCCTGGGGCTGGCCATGTCTGAAATCAGTGGCTGTGCAAACCACGAAAAGCGTCCGCGGTGTCGGAGGACCAAGCTGTAGGGGGGGAAACTGGTCCTATCCTGTGTGCTTTACCCCTCATAGTAAATACAAGGCGTTTGGAGGCTCCACTGCGGGTGTGGAGTGCAGTATGTCCGGTCACATGATATTGATGGGTTAGATGAGGGTGAAGGGCTCCAATGCGAATGACGAGATTTCCACCGTTTCTGCCGGCTGTAGGACAGTTTTATGGACTAATAGAATATTACTACGCCCTTACAGAGTAGCTGGTGATGGTACTGGCCCCACTGAAGCAGGAAAACGCGAATTGGGGGGTAAGGGAGATTAAAGAAATTCACTGCCGAGGATTTTTTAGATGAAAACACGCGGCATGCGCCTAGTCCTGTGTGGTACATCTGTGAGGATGTGACTAGAAAGTTTCGGGTCGCTGGGCCACCTGAGGCTCTTGCTGTGCCCGGCCCTCTGTCATTTGTGGGGGTTAACCCAAAATAGAAAATTCACCGCACCGGTTTTAATGCCAATTTAATTCAGTGAGTAGTCCTACTCTATCTAGAATACATTCTAGAACTCGCATTAGACTCGAACCAGTCCAATTTTCATAAAGATCAAAGACAGTCATTTGATCAATGCTAAATAGGGACTGGAATTTAGTCACACGTTTTCGTACAGTCGGAGTTTGCCGGGGCCATTTAAATGACCTGGGTGCACTTTTCTTTCGAAAGTTGAATTTTTGAAGAGACAGTTCTCCAGCGACCATAATTACAAAGTCCTCTATGTTTTTAAATTTTCAGTAGTTCAAGGATTGGCTTTCCACAAAACCGTTTTGTGCTCTCGGGGCTTGCACGTGCGTCACTTGTCACTATTGTGTCACCCTAGTAGGTTGCTGTCGGAGGCTGATATTCACGTTCCGTGGCTGATCCAGCCACTGGTGGCTGTGGGGGGCTGTGCTCAACAGCCATGAATATCAGGTGCCGCCGGCAACCTGCGATGGTGCTGCACCATATCCTGAATAAAAAGAAAGCCTCACTGCTCCACGGATCCTTGATCAAATCGCTAGGTCCAAAGGAAGAAACTGATTCGAACCGACCCCCAAACTTTTCTACGGGGGTGTCCCCGGGATTTTCGGCCATATATGAGACCCTCCCCGGGCTTTAACGGGCTTTGGAGCGGGTTTGGCCGTAGCGGGTCCACCTTGATGACACATCCTCTGAGCTCTCCCGACTTGTTCTGCGAACTGCGTTCAAGGCTACCGCTTGATCTGGCGGGTGGCAATACATGCATGGTCCTAATCTAGTAAAATGGAGCCATACACTCGTCGAGTCATACAAATACATACATACATTTTAATCTTCGATATACGTCCTCCAAACATGATCGTCCTGTCCTCTCGTAAAATATCAACTGGTCCGCCCTACTTCCAAGAGGTATTAATCGTCTGGGACCCCGACTCATTGGTCGTCCCGCTCCTGTTCGGGTCCGATTCCCAGACAACCTGAAATCAACCGAGTCCGCATCAGCATGCCGCAACCACGCAGAAGTGAATAAATAGATGAAGATGAACATACACTTCCGTCCGTCTCCTTGCGAATGAATTTGTACTGGAACACCGTATTAGCCGGGAGGGCCACCGTCACTGTCCATGCGGGGTACGTCGCCGATGAGAGGGGGATCTGTGTGTAGGTGGTGGAAGTGAGGATCCAAGTAACAGATGAATAACTATTTACCGAGGAGGCGGGCGCCCAGGCGCCGAGTTGGGCAAGGTCCCCGACGAGGAAGATGTTCTATTTAATGAGAAGGGTTGATTAGCAATGTTTATTATGAGGGAAAGGAATGCAGACAGACTTCGCCGGACGTCGTAGTCGCAGTTTCTACGAAGCTAACAGCGACGATGCCGGATCCCCCCCCACTACCGCCCAGGCCGAGCGCGCCGGTGTGGATGGCAATGGCGCTGCGTGAGGGGACAGTCACGGCGAATGACCCGCCCGAGACGGTGAATCTGCGATGATAATGCAGCTCAGCAAACAAAAATACTCAAGGAGCCGAGCAGAGAGATTGACATCGTACCTGGTGCCGGTACACATGCCACTCAAGCTCTTCCCACTGATCACATCGCAGTACGCTCCGTTGGGGAGAGACGTCCGGAACGTCGCACTCCATGCCGAATCGGCGTTGTTGATAGCAACGAAGCCCGCGGTGCCTGCACAGCATCAGCACACATTGTGGTGGGGGAGAGAGAACATGTGGCTCACCTCTCCCAAAAGCAATCTGCTGTGACTGGGGCGCCACCCAGTTATTCATCGCCGCTCCCGCAACCTGATTCCGCCACCCCACCATCCCCGAGACCGCCACGAAGCGATGCTGGCACAGCCAACCATTCATGCCCCCTGTCGCGCTGCAGGTACCCACGTTGTTATTAGGTGCGCCCGAGTCCGTGTTGGTGAAGGAGTAGCTCGAGAGGATAGTCGGTGTGCCGTAGGGGTGCGCGAGGGAGAAGATCATGGCGGTCATGTAGGTGTTGGAGGGCGAGTTTATGTTGAGGGCGCCGCCATTCTGTCGGTGAGCTATTGTGTATATGGTATCAGTATGACTTGTTATGCTCCAAAGTGGCGAAGTGAGCGCACCCGTTCGGTATCGTGGTTCACAACGAAGACGTTGGCTTGCGAACCTGCGAGCCAGCCTGTCAAGTATAAGCATAGACATCTCCGGAGTTATGATAAATGGTGAAAAGAATACATGACTCGACGCGTACCTCGATTATCCAAGTTCTGCAGACTTGAGATGCCGCCACCCGAGAATGCGTCCCTAAGAGCGGCGGTGTAACGAAATCTGGCGAGATGAAGCACGTTAAGGTCAATACACGCAGGAATCCATGACGAAGCAAACGCACTCGTGGACGTCACCTGTAACGCAACCAATTAATCAGTGCCGCGAAAGTGAATTAGCAATATGAAAACACACCATTCCCCACATACTCCGAGGGCTGGACCGCCTCTCCAGTACCGAAGGTGACCTCTTGCGTAACGTACGGGCGCGTAGTGAGCCGGCTAAGAATGTTGGCGATGTCTTCGACGGGTATGTCTGTGTGGGATGGCGAGGGAATTAACACTTGAGGTTGTGTATTCCATGGACCTCCTTCCCCCCATGCCGCAGAAACGAATTGTACGCACGCTTCGCCGCATCCAGCCGGAAGCCGTCCACACCGAGCGAGACAAGCTTGTTCGCGTAGGCTCCCAGTACGCCCCGGACGTAGCCGGTGCCGGTCGCCAGGCTGTAATATACATGTTCGTTAGTAGACAGGAAGGAGATTTACAAGTAAGCAGTAAAAATGATGGATGCATTCATTAATTAACACCCACTCAGCAAGGTTCAGAAGCTCGCACGTTTGCACTTCCACGCGGTTCGCATAGTTGACGATATCATCACCCGCCTCGAGGCCACAGTGGTGGAAGTCCTGAAAGGGACGCATCAGTTTGATTATGAATTTGTTCAGATCTTATTTGAGATATAATTATGGATGGACGTGGCGATGGGTGGAAGGATGAAACGGAGCGATTGGTGGGTAGAAGGCTGGCTGAAACGAATGGACCATTGAAGGCATCGAGGCGCACCTGCGTCTGATATATCCCGGGATAGTTGTAGTGAGTGAAAGAAGATCCCGCCGTGCCCGTCCCGGATTCGCCGCCGGCCATGTGGTTGAAGAGTGTGTCTGGATGGGGCAGTGAGCATGATAACGAATCTACCGACCCCCGATATATATATATTTGAATGAGGTCTTTTGACGCACCAGTGATGACTTTGACGCCGGCGGTGTGGCATGCGGACACCATGCTATAATGGTGAGCCCGAGATAAAGACAGTGGAGAAACGAATTGCCCGTATGTACCTTTGGAATTGGGCCTGGTTCCCACGTTTGGAGGTCAGGGCTGAGGGAGTTGCGATGAAATAAATGAGATATGTACATATGGGCGAAGGACGAAGCGTACTGTATGATACGGGTTGGTAATCGGTCCACCATTGCGAGCCGGTGACATGTTCTTGTGGCGGACTGACTTGGACGAAGCCGTAGCCGGCAGGTCCGATGAAGTTCGTGCACTCTGAAGCGACGCTATTCCTGGAATTTATGTTGTGCGCGATTAGATCGAGTCCACTGCGCGATAATTGCGGGACATGACTTACCAATTCCACTGGAACATCTGGATGATGACGGTCTTACTCCCGAACGGCGCGCGGCCCGCCAGAGTGGAGTTCGCTGGGGTGGGGGATGCGGCGGCGTAATCGAGGATGAACCATGTCAACATGGGCACTGCGAAATTCGACCACATCTTTGAGATCGAGGGGCATCCGAGTCCTCAGTGAGACGCCGTATATAAGATGAGCGTTCGAGAACATCGCTGCTCATCACGCGCTGCGATGGCACGCGCCAGCACGGACGCATGATAGGCTCCTTTTGGCAACCCATGTCATAAATGACGAGACTCGGGGAAAAACTTGCCAATTGAATCCCCTCCTACCGTGCAAACGGCACCGGACGCGCTTTGGAGGTGAGAGAGCAAGTTAAGATGCCGGTGAATGCCGGAAGAGCCCACCCAGCCTTCACAAACACGCTTTGACACAGAAGTTTGGCTGGAAGCTCTTACGTGGCGAAACATCGGGAAATCAATCGCAAAGCGCCACGACGAGCGAAACGCTCTTCACGCTGAGGTCTTTCATCTGGCAAGCTGGGTTAAATGGAGAGCAAAGTATGATATTTTATCTGAAAGGTATCATCTTCAAGAGTATGATGTAAAACCGGAATAGAGGATGTACGAGCTAAAGTATAAAGTGAAATGAGGAGTACAAAAAATTATGAGGAAGAACCAGTCCCAATCAGAGTGGACGGTAAGAACCCGTCATGGAACCGCAAACACGAAAAATCACCGCCTTGAGTGACTCAACGCAGCCATGTGCTGAATGACCCAAAGAAGGGCGTTGAGCCGAGTTAGAGCCTATTTACAACAGGAGGGGTGTTGTAACAAGAAGAATACTAGGATGTCAGTCACCACACTAGCCCGACGCAGCTGCTTGCCACGATGATGACTCGATGCATGGTTGGACGCGAGAAGAACTCGGATTCGTCGTAACCTGCTCCCGAAAGCTAGTAGGTGGCCGTCGGAGCCTGATATTCATGTTCCGTGGCTGATCCAGCCACCGGTGGCTGTGGGTGGCCGTGCTCAACAGCCACGGAACGTGAATATCAGGCTCCGACGGCAGCCTACTAGATAGAAAATAAAGTCGAAATAATAATGCCTCCCAATTGTGCGCCAATGAAAACCTTCCAGCTCAGGGTTGGCTCAAGCAAGTCTGCATCGTCAATTTTGCTGGAGCTTTGATCCGATTCTGATATCCGGTGAATGATAGAATTCAGGAGCAAAATATTATTAAATGGCGCACCAGTTGGCTCCGTTACTTCTTCACAATATGCACCGTTCGGCACTTCTTCGTTGTCAGAGACCTCGGTCTCATGACCTGAGCCACATTAATCGAAATCAGAGAGTTGAGACACGGTATAGGATACAAATCTCACCGCAGACTTCGATAAGTGGATAGCCAAACTCACGGGCGACATCTTGACTGTACGGATCAAAACCTTTGGCATGGTGAAATTCGAGGATACCGGCGTAGACAAGATCATCCCATGAATGTGTCTCGACAAACATGCTTACTGAAAGCAATGGGAAGCCGATTCGTTCTGCTTCTTCTGAGCCCAGCCGTTGAGCACCGGATGGATCGAGGGACCAGTATGCTGGGCAGGCAGGATATCGGAACTCTGAAGGGGAATTTCCCTGTAGATCCTCCAAGGGACATAGGAATAGGTATCCGTGGGGGATATCATTCTTGTCGGACAGCCTCAGCCTATAGTGCACGTATTTTATCAATTCTGGGGAGTGTGTGAGGTGTGGGAATGGGTGCATCATGTACGCCTACTATAGTTGCTGTACTTCGATGGGATCTTAGCACAATTAAAGATGTGACTCGCCTGAGCAAGCCAAGCTTCTTCGTATGAGAGTCCCCACAATTGGCGTATAAACTCTCTTTCCCAAATGGCGCTGGAATTGACCCTTTGAAAGGTCAATGTTGTAACAGGCATAACCAGCGGCAACGAACCGAGTCCAACCGCTTTCCAAAACCTTGCAACACCCGTCGTAAGACCATCCAAGACGGTGCCAGCCGGGATCCACAAACCGGGGATCAGACACGCATGAAATCTCCTATCCCTCTGATCCGTGAAAGTGCCACCACATTCCACCTGGACCTGTATAAGGGAAGAGCTCAGGGCTGCGTCGAACCCGACTTTCTTATTTAGCGCCCTCGAGCCCTTAAACAAATATTCTGTTGAACACCGGTGCTGACCCTCAGCATGATCTTGTGACTGATCGACTCCGCATTTTATCTTGTGTGCATGATCAAGCCTACCGCTCGCAAAGTAGAGGTTGTTATTACTGTGAGATAATTCAATAATCCATGGAACCTTGACCAACCATTTGTTGTCGAGTAGATAGGTTGGCCAAGTCAATGGTACGATTGACTGTGGAGCAAGGGACATCTTTGCGGAAAGTGAATGTATCCACGTAGTGCTGCTAAATTGACCCATTTTCTGCCGACGTTTTCGCAGAAAGTGAACCAGCTCTCAATGTATTCGAACATTTTCAAGACTGCAGTTGGACCACTGCAAGGCACCAATTGGACCGACGTTTTCGCAGAAAGTGAACCAACTCTCAATGTATTCAAACGTTTTCAAGACTGCAGTTGGACCACCACCGCAAGGCAAGATATCCACCCCAAGTCTGCTGCTAAATTGTACCATTTCCTGCCGATGTTTTCGCAGAAAGTGAACCAACTCTAGCATTATACTTGATACAACACCCCCCGGTGTCGTATATGGCTCATAACTCCGTCAATACCTATCAGATCCACTAGGTCTTTGCAATTTCGGACTATTTTGTCTCCATGGACTGGATTCAATATCTCAACTTGCTTTTTGGCTACTAGTACTGTCTGTGGCTGTCGACGCCCGATTCGCATGAGCAATGGTCCGGCTGCACAAGCATAACTGCATGGCCTCAAACGGCAGCTTCAACAGTTGCAATGGAGGGGAGGAACCGAGCCGCGGGCTAGATACAGTTTCTACGTAGAACCACTATTAAATACATTTATTTTTGGATTGGATTGACGGAAAAGTGCTTCTTTCCCATCCTGTGTCTCGAAGCCTTGTAGAAAATCGCGTACAAAGCCCTGGCCTTTTTTGAATGAAGGGGGGTACCTAAATATTACAAGTTTATATTCGAATTTGGCCAAAGAGTCGGGGCAACACATAGGTATGGGGTTTAGATTTTTCCACTACATAGCATGTGCAAACATTATTTTACACAAGCTCCAAATTTCGGTCGCCGATATTTCTAGGGAATGTGGTCCTTGTAAGGTGTCAATATTTACTGTGGAAAGATGTTGCGAGTGTAAGAACCGGTGGTACGCGAGCATGGAATTAAGTGAGCGCACATGAAGTCAACATCTGCTCTTTATCAGCTCCCATGCGAATTGTCCATGATTTTGGTTATTGAGACTTATTGTCGCTATTCAGGCAAGCAGGCCAAATCATTATCACAACTCCTGGAATGAGGTGGATGAATAATTATAAATGCAAGATGCACTCGCACTGAGATCCTATCACCAGTACATGACGGTTGATTATCAGGTATTACTGATGTTGAGGAGAACAAAAATTAAAAAAAGGAAGTACAAGGTCATGCTGGGCGCAGCCACGGCCCTTTACCCCAAGTTTACATATGTTATTGTTTCTTTCAGATCTCAGGGCACCAAAATTCGACCTGTTTTTCATTAGTTTCTGTTTTGGTTGAGGGACTTTTCAGTGGCCGTGTGAAATAGATGTTGACACTGCCACTAATTTCATTAGCAAAAAATATATGGAAAATAGAGGCTGTGTCTTTATTCATATGGGGGAAAAAGGAGTAACTCAGTGAAAAATCATAACTTGCGCAAATACATGTAAAAAACTTTCTTACCCAGGGTGAGAGCGGAATGGTGGGAACAACGTTCCAGATATCGCGACGAGGTGGAACTTTTGTTGGCTCGTGTATAATATTTCCGCTTGTTCCTGGTAACGACAGCCAAGCGAAATGATTTTGGTCGTTGGTCGTGATTCTGAATTTCGTTCGAACATGACTGAGTGCGCCAGTCAGGAAGGCTGGGCGATGGCTAGGCCACGGGTGGTGAATCACCACCCGTGGCCTAGCCATGGTGATGGTGGAGTTTACGTGGCTAAAGCACGGCCCTAACCCCGCGCATCAACCTCTTATCTCACGCCGAAGGAATTAGACCTGCCCGTTCAGCGCTTAAGAGGTCTTGTCCAAGCCTACCTTGGAGACAGGAAGCAGACCTACACAATAGGCGTGGTCCCAGCTCAACACCTCGGCCGAGCTGAGCGCAGTGGATTTTCAGAATGAGTTCCCAGTTTTCCGGCCCGAGGACACCATGGAGGTGCAACGAATATTTGCAAGAGCTTAGCACGCAGACAGGCCGAAATAACTAGGGTCAGAGAAACTATCACGGCCTATCGTCTCGATTCTGCCATCAAGAAATGGTGATGCGCACTTTGACAATCAATGTATCCGATATTTCAAACATTCAAGCCAATCACAGTTATTTCTGACTTATTACAATTTCTTTCTACTTCTTTGGGGTCGTTGCTAGTCTGCCACAGGCATATAAGGAGCATGAACTTTATCTGATGAAGATGTGCCCACTATGCCAGCCCCGAAGCGAATTCGGGATTTAACAGCAACCGGAGCAGGCACCGGAGCAGTTCTATACGATATCGGTTGGTAGGTAGCAATGGGAGGTAGTAGAAAGAAATCGGCTCACGTCAGGGCAACCGCAACCCGGGGGATCCTCGCAGCACTATATCACATTGAGCCTGTGGGTTACACAGCGAAGGAAATTGACCTACATCCTGGCGAGAAACGAGTTCGCCCCTCTTGTTGACGCTATAGCCAGGGGTTGCACTAACAGCAACGAATAACGCTGCGAGAGAGAAGAAGATGGTGGAGAGGCGCATTGTGAATGAGGTTTCATGGGGCCGGTACAAGGGTTTTTATATCCTGTGCTTAGCAACGAGTTTGATAAGGATTCAGGCTTGAGAAAAAGATCTTGAATTCGTGAGCGGGACATTAGGACGTAGAATGTTTAATAGGGAGGTGTAACACGAAGTTATAACGTTTGATGATCTTACTACATACTGCGCAATAACGTACTATTGCGGAGCAGGGTGTAACAACGGCGCTTTCTCAGTCATTCACTTAAGTGATAGAAAACAAGAGACGGTAACAATCCAAAAATAGGTCTTCTGAGCACCGGATAATAATTTTTTCTCCCGACGATGGATACTTACTATCCGTCCGCGCGCCTGCTCTGTATTCGACTACTAACCCCACGACCTGTATTGTCGCATACCCATTAAGCCAGGTACGGCAGCAAAACAGAAGTCGTTCAGCAATCACTGGAGCCATGTCACTGCTTTTGTTCCGCGCGCAACGGGATGACTCCACAGATAAAAATACCCTAAACCCTCTCTTCACTTTCTTTAACGATATTATTGTCACCCTAAGTATTTGACCCAACAGTACTCCTTCGCTGTTTCAGGCTTGCTTTTCCGCTTCTGCGGATCTGTGGGGTGATGAATTAAATAAGCACACACAGTGAATCAATTCAATGCCCGCGAATCCGTGACAGGTTGCGTTCTTCGAAACGCAGTCCTGGAAGTCAGAGTGCTCGTTAGGATCGTTAGGATTCCTAGGAATATATTTGTGAGACTGAGTCCTGCGTAGTTCACTTGGTACATATGGAACACTGCTTCCCTCAGTGACTTGAAGTGCCTCCTCGGCCATTTGGTGCCTTCTTGCCCAAAGTAATTACTAATTATTAACTTATTCTGCCTTGAGGTAACGCCGGGGTTGAATCCTGCTCCAACGTCTCCGCAATCGAAGTGTTAAATTTACTGTGCATTTAATTATCCACTTGTAGCCACATTTTCCAATTCCGCCAGCCTGAACAATGACTCCCCTTCAGCAACTGCAGGCCTTGAGTGGTTGGATTGCGGAGGTGAATCCCGCGAATTATCTGCATGCAGAAATGCCAGCGCGTGTTCTATTCCGGGCTCTGAGTTTTTTCATCTTTTAGCCGTAGGGCCATCGCAGTGGGTGTCGAACCTACTAATTCACTGAGACAAAAGTTCAACCACTTCTAAGCCATGTGCCGCGAACCGGAGATCGGCGAGGCCATGGTGTCGAATACACTGAAGCAACCTAAGCTCTCACAGAACGGCTATTCCGCCCTCAACTGAAAATCCCTTACGCGCACTTGACTCTGGGTAATTAATCCCTCAAACTATTCCAGAACTCGGCCGATTACATTTTTTTCCGCTCAACTAACTAACAAAATTTCTTCTGCTTCTTCGAGGTCCCAAATCTGCTGCATGACTATATTAAGCCTAAAGTTCTCGAGAAGAAGAAATAGGCCTACCGCAGTGACGGAATCAACTATGTAACAATCGGCAATTTAGCAGCAACCGGCACAGTCACCAGAGCAGTTCTATGTCAGGTGACAGTCAGTCAGTGATACTTGCTCCGACGAGGGCGATCTAAATAAAATAGATTAACGTACGTCGGGGCAGCCACAGCCGGGAGGGTCGAGGCAGCACTACATGCCATCGCGATTCAAGTTGTGAAGAAAATACGATGAGTGAGAGTAAAGAACAGCAACGGCGACGTACAACGCGGCGAGAGAGTTCACCCCTCTTGTTGACGGTAAAACCAGAGTTTGCACCAACGGCGACGAATAAGGCTGTGAGAAAGAGGAGGATGGTGGAGAGACGCATTGTGTTGGAAAAAGCTGTAATTGGGAATGAGGGTGATGTTGAGGTTGAGGTTTAGGCTCGGTGTGAGGAGGTTGAGAGCAAAGAGAAGGGCTTTTATATCATATTCTGTGCCCAGGCTTAGTCAAACGTTATAAATTGAGGCTCGAGTACAAAAGATGCTCCACCCATGTAATGCATTCGTACATGGGGTTTGAACGTAAAATTTGCATTTAATCGAGCGGAGCAACAGCGTTGAAACAAGGGTGATATTGTAATATTACCACACACACCGTCCGTTGAACTGCGCATTGACCTACGAGCGAAACGAGCGTCCTAGTTGAGTTTGCGACAGCCGCCTGTAACTCGTAAGGAGGCCAAATGCAATTGATGCGGAAAAAGGACATATTCATAACGCAACAGCCATTGTAGTCTTTTGCTGACTTTTGTTCCGTGTGCAACTGGCCAAAAATACAGAGATGGAATGTCACAATTTTGCTCTTACCCCAAACAGTTTATTCATCCATCTCACCCCGACTGTCAGAGTTCCTAGTTGAGGCCTCTTTTCCGTTTTTCCGGATCTGTGAGACGGTTGCCCCGAACTTGATAGGGGAAGTCAAAACTGTCCGGAGAGGTGGATTAAGAGATGGATTCAGAGTGGTGCCTGCCGGAATCAGTGATGCAAAAAATGGTATTGCCGCATTAGGAAATTCGGCCCCTATTACCCATATTGGAGTGCCCCATACAAGCTTAGCCATACTCAAAGCCACTTCAAACACCATCTGGGTGAAAATGTAATTGAGATAATGGAAGAAACATGTCTCTTTTGGGGGATTGTCTCCCAACATTATATTGGTACTTGTGAGTTCAGTACTAACCGATAAACCGCACAAATATTTTAAGCCATGGAGGACTCCACCATAAACAGCACCTAGTTGCCAGATTTCCGAATTTCACAAGCCATGCGGCCCTGCACAGGGAGTACGGTGGCGCACACGACTCGATGCAGTGATGCTCTCCACCAGAGCGTCCGGTGTGCACACAGAGCGGCAAGCCTGACCTCATAGTCGAGTTGCGCGCTGATGCTCCACACACCCAAGTCACTGTGGGGACATGCTGTTATCCCCACCCCGAACTCGTGCCGTGTGTGCGAGTCCAAAACGAGCCGCAGAAGTTCGCCGTGTCTAGTTATGTTAGAATTTGTCCCAGCGAGGCCAAGTTGACAAGCTCAGCTAAGGTAAACCAGCAACAATATGAACGTTTGTCCTCGTAGGTGTATGGAGGTACAGAGACAACGGACAGCGTACACAAAGGTAAAGCGATGGAATATCATGGAAAGCTTACATTATACGGCCCGTGCTCTCCGACGACGACTGCGAGCTCTTTGCTCCTCACAACCTATTCCGGACCAGCAAGGAATATTCTAACAACATTAAACATTAGGGGGTTCACGTTCAGCTCAGTTCTGGTAAAATTTTGGTGTCACCATGTAGCACTGAGTGAGCGCTTTCAGGAGCTACCAATGAGGTCCGACAGATCTTTGTTGTTTTTTTCATATTGTCAGCCCTGCGCAGAAATTGAATCATATCCCAACCAATAATAGTACGCTTCAAAAGTCCTACTGGAGGGAACTAGGTATGAGGTCTATGGACAGATGTATGTACTCAGATTTGTGCCAGGACGACGGGCAAAGGGTGTTTTACCGCGCGCGGTCCGGCTGGTTCCCACCCAAAAATCATCGGTCACGCCCGTGTCCGGTGCGTTCGGAGCACACGGCGTCTACCAGATGTTGAATACTTCCGAGAGAAACGTGAGCAATTCGAAGAGTAAGTCGGCATTGTGGACCTCACCAGCGCCGACATCAAATGCTGGGGGCAACATTATAACCTGAGCACATTGTTAGCGGGGCGGGCACCGGGCGAACGAAGAACGTACCGAGGATAATCCGCCATGCCCACGCATATATTTTCCGTCGGCCGCGGAGCGTACGGGCCTACCAGTTGCTGAATACTTGCGAGAGAAAGATGAGTACAATAGTTTGAAAAGGCTCACCGTCACAGCAATAGGGATAGGCCTCGCAGAAAGACGCGTAGATGGTGTGCAGCCGCTAATGTCGGGCATAATCTGTACATACGCGGAGTGCGCGCGATATCCTGAGCCACTAGTTAAGTACGTTCTAAGGGCAGCGGGAACTCGGTGAGCGAAGGATGTACTGAGGAGAATGCACGGCGTGCCCCCAGCGCGTGGAGCATAAAGTGCGCGAGGGGTCCTAGGAATATCGACGACCGACCGTTAGAGCTTGAGACAAATAATGTTTGCACGTGCTATCATCAGGGAATACCTCCTTTGCTAATGAGGTCGGATTAGCCATTTTGTTTCGGAAAAAATAGCTAATCCGACCTAATTATCCAACTTAGGACCATTAGCTTTCTAGTGACGTTGCTAATAATTTAGTACTTAATTAGCCAGGGTTTGCGGCCATTCTCGCAGGTTTTTCAGGTTTTCGATATTCAATTTAGATTTTATGCAGTTGGAATGAAAAGAAATGGCATTGCAAATTGTACTACGACATGCAAAAAGAGGAATGTACTAGAGTAAATGGATCGATGCAGGATGCGGGAGACGCCGGCACGCCGCACGCACGTCTCACCCACGGTGCGCGCGATAGCACAGTGCCACGCGAAACCCGCACGCGCGCGGCTCGATACGGGGGGATGCGCTCAGCGCCGGTTCCGATGTGTGGGTCCTGGCGTCACATTCGGGGTGGCCATGCCATCCTGCGGCTTGAGATCGTACACGGGCATGTACACACTGACCAGTGTGCGTTGAGCAAGACTACGAAAAGCGGCTCCGGAGATACGGCAAAGCTTCAGCGGTAACGTAGTAGGTGGGGGATATCTCTCACCTAGCAAGCGGCCGATGCGCATGCGGTAGCCACCATTATGATGCCCCGCTTATCCCTCGATGGCCCGCATCGTTAAGCAGCAACATCAGAGAGAAAACAAGAGGGGCGCAGGTCGTACTTCCGTCTGGCGAGTGTACATTGGCAGGCGTGGGGTCGCGAGAGGAGAGCAGGGTGCTATAAAGGCGGTGTGAATAGTGGACTTAAGAGAGATGTAGCAACTTACCTTTGCCACAGCCAAGCGGCACATTGTGAAGAGCGTGAATGTCTGCAGAAGTCAGTTAAAAAAAAGCGCAGATGCAAGGAAGGACTTGCTACGGCCGATGATGGCCGTGGTGGCCTCCAGGCAGCTTGAGGGATGGCTGAAACGTGGTCAGCGAGTGCAGAAGGAAGTAAAGAACGGGAGTAGTACTGTTATACACACTGATTGCGGTGACAGAAGAGGTGATGTCGTCAAGATGTGGGAGGCTGTATGGAGGAAGGTCAGACAAGGCAGGACCATTGGGGAGACTTACCTGAGAAGTTGACAAACATTTGGTGTTGAAGAGGCACAGCAACGAGAAGTACTTGGGACGGGGAAGGACGAGGGGATGGGGGGAAAGAGGAAGAGAGTTGTTGACGTGTGTCGTCGCTACTTCCGAATTCGGCCACCAACCATGTTTTTGATCGCACGTGTTCTCCGTACGTGGGCTGTGTAAGCCGGCCCGGATCCTCGGCAACGGACTTAGAATCATTTCTGCAAAATGCCAGCAGCGAAAATGCCAAGTTGCCGCCATATGGCTCTCGTTATTTTTACTTTGCCCTCATAAAAATCTGGCATGATTTTCCACTAGTTCTGTAACAGCTGGCATAGGTAACTCTAGCACTTAGGTTCACTTAGGTTCAATTAGGTCGCTTTCCCCCTTTTTTGCCTAATCCGACAATGGGAACCAAATTAGCTCTAAATTAGGGAAGGAGGTTTTTTCCTGATGATACCAGCTGGAAAAATCTGAACCCCATACCCATGTGTTGCCCTGACTCCTGGGCCAATTTAGAGTATAGACTTGTAATAATTAAGTGCCCCCCTTCATTCGAAAAAGGCCAGGCCTACCAGTTTGCCGCTCTTTTCTGACCCTCAGAACGGGTGGCTGTGCTGGTGGATAGCCACCAGTAGCTGGGGTCAGACCAGAGCGGCAAACTAGTATGCTGTGAGATGAGTTTGGCGATGACGTAGATGGGAACAAACAATCAACTTACCATTTGAGACCGCGGCGCCATATGCAGGCCGAGATTAACGGGTGCGCCATCCTTGTGCGCGCCGAGCCGAGGAGGTGGACAATGTAACTGAAGGAGGGAAGGCGTCAGTATGAAGTTCGGGAAAGGGGGGATGGGTAGCGAATAGAATCCGGCGTGCCAGAAGAAGTCAAGTCGGGAGGGCGCGAGAACAAGAACGATGGCTGTGAGATCCCCGAGAATAAGCACTGTGTGCACGCCGCGCAAAGAAAGTGTGCGCACCCCTCGGATAGAAAAAAAAAGCAAAAGAATAGAACAAATGCGTGTTGGTGAGCCACTTTGCTACCAGCTACACCTGCTGTCCCTGTTTTATACTCTGGTCGAAACTCAGATGCAATGAGCTTCGTTGACAATGATGGCGGTTATCCGAGCGCGAAATTCTGATCTTTCCACAGCTTAATGAAGCTTTCCGAGTTGGCCATTTCCAGTGACATGTAGACAAGTTGAGCCTTTGTCCGGGCTTGCTTCCAAAGGTTCGCGGTTCTGGAGTTGTCCGTGTTGATGGTGATCGCGTTAATACCCTTTTTACGAGCTTGGGCAATCTGATTGGTATATTTCAATATTTCCTGGCAGCTATAAATATCTTAAATTGGGATACCTGATCTCTTTCCAAGGCCTTCAGTGGACAGACCACAATAACGGCTTTTTTCTTCCCTCCGAGTACAGTCAATCCTTCGAGGATTAGGCCTTTTCCGTACCCAGTACCGCCCGAAGGATTCCGCTGATGAGGTACACCTGCCGGAATGCTGGAGTGAATGCCAGCGCAAGAAAAGCAATGAGCTGCGCGGCTATTTCAAGGTAGGATAACTTCGCGGGATTGGTGCCTTGCAGCCGGGTGGCGCTCTTGGCGGTCCTGCGGTGGGGTGTTCCCGGAGAGTGAGGAGGAGGCCTTGAGGACCTCTTGCGCAGGGTTTGCGACACTGGCGCAGACATGGAGGACGCAAGACCAGCGGTCTGCGGATCATTCCAAAAATAGACTGCTGAAAATCCGGTTTTCCAAATGCGGCGATGATTCTGCTCAGCTCTCGTTTGACGCGCAGCTCGCGAAATCACGCGGAGAAACTCTATGATACCTATCTAAGAGTGTTTCCCTTGAATTCTGTCACTTTTCGGGGGCAAAATGCATGCAGGCAACTGACATGAGACCGGTATTGTTCGGCACACATGGTCTCTTGGCGGCCTCAGGGTGCTTTATGTATGACGCTGTATCACAAATGTATAGCAGGTAAATATCTAAGTTCATTGAAAACGAAGAAGGTAATATTCCCCCCCGAGTAACACGACTTTGGACACTACAGGACGCGACGAACATCCCCCCCCCGATTTCCTCATCTTGGCCAAGTCCCTTCATTTGTTTGCTACCAAATGATGCTCGCATCACCAAACAATGAACGGCTGGCTTGATCCGAACCTACACTACCAAGGGTGAGACCGAAATTGCTAGTGGCTGTGCAATGCACGGGCTTTGGCTCTATTTGTTTGATGGTGCCCCCGTGGGATACTTGTCCGATGCCAACATTTGCCCCTTAGCCGGAAGTTCGATATTCGATGCTGAGACATTGGCGTCTTTAGTGAGAGTGTTTTAGGTTCTGTCTCTCAAGAACTTCCCGACACCATGGAAACCGGAACCCGAGGCACCTTTTTGGAAATTTCACAGTCTAAGAGAATAACTTATAAGCAAGTTATAAGGGAAGAACTCTATATGGATTTAAAATCCTGCAAGTACGCTGATGTTCTCAACTCGGATCAGGCAAGCTTCCCCCAACTGTAGCCGGGCACCGGCATACAAAAATACATATTGTCACTTCGTAAGCATCTTAGTACGACCTTCCAGCTTCACCTTTCTATGCATCGCTCCCACCGTGGCTCGGGTCTCCGTGAAGATCTGCGCACTGAGGGTGCGACTTTAGCCCTCGATGATGATTCGGTGGAACGTCCCTTGAATTCGGCGACGTCATTGATCCAGATGTCACCGAGTTGTAGGGAATTATCTCGATGACTTGCTCACGTTTCTAATTCCTTGAGTAGCACCGAAGAGATCCGTTCTGACGTCTTCAGCCTCTCTGCGTCTATTCTCTTTGATTCTACATTTGACGCTGGTCGTTCTGCATCTGATTCTCATCGTCATTTGGGCGAAAGAGCTAGAGAATCACCTCGTCTTTTCCCTGGATCATCAGAAAACCGTGTTGCTCTTAATTACCGCGATTACAACAACATTCGGAACGGTGTGTACTGTACCTCTCCGTCATCCCACTCAAGTGACCTGTTCTGCTGCAAGCTTTATTCCGCGATCTTGGTTTTTGTGACCCAGAAACTGTCTATACAGCGGGACCTGCAGATGGATCAAACAGTCACCGCCACCCACGATAGCGCTGCAGCGTGGGCCGGAGTAGGATCCGCGTTTAACCATGTTTGGTGTCAGAGGACCGTTCCTGCATCCCTCATTGGCGTTCTTTCTGCCCTCGGATATCTTGGAAATATCTTGCTTCTTCATATCACCACACCTTCCCTGTTCTCTTTGGAGACATTTACATCGTCCCGGCTTGTCAATGTTGGAACACAAGGTCTCCCCGCCTTCAACACCTCCTCCAAGGGTGGTCTTACTGATCCGCGGGTCGTCGCGGATGGCTCCTTGTACCTCCTTCCGTCCGTCCTTGCCACAAACGGAACAACCGTGGGACTGAGTGGAGGAACTTTGTACGATGTTCTGGAGGACAATCCCGGGAGCGGGAATGCAACTGTCGACGCAACAGGGTTCAACATCACTTGCGGTTATCCAACTGGCGTGGATATCCAAGTACTGCCTACTGAAGAATTATGGAATATGACAATCGATGGAGGCGTTTATACTCTCAGCTCGACCCGTAATGTTCATATTCCTTCTGTGACGATAAATTCTGACACTGGAATAGAATCCGGCATAATTGCGACGAGCCATCCTGAACTCATCAGTACATCCGACGGCATCATCTCTGCAAGCGCCATTGTCCTGTATAGTACCATTCCAATCGTCGACTCAGAGAATAACCAGGCACCGTGGGTGACTCTCAGCACACCAATGCAAAGCTCCGTGTCTTCCGTCCAATTATTACGATGCTCCCAGTCGTTGACCGCCCAGACGGCAGTTGTGGATTCACAATCTCACAAAATATTGTCAGCGGAGCCAAGCATTGTGAAGACCGCGTCGGTTTGGGCGCCATATTCGGGGCCCTCGTATTTAGACATGCAGCGCCTCAACCCTACGGCTGACGGTGGATTTTTGGCAAAGGTTTCTAGTTCACTCTCTCTTGGTCTTCTTCGTTGACCCTGTTTCAGTGGGCAGATTGGTACAACCTGATCCCCGCATCTCAATTTCCTCTTGATGCTTCCTTCCACAAGTACGCTTCCGTCGCAGACCTGTAAGTGGGAGACAACTCCCGAGGAAGGCGTCCGACTCACCAGAGCACACTCTGCGTCTAGGTTTCTCATCCAGAAGTTGAATCTGCGGCCTGTTGATTATACCGGCACGCCCGGCACCGTAAACCTTCACGATCTCGAGAACTCAATATCAATCTTGACGGCCGCCATGTTCTGGAGTCGTGAGTTCACTCCACTCTCGATGAACATATTTCTGTATTCACTTCACTATCCCAGTGGGCCACATTTCCCCCACGCATGGTTTTATCCGGAGCGCGAGCACAAGTGCCGCCTTCAACGCCACCGACTTCATCGTCATTGACGAGCTTCCACACTCTACCTTCCTGCTTCAGGGTAACGCCTCTGTCTCTGAAGTATTGATCCAAGGACGTCTCAATGTACGTACCATCAAACCCACGCGATTCTGTATGGTAATTAATATACTGGTCTCATGCGTAGCTAAGCATAATTGAGGAAAGTACCTCGGAATCACCCACCCACCCTCAGGTGCTGATGCATAATTCAAGCAGGTGTCGGCCGGACTTGCGGCCTCCATAGCGCTCTCGCTCCTCTCCCTGCGGTTTTCCATCATATCTAAAAGCGAAAAACACTCAAACGAGGATATCTCGATTGACGGAACGGGACTCCTGCATGCAATTTGGTTGTATCGCAATCACCCCGAGCTTTCGGCGCTGATGGAGCACGTTGAGCACCCGACGGACGATAATCTGCGAGCTGCGGGGATGGTGCGGACGAGGTTGTTGGCAGGAAGTGTGCACAAGAGGGAGAGAAGCGGATCATTTTAGATGGTGAGGTGATTCATGTGCATTCATTTGAATCGAGAGCCATAAATTGCCGGAACAATTCAGTTTATCAGTGATTCACGGCAACTGCCGCGGCGGGATCGCCGGAACCCCGGGGACTTGAAGTTGGTTCCGGGTCTTGGATCGAACTACCCCTTGATTTGTTGAGTTTTGTCTGCCAATTTCGGGATACAGTAGCCCTCCGGGCAGCCCTGGTTCCTCCTCTGGTCACAGATTTCGTGTCCATTACCGGTTAATTCACGAAATGCCGGTAGTGTCCTGTAGACAGACGCTTTAACAAGTGAAGCTCGTACTCACTTGTAAAATGCCGGGTAAAATATTCATTTTGAGATAATCATATTGAACATCATTAAATTTGCTACTAGCTCGAATCTATCTACAAATTATACAGTATACGGTATGGACGGTGTTGATTTGAATTATTCGGTCCTCGCACATATGTACGTGTAAAAGCCATTTTTCTTGTAGTTGTGGAAAATATCCCTGAAAATATCCCTGACCTATGGCATCGATTATCCACTTTGTACTTCAGCAGTCGGCGCACAAACGAGCGACCCCGCGTACAGATTTCTACTATCCATTGAAACTGGGCTTCAAGTTCCCAGAGGAACTCGAGATGATGCCGGAGAGCCCTTCGACAAAACCCATGTTTCGGTGTATTCTAGAAGTGCAAACGCTCTTCACAGTGCATAACACTGGGGGCAAAGACCAGCACACGTGAAGGCAAGTGCGTTAAACGCACTTGCTCCGCACCTCGTAAAACGGCCGACAAACGAAGGAAGAGAACGAGTAGGACCAGGAGAGCGAGTACGATGTATGAACGAAATGAATAAGCACGTTTACTGGTACGGAGGGATAGAGAGCAGTACGGGGAGAAGGAAGAGAGAGTAGATTGGCATGTCCGTAGTTAGAGACGGACAGAAAGATAGCGCAAAGAAGACAAGGGAAAAGACGAAGGAGAGACGAGGAGAGAAAGGAGGACAAAGCAAAGGAAGGAAGGAAGGCGAGGAAGACGAGCGCAACACACCACGCCATCATCATCATCCGTCTTCGCCGCCGCCGCCATCGGAGCCCGATCAATCGCCCGCGCCGGGGGAAAGCCCCCAAAGCCGCGCGGCGGGGCGCGGGGCCGAGGGTGCCGCGTTGTTACTGTTATCTTTGTCTTGCATCGGTGGTTGCAGCGTTTTGTGCGTCCTTGTCTCTGTCGTCGCCTTCGGCATCTGTGAGGGGCAAAAGGAGGATAAGCATCGAGGTATGACAAAGGAGTGGGATGGATGGACGAGGGGAAGGCAGGGAAGCATGACGAGGGGAAGCGGTTGGAGCGGTTGGAGAGAATAGAAGAGGAGTCCGGCGAGGAGGGGAGGAGTAGGAAGAGATGGAAGAGACGCGCATCCTCAGGGGCGAAGGAGTAGGGACGGAAGAGGAGCACGACCACGGAGGTATGCCAAGGAAGGAAGCAAAACAAAGGATGCGTAGATTGGCCAGCGTATCATGCGTGCGGGATGCGGGCTGGGAAAGGAAGAAATAAGGGTCAGCGTGATGTCGAAGGGAAGCGAAGGAGGCGAAATAAAAGCGAAGGAAAGTATGAAAGGAGACGGACCGAAGCAAGGCGCCACATGATGCGCATACGGAGAAGACGGCAGGGCGCGAACAGCGCGGACGCCCGCTGGCACACGCCAACGCCCGTAAACGCGGTGAGGCATCGGGCAAGAGTGGTAGTGTCCAATGAGGCGTAAACGCGCAATGGTTGGCGCAAACGACACGAGCGCGGAAGACGAGCGATAAGGAACGTGCGCCGGCGCGAAATGCGGTCGTGGTGGCACATGGCGTACGCAAGTCCCGCGTCCGAATCGATGCACTACGCTCCCAGCCCGGGGAAGGAAAAGACCCCATAGACCAAGGCGCAACGACGCCCGCCAGCGCGCGCAGAGGCGACAGGAAGGAATAACAGCCCATGCGCGCCGCCCACTTCGCCGACAGAAAGCCCCGGGGCGACGTACATCAGGGCGGGAGCTCCACAGAGCGCGCGAAACCCGGAGGCGGGCCACGGAGCGAAACGCGGAGGTGGCAGGACTGCATGTACGCGGACAACGCTGCGCCTACTTCCCCGCGAGACCACTCTCCCCAGGTCGCCACCCACCTCCCACAGCCCCAAAGAAAAGCGCCAAAGAGAAGGGGCGCGCCATGCATGAGGACTCATGAGCGCGCGCCGGCTGCAGGAGCCACACAGAGCACGAAACGCCAAGCCCACAGACGCGTGCACTGAACCTACTGGCAAGCAGCTCACGAGGACTGGGCGTGCGCGTGCGGACAAAGTCGAGTAGCGTGCAGACAGGAAGGATGGGACGGAGGGAAGGATGAGATACGCAGGACAGGGGGAGGGGAGTACGAGGATGTGTAGCATAACACGACGCAGGAGTGGAGGGAACGCAGGAGAGAACGACGTAGGGCGTATACGGGGGGTAAAAAACATAAACGAGACGCACGCACCTCCCGCTTGACACTGAACGGCCACAGCGCGATGCGTTCGGGGCTCTTGCGCCGCGAATTAAGCAGTGGATCGATAATCGTGGGCATCTGCGGGCGACATTGCGAGAAGGCGGCTGCTAGGTATATCGAATCCAAATCGAATCCAGAGACGAATCTAGATTCTAGTTGAGCCCGAGGAATGAGCGCCGGAGTCTCATGGTTGAATCCAGAACCCAAGGCTATCGGAGCCTCGGAGGGAGGATCTCATCCAGCGCGAACGAAACGTCGTCGAAGAGCAAGCCGAAGATCCCGATCAATCACGCACAACAAGGCCAACGCCAAGCCGGACAAAACAAGGTTCTCCTCGCTGGTCGTGCGCTCGTCACATGTATATATCATTGCCCTTTTCATTACACTCGTGCAAGCAACCCTGAAAAAACTGCACAGAAAAAAAAAATTGGATTTTCACACTGCACTCATGATCCAAGCCCGAATTGAACAGGCGCCTCCTGCAGACACCAGGGAAAGTTGTAATATTTAGCAGGTGTACACAGTGCACCATTGAACCCATACGTGCCATTGTTGATACTGGGCTATGAAGAGAGCTTTTGCTGACCAGGACCTTGCTGAATATTCACGGATAGGCTCTTTTCCATGAATAAACTCGAGGCGGTTAATTTGGACAGGCTGTTCGACAACTTGAAGCTCGAAGGTTCAACTTGAAAAGGGTTAAAAGTATGCCGGCAAAAAAAAAACAACGTATACACGCAAGCTATGGTCCAAGCCCGCCGCCTCCTGCAAGCATCCACGAGGAGATTCTAGAATATCTCGCAAGCGTGCACGACTACATCATTGAACACATTTATTATACCCCTGATACTCTGATACTAAGAAGTCTTTGTGGCTGGTCACTCGGTGGATGCGAAAAAGATTGCTTTCCACCTCTCGATCATGGCATAGTCCAAGCCCGGGCTGAACGGGCGCCTCCTGCAGACTCGCTGTGTGAGCTACAAATATCTAGCAGGCGTGTAACCCGCACCATTGAACCGATTTGTGATAGCAGGTTGCGCGATGGAGAAAGGTTTAAAAGAAAGTCGGCAAAAAAGATGCAATGTCCAAGCCCGATTGGAACCTTTGCTGTGGATTGTCTCGTACGAGCCCTTCTCATGTAAACACAATGCGGTGAAGCTTGACACGCTCGAGCCAAATGACTTTCAAAGAAAAAGTGGAAAAGAAGATGGAAGAGCTTGAATACACAGCCATGGGCGCCTCCTGTAGACATCACAGGGATATTCTGGAATATATCCACAGGTGTGCCTCCTGCATCATTGAACCTGTGGTTAATATTATTGATTGTCATATATGGCGAGCAGTTTCATGGCCATCGAGGCACTTGAGGAATAGAGCGTTTGCGCTGCAGCCATCAGAGCCATCCGATGGCTTTTTTGCATTGCGCAAACTGATGGCTAATGGCTTTAACCACTGTTGATTGCAAATTTTTTGCTCCCTCATGGGAGATTATGGGACTGAGTTCTCATTGGGGGGTAGAAAAATACTGGCCCATGGGTTCATCCCTCAATTTTCTAATCTTTTTCTCGCTTTACATATTTTTGACCGTGAAATGGAAAGGACATCGGCTCTAATGTGACCGAACGGACCTGGGAGAGTGCCTAGGACTCTTTCAAGGTTCTTACGATACACTTAGGCTGCCTCCGACATTTTGTTTGCAGCCATCAGCCATCCATTTGCGCAATGCAAAAAAGCCATCAGGTGGCTCTGATGGCTGCAGCGCAAAGTCGCTAATATTTGTGACCTCGTTCAATACGAACCATCCTGTTGCGGACGGATTGAAGTCTTCTGTGAATCCCCAATCTAATTGCGGTGCCCATGAGCATTTCACTACCAGCACGAGTGGCATACAGTACGCAACTTTGATTTGTGATAATTCGGAATCGTTCTGGATCGTGTCATATAAAATTCACAAATACGTATACTCCGGCGCCATGGTTCAACATCCGTAATTGAGGTCGAGACGGGCTGCTCGATCGTCACAGTAGTTGCGATCCTGTTGACAGTATCTGTACGACCGAGGAGTCCCGAGTTGGCACTGATCGTGGCAGCAGGGGGTGAAGACTGCATATGTGTGGGAGCGGAAGCAGTATTGAGGTTTAACCGACGCTTAAGATTCAAGTTTCCAAGCAAGTCTGGGCCGGCGGCGGTAAATGCCAAATGGGTGCTGAGTTGGCGCTGACGTGGCCTGACGTGGCCGCAACGGTCCAGCGGGGGCCGACGTGGCGGAAATTTTCGTCCCTCTGCCCCGCTGTTGTCGAAAGGAAGAGACATTTTTTGGACGAGGCTCAGTGGACATGCAAGGTGGCAGGGACTTGAGCGCAGCAGCGCAGGAGTCACCTAGTAGTCACTGCGGCAAGACTGATAGATTTGAGAGGGATTATTACACTTCGAGCACGTCGATTTTATAGGACAACGCGATTACGCAGGAACCTCGATCACTTTGCTCCCACTAGTGGTGTAGGACACGGAGAATGCGCCTACAGTCCAGTAGATAGAGATTCAGTACGAGGAATAGTGTGTATCGTCAAAATCCAAAATTCGATGTGGAAGAGAAATCAAAACCTCAAGGCGAGATCCTCACGTCACGTTTCAGATAAAAAGTTGTACTGGTGACGATTTTTTGGCAGTGAAAGATTGCCAAGAACGAGTTCCTATAAATAGGACTCGTAACCTCCTTGGCCGCTTTCATCACCTTGAAACCTCGCCAAGTCAGGCGGCTGACAGCGAGCACGGGCTCGGAATTCCCGCAGAAAGTTGTGGTTGTGGTGAAGAAAAGAAAGACGGACTTCGCTGTACCTCTTCTCCTCCTCTTCAGAAGTGCAGGCGACACTCCTATCAGAATCTGCTTCGGAATTATCCCAAACCATCGGGAACCAAACAGCGGGCATCCTCGGTTTTGATGGTGCCTTTCGTTCTCGGGTGACTCGACGGGCGCTAAATTAACGGATAAAAGCGAATGCTTTTTGTGTCACCGGGCTCAGCATCTTCCTCCTCCTTCCACCAGAGCTATGAAATCCTTCTCCCTCTTCCCACTCGTTTTCACCCTCGCCGCTGCCCTTCCTACGACTAGACAGACAGAAGTGACATGCACGACCCGCTGGTCCGGTATAAACGAGTTGATCGAGGACTTGGAGGGGCGTGTTAGAATCGGTTAGGATTTCCTTTTCTTCTGAATCCTATCCATTTCCTGTTTCTTTACTTGGTTTCCTTTGATTTCCTTGCTTCCCTCATTGGGTCGACGACGAATGCTGACAATGTGACCAACCCAGCCGACCCAACGTTCCTCACATCGTTCTACGGCTCATCGACGTAAGCATGCCACCATTCTCCCTCCCTTCGCCCATTCTTGTTTCCATTCCCCCGTACTGACGTTGAACGCTGGCTCGGATTTAGTACAAAGACCTGCGGAGGCACAAACAGCCAGACATACGTCGATAATATCTTGGCTGTGATTGCGACGCCAGATTCGTGGTGTAGTCTCAATGGGTACGCTTTGTTATTGTCTACAACTTCGGCACGCTATCTATCGATTGTGTTCGATTTTGTGTGATTCCGGAGAGCTAACTTGGTTTGCAGAGATGGATTTGGCGGTTACGAGTGTGAGATTGCCTATCTCTGATCTAGAGGGGAGTATTTCAGCGGAGAGACAGGTTAGAGTGGTTGTGATACCCGCTTGATACATTTAGTTTGAGCCACACACTTAGTAGATACGGTATTGGCAATTTCTGCACAGTTAATAGGCAGACGCTGAGTCCATGCGATCGCAAGCGCCCGGATAGCGGCTCGCTTCAAAAAATATTTTGAGCAGTCCGCATTTCTGATTTCAACTCCCAGTCCGGAACAAAATAAAATAAAATAAAATCTGATTTCAAGTCAGTTGCGTTTCCCCTCGAGTCATAAGCCGCACGCATGCAAATGAACAGAGACCCGCGCACGTAGAATAAACAATGACACCGTGTGTTGTGTTGCGGATTTGTGAGTAACATGAATTTGCATTTGTCAATCGGAGTATCGCACAGACATAGGTCCGAACAGAACAAGCCCGGGCGCAGAGATAGTACAGAATCGACCCACATCGACGGCGAAGCCGAGACTGGTGGAAAGGGTGTGTTTGGATGGGCGCGACAAATCGGGCGCGGTCGGATGGGATTCGGTGGACGGCGAAGAAGAAGGATGGGCGGTGCGGTGGCGAAAGAGCCGGAGACGCACGCCAATACCCACAGCGACTGCGCGCGGAGGACAGCACCCAACGCACAACACAAGCCACATGGATCCTGCGAAAGGTGGGCGCGAGCGTCTGTGTGCGAATAAGGGGCCAACGCCACGACGAGCTAGGGTGCGCGCGCGGTGGCGTGAAGCCAGCACGTCGCGAGCCCCGCCAGAGCGACAGCGGGGAGCGCGATGTATGGGGTACTGCCACAGGGTTATGGCAACTTTTGGAACACAGTGTTGTCAATCGATGATATGATGACGAAGGGGTCATGGACGAGCTGCGCTCTCCCCGGCCTTGGTGCGACCCTCGAACTCGATGCGGCCTAGGCGTCACCGGGCCGGCGCAAGGCCGACTTCTGCGTGAGCGGAGGCACGAAGGAGCTAAGCACTTTGGAGGCGAACGAGCCGGCGGGACGCGCATCAGGGGGCGGCGGCGACGACGTTGAAGACAAGGTCCGGATGCCGATCAATCACGCACAACAAGGGCCAACGCCAAGCCGGACAAAGCAAAGGTGTGATCGCATGTATATATTATTGTCGCGCTCCTTTCATGCGAATATGATATTATGCTCGTATGGAAACAACCCGGGGACCCCGAACAAACTGCACTGAAAAAAGAACGGTTTTAAAATCCCACTGGTCTAAGCCCTAGTCGAACGTTGGTCGAACGGGTGCCTTCTGCCGATAGGCGGACCCAGTCGCTGTAGAGAATATATCGAAGGCGTGCCACCTGCACCATTGAACCGATGTCTGGTTCTCTTGATACTCGCATGTGGGGAGGTGTTTCCTAGTTATCGAATCGCTTTGTTAATCATTAATATTGTTTGAACTGCCTGGAAAACACGCTGATTGGTGATTAGCGATGGCACATGTCGGTACGGGTCAAATTCATATCACTCAGTCCGGAGTGTCGATCATTCACGTCTTCCAAGTGTATTTGTTCCGAATATAATTAAATTTCGATATAAAGTATGGTAGCCTTCATAATTTATGAGTGCGACTGGAGCAGACGCGGCCAGAAGCAACTGATAATGCGCTCAAAAAATTTTGATTCACAGAATTTAGGACAAAAATGTCCGACAAAAAAAAAATTGCGCGTTTCCATGGACATGGTCCAAGCCCGAATCGAACGGGCGTCTCCTGCAGAGGGGCTGTGAAGGGTGCAATATCTAGCAGGCGTGCACAGTGCACCATTGAACCCATATGCAATAGTGTTAACACTGAGCTATGGAGAGAGATTTTGTTGACCAGGACCTTGCTTGCTAGATGGATATTCATGCATGCAGGGATGGAATCTTTGGTCGAAATAAATATCACCACGAACTCCTCCCACCTCGGACTCGGAGCCGGGGACATTAAGAAGAAAAAGAATTCTGTTTGCACATCCCATCCATAGTTCAATCCCGAGTCGAACGGGCGCCTCCTGCAAACTCTGGTCGATTACACTGTGTCCACAAAAGTAATGCCACATATATTTTCGCGCAGTTCTCCACGTCCTTTGAGTCCTTTGACATAAAATAAGTTATGGTCCTCTTTAGAAAGAGTACCTAGCGAAAAATCGAGATCAAAATATATTGATGCGCTATTAATCTGGCCGAAAGAAGAAATCGGTCATTTTTCAGCGCGCCAAGTGATTTCTTTCAGAACAATGTGAACTGCCAGGATTGTAGCCCTGGATGTCCTAATCCATTTCACACGTTTACCGGCCACGTCCGGCACACTGCCACCGCGTGCGCACCCTTTCCAACTATTCCACACTGTCTGCCCGTACTCACCGATTCCCCCCATCTCAGTTCTCCCCACCCTCAATCTTTCACATTAAAATGTGTGCGCTCGGCATCACGTCGGCATCGCTATGTGCGCCTGCTTGGCAGCCTCTTCCCCGCTACGCTCACGATCTCGATCCAGAGGCGAGACGTAACTCGCCTCTGGCGCTCCCCGCTGTCAACCACGACATCCAGTACCACTCCCACTTGCTGCTTGTCGTCCCCCAGAACCTCTCTTGCTCACAATTCTGTGCCAGCCCGCCTCTTTCTGTCCATCTCCGCGGACGGTATCGCTTCGTTCCTTCCAGATTCGCTCGGCGTCGTCCTGTGGCCACTACCAATATGCTCTACACTATCCCCACTTCATTATACTCCTTCAGTCTCCCCTGTACACTAAAAACTGCGCCCTCTGCGCGCTTTTTAGCCTCCCCCGCCGTTCTCCTCCTTTTCTGTGCTCTTGGTTTGGCCATACCCCATACCCACCCGGCGACGCCCTCGGACGCCCTATTTATCTTGCGCTCAGTTCTGTGGGCAGACTGGTGGCTGTACACTCTGGGGAAAGCCGGGTGGCATGTACAGCCACCGATCTGCCCACAGAACTGACCCCAAGATTTGTAGGACTTATCCATCACATCTGAAATGGCATGGAACAATGCGGCCCTGGTGCTACGGGTCATAACTGGTGACAGGAGCAAATCCAGGTGGACAATAATGTTACGAGTCCTAATATCTTTTAGGATTCGTTCTTGCTGACGTCGATTCAGTGTTTTTTGATTGAGGTTAGAACTCCGACATCATGCACTGCCTTTCGGTCCAGGGTTCCGCCGGCTTTTCAATTTTATGCAATCTAGGCACGCAACCTAAGGGAAAAGTCCCGGGGAGGTCGGTGGCAGATCAAAGGCTCAACTTACCTTACTGTCTGTCCGCTGAGAGTATACTTCACGTTAAACGTTAGACAAAAATCCGACGCGTGCGGCGCCAAGCCATCACCTGATCAGCGAACTAAAACAAATGTGCCGTACTTAGGTCTCAGGCCTCGGCGGCAAATATCTATGAGATCATTTTTCATCATTTATTCTCAGTCCCATACCGTGGTCTGTAAAATTGGCCAAGTCAAGCCTTCAACACTTCAGTTTTGGCCTGTTTCGTAGACAGGACAACCAAGTTTCGAGCCGGTCCACACACTTAACTCCGTATTTTCAGCATCAAACTTCGCACCATCAACTCCCAAATGAAGGTCGCATGACGTGGTCCGTACTCTGCACGCTCAATATCCAAGTCCTTTGTCTCAAAGGCTCGTTGAACTGGACCGTGAACCTGCAGCAGCATGCACTTTGGGATGCTGTGGGGAAAGTGTGGGTACACTGTGGCATTACTGTGGGTTCCGACTCCCAAAATTGAAAATGGCAATCGTTCGGGGACTTCCAATCAGCCTGCCGATGCCGCCGTTTCTGCTCGTGTCTACGGGATATGGGCCGTAAAAAGCCTCGGAGCCATTACAAGCACTACACCTATCTATTCTGCGGAAATTTCCGACCTGCACAAAGCGTCCAATCACCGGCAGCAAACTTTTTTGCGCGCATCTAATAAATTAATAGCGAGTAATAGTGACCGCTGCTATAAATCTTCTATGCCCCTCCAATATATCTTATGCTGCATACTAATATATGCTATCTTCGCAGGGAAGGCCAATATTGCTGGATGGGGCCGAACACGGGAGCAAACTATGAGTAGGTCGTGGTCAAACATGCCCACAGGTCCCCCACAGTCTGTGTTCCATTGAACGGTATTTTGACTGAGAACTGAACCTAATCCTTGTGTTGGTCTGTGTAAGGTGTTGTGACTGCTGTGAGAATAAATGGAAGCCTTGTTACTTGGGACTTCGGACCAAGACATTCGGACTTAGGACTACGATGTAAGAATAAACGACGATAAATAATGCCATAAATATCAAGGCCTTCCAAGACTCAACTTACATTATTGTCTGTTCATTGAGGGTATACTTCACATTAAACGTTAGACAAAATCCGACACGCGCGGCGCCAAGACCAAGCCAAGACATCATCTGACTAAAACGAATTTGAAAGGTTCCGTACTTAAAGTGAAGCTCCACGCAGAGGTTCCTCGCTCCTTGTCGTCTTCCCTCACTCTTCAGAGCTACTAGAATTTACAACAACGCTCCAAGTTCGTCCGATTGGTTGAAATTCTCGAGTATTTCTGACTCTTTCAAGTATGCGTACCACAATCCACTTTGAGACCGAGCCTCTTGGTAAGATATCCTCTGACATACATCGATGCGTATTCATATTTGTGCAGAATATCGGCCATGTCCTCCCCTACCTCTGGATGGGCCTTTGTTGCTTAAATATGATTGCCCATCTATCGGATCTCAGCGTATCACTGGCTCCATGTCCCTGTCCTCATCTCTCTTGTCTGCTTCTGGGGTGTGCTCACTGTTGTACAATCTTCCTGTGTCTCCCTTGTCTACTTCATCCTTCAACCTCATGTCCAGCAAGCACTTGGAATCTGTTTCAGCCCCAATAACTGCTGCCACCCTCCCACTCCACCACTTGGACGCATCGCCGCAGACCGCATCGCTGCAAACTAGCACATTATGTACAGCCCTGTATGCTCAGGATTTTTGAAGAGTGTGTTGAAAAAAAGAAAATTGGGCTCGTACTGTCATGTGAAGCACTGGCCACATGCCAAGTCGGGGGTGTGGGCATCGGCTCTATGGGAGATGGGAGTACGAGAAGAGGGGGGATCTGGGGAAAGGGAATGAGACGGAGTTGGCTGTAATGTCACATGATGTTTGGGTGTGTTATGCTTCAGTGCTGACGGACTCCCAGGTGACAAAGCACAGGCATACATGGTGGGGGCAGGAGTGGGGGCAGCAATGACTGGAGGATGAGCAGTGGCAGTGGGGGCAAGGGCAAGATTTGGGGCAACAGTGATGTGGTGCGTTAAGACCCTGAGGACATCAGCCATCCGTGAGGAGTACTGTACAGGTCCACAGGCCATTTCATGTGTAAGGGCCAGTGTGGCCTACACGGAGTCCAGAAGAGCTTCCAATTGTCGGTGGTAAGTGTCCTTAGGTGCTAGGCATGGTATCCCAGGGCTGGTTGGATGGCATGGTGTAGGAGGCACCATAGCGGCAGCATTGGTGGCAAGGTCATGGTGGTAAGAGCGTGAGAACATCCCTCATACTCATTGCCAGACTCTTCTATTGCCCCCTTACATCCTTAACCAAATCAGCCAAAGCCTCCATGAGTATGGCTTCTTGGTCCATCACCAAAGAAAATTTAGTGGCATGTTTTTGGACAACATCACAAAAAAGAACCAACTATTTGCGGATTTTCCTCCTCCAGGTGCCTCTGCACCTCAGGCACTGTAGGGCCTTTGCCTCCCACCCAGGGGCCACTAGAAGATACCAAACTGGAAGTCTCCCTTATCCAGCACCCTAGCTAAGGTAATGATATATAGGTGGGAAATAAAGACCCTAACTAGGCTGGTATTACAAAGATGGAAGGCAGCTTGGGGAACATTGGGACAAGATTAATTGGTTACCTCAGGTGGACCAAAAGTGGTTACATATAGCGGTTGCTTGGTCTAGTGGCTAATGATGCTTCTTTTTCAGAAGTGGGGAAAGCAGGAGGTTGTGGGTTCAATCCCCACCTTGAATGCCTTTTGCATTTACCATAAAAGGGCAAGCACAGCCACCTCATGTATTAACGCAATTCATACATAATGAGTTTCTATAAGACAAGCCTTATGTTGAAGAAAATGAATAGCAGGTTGTAGAAACGCCTGGGTAATGTCGGGCAACTATGAGATTCTTTCTTTAACACAGTGCTTCTGGTAAAGAAAGCTGAGGAAAGAGTAAAACCACCATTTCAGTAGCAATTTTAGCCAGATTGGGAGCAATTTGAAGCCTCATCATTTTCTATAGTCTGACAGACCTGTTAAAGAAAGAAAAAGTGCAAAATAGAGCCCAGCTGCCCAATTCGACAAAAAAAACAGGTTGGAATCAAAAAATGGGTTAGGGTGGCTAATAGAGCTTAGGGTACAGAAAAAATAGGTTAGGGCAGCAAATAGAGCTTAGGGTACAGAAAAAAAGGGTTAGGGTGGCAAATAGGGCTTAGGGTACAGAAAAAAAAAAGGTTAGGGCGGCAAATAGGGCTTAGGGTACAGAAAAAATGGGTTAGGGTGGCAAATAGGGCTTAGGGTACAGAAAAAACAGGGTTAGGGCAGCAAATAGGGCGTAGGGTACAGAAAAAAAAAGGGTCAGGGCAGCAAAAAGAGCTTAGGGTACAGAAAAAAATGGGTTAGGGCAGCAAAAAGAGCTTAGGGTACAGAAAAAAATGGGTTAGGGCAGCAAAAAGAGCTTAGGGTACAGAAAAAATGGGTTAGGGCGGCAAAAAAGGCTAAGGGAACAGAAAAAAGCCAGGTTGGATCCAATTCAGACGAAAAGAAAGAAAAAAGCAAAAAAAAAGTGCGAAATCAGGCCCATTCAAGAAAAAAGCCAGGTTGGATGCAAAAAGCCAGGTTGGAGCCGATTCAGACCAAAAACACAAAAAAAAAATACATTCCACAAGATTGGCCAAAACATTTTGTTGCTTTAAGGCAGCAGCGGCCTTAAAGAAGACAACCTGGCCCCAGGTTGTCGGATCAGATAGTTAGGGATTATTGATGGGATCAATTTCCTTTTTCGTTCTGACTCATTTTTAGTCATTTCCACTCATACACAGCACAGCAGTTTGAGTCAATTGGAATTGACTCATGCTTAGTCATCATGACTCACGTGGAGTCATTCTGACTTTTTTCACTGTAGTACAAATTTAGCCCGATTTGTACTCCCCCCAATTAAGCACTTTGTACCTAAAGTCTTCCCACGCACGCCTATGCCCTCCGGAACAGTATCAGTTACTGTTCCTCTTCTGAACGAAGTACTTTCCCCCCAAAGTCTTCCCACGCATGCCTACGCCCTCTGGGACAGTATCGGTTACTGTTCCAATCCAAGCACTTTGTACTAAAAGTCTTCCCACACACGTCTTGCACTCCGGAACAGTATCGGTTACTGTTCCTCATTCATATTCTAAGTCCCCAATCACGCATGCACAACCCGTTTCCCGCACGCACAACCTGTTTCCCACATGCACAACCCGTACCCCACACGCACAACCCGTTTTCCCACACGCACGTCTCGAACCTTGATTACGATAATCGAGCCACGCACATGTTCTGCACCCGTCCACGCCACCATACCCATACCCTCTCCTGAATCATTTGATTCCTTTCCTTTGATCCACCCCCAACTACAACCTAGCCGGTGCTTCCCGTCGAATCCTTAACCCTTTTGATTTGATCTTGGATTTAATTGTTCAATACAAATCCCAGTCAGAAACTTTGAGCTCTGACACCACATCAACCATGATCGCTGGAAAGCTACTTATGTCTTAGCCTGCCAAAGACAACAAAAGCATGCAACTAACCAAGATATTGCACATCAAAACATTAGTTAGGAGAATACGGTATTGCTTCACCACATTAATGGACTTCGTCATCATCATCATCCTTACTAAGGTGCCGAACAGGACCACATCAACCGTGATCACTGGTAATCAGGATCACATCAGTCCACATCAACCATGACCACTGGAAAGTTACTTATATGTATGTGCCTGCCAAAGACAATGACTAGTTAGGCCCTGTTCAGGATCCCCAGGCTATCTACAGGATCAAAATGTTGTCCGCCAAAAAATAGATGTACAGGATGGGCCCAATGTTGGCCCAATGCGGAAGTCACCATCAGTCACGCTGGGTCTGGACCGTTCTCTCGGATATCTCCGAACACTTGACATAACAAGTCTCATCATCGTCGCCCGCCCCACGCGCTCAAGCCCGCCGCCTGAGTGACATCTTTTACAAAATTCTTCAGAGTCTCAGAGTCAAAATTAACCAGATATAAAAGGCTATAAAATATGCTGCATTATAGTTCTCCAAAGTGCGCCCCGAAAATATAAGCAAGTGGTCAGATCATTAAGCTCATCGCTAGTGACAGTGAGCTCGACAACGGTCTCGGTGACGGGAAGGACTGATGTGTTTGGTTGATCGGCATGTCGGTGCGGTTCTGACAGGTCTCATGACTAGTGACAGTTTGTGACTATCTACCTGTAATGTACCTGTAGGGCTCTACAGGTAGCTAGCTGGGGATCCCGAACAGGGCCTTAGTTAGTAGAATACACACCACATTAATTGACTTCATCATTATCATCCTTGCCGAGGTGCCGATCATGACCACATCAACCAGGATCACTGCTTATCAGGTCCACATCAGTCCACATCAACCATGATCACTGGAAAGCTACTTATGTCTTAGCCTGCCAAAGACAACAAAAACACGCAAATAACCAAGATATTGCACATCAAAACATTAGTTAGGAGAATACAGTATTGCTTCACCACATTGATGGACTTCATCATCATCATCATCATCCTTGCTGAGGTGCCCAACAGGACCACATCAACCATGATCACCAGTAATCAGGACCACATCAGTCCACATCAACCGTGACCACCGGAAAGTTACTTATATGTATGTGCCTGCCAAAGACAATGAAAGCACATGACTAGTTAGTTAGTAGAATACACACCACATTAATTGACTTCATCATCATCATCCTTACTGAGGTGTTGATCAGGACCACATCAACCATGATCACCAGTAATCAGGGCCACATCAGTCCACATCAACCACGATCGCCGGAAAGCTACTTATATGTATGTGCCTGCCAAAGACAATGAAAACATGCGACTAGTTAGTTAGTAGAATACACACCATATTAATTGACTTCATCATCATCATCCTTGCCAAGGTGCCAATCAGGACCACATCAACCAGGATCACTGGAAAGCTACTTATGTCTTAGCCTGCCAAAGACAACAAAAGCACGCAACTAACCAAGATATCGCACATCAAAACATTAGTTAGGAGAATACGGTATTGCTTCACCACATTAATGGACTTCATCATCATCATCATCCTTGCTGAGGTGCCGAACAGGACCACATCAACCATGATCACTGGTAATCAGGACCACATCAGTCCACATCAATCATGACCGCCGGAAATTTACTTATATGTATGTGCCTGCCAAAGACAATGAAAGCACGCAACTAGTTAGTAGAATACACACCACATTAATTGACTTCAACATCATCATCCTTGCCGAGGTGCCGATCATGACCACATCAACCAGGATCACTGCTTATCAGGTCCACATCAGTCCACATCAACCATGATTGCTGAAAGCTATTTATATGTCTTAACATGCCTGCCAAAAACACTGAAAGCACACAACTGCACATCAAAACATTAGTTAGTAGAATACAGTGTAACATCACCACGTTAATTGACTTCATCATCATCACCATCTTTGCTGAGGTGCCAATCAAGACCACATCAACCATGATCACTGGTGGTAATCAGGACCACATCAGTCCACATCGACCATGATCGCCACAGATGGCTCCTTTATATTCTCTGCCAACCAAATCTAATCACATCAAGGAGGACAAATCAAATCAATCATCCAATCGATCGTCAATGCACGTCATAATCAGCAATCAGATCCATCTGATCCACACTATGATAACAATCATACAGCAGCTATTTATACTTCTTACCCTGCCACCCCAATGACGAAAGCAAGCAACTGCCCCACAGCTGATGTCGGACACCATCCCCCCTCTAAGCTCTGATTACATGAGCATGCTTGTGCAGCGCTGTCCTAGACTGGGCCGGCCTCCCGCTCCTCTGCTCCTCACTGCACGACATGTCACAATCACTGCTTGTGACGTGTTTGCCATTCTGCATACACAATATAAAGAATTTATAAAGAATTTATTGGGCTCATATACATTCCAAAAGGCTTTCCCTCTTCTTGTTGCAGAGAAATCCTGAATGCCTTGAAGCATGTACCCAGCAATTGAGCCAGAGGCAGACAGGTAATGACATCAAACCGATAGAACGGTAATCACATGTCTGTCAAGCCAAATGGGGAATCTGTGGGAATTCGGGATTCACTCAGTGCTAAGAACGAATCTTTATAAATAAAGACTCGTAATGTCATAGAGCCCGAACTGCATATAACCTTTTCCCTAAGCTTTATAGCTCATTGAAACCATTTTCAGATCAAATGGGATAAAATTACCTTATATACTTGTTCTCTGTGGTAAATCAGCTATTCTGGCTCTATTACATTTACGGGAGTAGGCTCATTTGGATGTGATTTGGACATGCCAGCCCATATTCTCACTTGAAACTCTGACTTTCTCAAGACACCCAAAAATATAACATTTTCACTCTATCACTAATTGCTTATGAATTAGCCTGTCAACTCTATCCACTGTTTAGGTCAATAAATGTAGAACCCATCCAGTTACAAGCAATTCTTTGACTTCGATCAAAATCTGCCCAAAATGGGAATTTTTTCATGGCGCCTTCGGTACTGACATTAGCTGTAATTTGGTTCGAATTTCGGTTTAACTGAAATTTGAACTGACACGTTAGCCCTTGGTTTAATATTTGGTTCAACCAAATGTCGGGAATTTCCGGTGTGCTTGCGCTTGCGCCGCTGATTGCCGATCACACAGCCTCCGGAACACTTCCCGCCGTACAACCTCCGTACTCTGGTACAGCGGGGCGTCCCCGTGATTCTTGGTAAATCAGGTGTGCGAATCTGAATCAATTTCGATGTGCATCCCGAACACATGAGCCTTGGATGGGGAGATATCGGCAGAACGGGAGAGATTGTCAGACTTTGCTTCCTTCTTCTTTTCTATTTCCTGAAAACCTCGCAGAATTTCTGATAAATGAGCTCGAGAAGACGACATACCCGCTGCAAGATGTTTCGTCTACTCATCTATTATCTCCTCGCCATCGCCACTGCTCTCCCCGCTGCCACAGCCGCCGCGAACAAAACTCACCTGAACCCAACTGTTCCTGGGTGGCACAGCGACCCTAGCTGCGTCTTCGTTCCTGAGTGGGACGACACCTTCTTCTGCGCGACGTCGACGTTCCTCGTGACACCCGCCATGCCGATTCACGCCAGTAAAGACTTGGTCAACTGGCGGCTCGCCAGCCACGCGTTGAATCGGGAGACCCAGTGGCCGCACTTCAACACCACCGGTCAGGGCGGCGGCATATTCGCAATTACGCTGCGTTTCCACGAGGGCATCTTCTACGCGATCACGTTCTTTGTAGCGGATGGGAGTGACACGCTCCCCCCGGGTCTGCTGTTTAAGACCACCGACCCGTTCGACGACGCCGCATGGAGCAATCCCGTTCTCTTCCAGGCGCCGAACATCGACCCCGACCTCTTCTGGGACGACGACGGCACCCCATATATGACGACCGCGCAAAGTATCATCTCCACGATCAACCTGGACATGGTCGTGCTGGGTCCCGCCACCCAGCTCTGGAACGGCACAGGCAACACCAACCCCGAGGGCCCGCACATCTACAAGAAGGATGGATGGTACTACCTCCTGATCGCAGAAGGAGGCACGGCCCTCGGCCATGAGGTGACCATGGCACGCTCGAGGAACATCACCGGCACGTACATCGGCTTCGCAGGGAATCCCGTCCTGACGAACAAAAACACCGACGAGTACTTCCAAACCATCGGGCACGCCGACCTCTTCCAGGACGCAGCGGGAAACTGGTGGATGTGCGCGCTTGCTACGCGCTCGGGGCCGGAGTTCACCAACTACCCTATGGGGCGCGAGATGGTCGTAACGCCTGCGACGTGGGTCGAGGGTGAGTTCCCTGTGGTGTCGCCCGTCCGCGGCAGCGAGAGCGCATGGGCGCTTCCAGTCTCGAAAGACGTGCGGAGCACCGGGCCCATCTATGGCACACCCGACGTGTTCGACTTTGCTCCCGGAAACGCTCTTCCATCGAACCTCCTCTTTTGGCGCTGGCCCACCCTCGACTCCTTCACTGTGTCCCCTCCAGGCCACCCCAATACGCTGCGCATCCAGCCATGCGCAGACATCAGTTCCAGCAACGGCCCCATCTCAGTGATCACGCGCCTCCAGACAGACACCCTGTTCGAGTTCAGCATCGACGTCGCCTTCACGCCGACGGCGCTCAACGCGGAGGCCGGCGCGACGCTCTTCCTCGACCAAGTGCAGCACCTCGACTTCGGTATCATCCTGCTGGCCGACAGCGCCGGTGCTCCTGCTACCCCCCACCTGCGCCTCCGCATCACAGGCGGCAGCAACCTGAGCACGTTGCCCCCGCCCCCCGTGATCCACAGCATCCCCGCCTCCTGGCGCCACCCCATCACCCTCGCTATCCGCGCAAACAACGACACGCACTACACGTTCTCCGCGACGCCGCAGGGCGGAACGCCCCTCGTGCTGGGCGCGTTGCCAGCGACGATTGTGAGCGGCGGCGCGGGTCAGTTTATTGGTGCGGCTGCTTGCTGTGGGGATCAGGTTTGATACTTACAGTGATATCACGCCAGGTGCGGCACTGGGCGCGTACGTGACAGCGAACAATGGGACCGGCACGACGCCGGCGTATATCTCGCGCTGGAGGTATATCGGCATCGCGCAGCAGATCGACGCCAACACATTCGTGCCTTCGTGGTAGTACCATTGCAAATAGGCCGCCTCCGATCGTGGAGTGTAAAAATTCAGTGAAATGTTTTCGTGTCGGGTAGAACGAAAGACTGACGAGCGAAAAATATTCTGATGGGATTCTGCGCCGAGATGGAGTGAAATGAGGGGGAAATAAACAATTTTCGGCGGCAGTCATCGTGCCAAGAGCTAGTGGTGGAGTCGTATTCCTGCAAGAACTGTGCGTCAACCTGGGATTCTTCACTAGTCTCAATACATTATCGCAGATCCTTAGGGCCTGCCTGCCTGTCCCAGGCAAACGGCACCTTCCATGGCGGAGTGCCCAACAATTTAAGCCGTTCGATCACAGGAAAACTACACACCCAATTCTTCGGCTGGGAGCCCACCACATCCGTTTTCTGGGTGCTCATTCCCTGGACTATCGTCGCTGGCGCCACGGTTCATGTCGTTCTCGCTGCCATACCTCGTCATACCGCGGATCCTATGCCTGAGGATGACTTTGATCCTTCCGATACTATGCAGCTTCTGTCTGCCTCGGCTGCAGGCGGACTGAGCAGCGTCTTTGCTGGGCGCCCTGGAAATGACACCCAAACGGCGTTGGATGTGCCCATCACCTTTGGGGAGTTTGAAGGCATGGAACGCGCCTTGATCATAAAGCATGAAATGTCTAAAGGTATTACGTCTACAGAATACTCTCTACCTGCATAAGGTAGCGGCCATACAAGTACGGTTGCCCCACGTGACGACCCAAATAGGGCGATTCTGGGATTGTGCAATGAGTATGGAAAATCCGGCTCAGCAGTTCTGTGTATATGTATCATAAGATGGTTCCCAAATATTTTGAGAACTTTTGGTGCAGAAATGGAGGACGAGTTCCCAAATTGATGGGAACTTCCATTTGCCATCAATCCATCTAAATCTTGGAACTAGTCATTCAGTTTCTAACCTAAATGTCCCAGAATATTTGACAGCAGTCTTAAGAGGCATTCAAAGAGAACTGTTGGGCCGGATTTTCTCTCTGTGTTAGAGGTAGGCCGGATTCATGGAAAGATTCTGAAATCCGCCCAATAAGGTGATGCATCACGTGGGGTAACCGTACTTGTATGGCCGCTACCTTACATTCATTTTATTCGCTTGGTTTCTGTGAGAACTGTTCGTTTCAGTCGAGTTCACTGTATGTTCTGGGCTGACATTGAACTTGAGCACGCCCGCCTGAGGGGATGAAACGACAGCGTTCTTCACAGATTTCTTATGGATCTGTGAAGCGATGGAAAGAACAGACTTCCCCTTGCTCCAAAGAATTTTCTCGCATGCCGACAGTTGTACGCCTGCATGCTGGAACAGCAATTTCCGTGTGAATGCGGGCGTGATCAGCTGTTTCACTCGCGATCGAGGCAATCACAACAAACCGCACTTTCAGGTTCGTCTTCTTTCAAATTGAATGGGGAATTGAATGGGGATGCCATGTGCTCGATGGCTGGTGATGAAAACAAAAAAATAATGCTCCAACAGCCTACCCACCAAAGTTGATCGACCTCTCCAGCTAGTTCCAACCGTAAACGCTCATTAGGAGTAAAAGAACCCGTTTGCGCACCGACTCGGAGATTGCATTCCGGGCTGATTCAAATTCCAGCCCCAGTGTGCGAGTAATGCCGCAACGGAATCCAGAACAGGGAGGAAACCAGTAAGATCTAGATCTCAGAGGCGTCAGATGGCGAAGGACTTCTCAACGTGGGCGCAGCGAGACATAGGAATGAGATACGTGATGTGCTTGACTACGATGCCTCCAAGATGGTCCATAGTACTGCCCGCGCCGTCGATTAGCTCTACGAGACGGCTCGGGTCTGCAGGATTGAGAAGCGAACCCAGAACGCACGCCAGATTGTTCAGTATGGAACAGTGAAGCGGAGGATTGGATTCAAGGACTCTTCTCCAAGCCTGAACGAGAAGTTGCCGGACGCCGGACGTAGCGCTAATGACTTCGGCTGTGGACTCGTCGAGAAGCACCACCTCCATTCAGAGAATGTGGAACCATAGCGATAGCGCAAATATACCCCTCGTAATGAGCGCTGAACGAGCCTGTAGAACGAGAACGAAAGGAAACTGTGAAGTGGAGAAGGAAGAAGAGCGTTCTGATCGCCGACTCGGATCAACCCCGATTCGGTCTTCCTTCTTTTCCTCTCTACCGCCATATCGCTTTCGATTCTTAGTCCGTCCCACTCTGAGTACCAAATCCTCTAGACTATTAGGACACAGGCGACAGATTCTCGGCTTCCTTGCATACTTTTCCGGCCATAGTCCCAGCGAGACTCTGTCTAACTATTGCTCCTCCGGATGAACCGAAATTCAAGCCTTCCCGACTCCTCTTCGTCCCTTTCGTTCTTTCTGTGGATTCACCGACGAACTTCGCCTTCATCCTGATCATTTCGCTGCACAGTGACACAAAACTCCTTGGAAGTCTTATAATTTCTCTGTCGAAACTTGCTGGCTCTCAGATCTGGTCTCGCATGTTCGTTGCTCGAATACGGGGTAGTGGTGGGTACACTTCTTGGAATCTATCGTTTCCATAGTCATATGCAATCCCGTCAGTTTCTCGTGTGTACTGTGGTCGAAACTCGCTGCCTTCTCCCAAGATTTCTCATATTGCGGCCGCTCACAATCTCCTTTAAAACTTCCCTCGCGTGTGCAATTCGTCCCCAAGAACATGAGTGAGGCTGTCTGTGGGGACCGGCAACGTAAAGGGCTTTGATGGCACTGCACATTCGAGCGTCGGTGCAGCTTCAACCGTCCATATTTTGAGGACACTTTGTGGAGGAGATTTGTTCATAATCATGTTGTGAATGTATTGTCCAGGACAGAGTTTTCATTTTGTCCCTTGTTCGTCCATTGTCAATTTTCCTTGAGTTTCGCATCAATTTCACAGCCAAATCTGGTAATTTATAGTACTCTTCCTGGGGAAAATTTAAAAATTCTGTCCCGGACAATACATGAAGATGCATCTCATAAGTCTCTACAATTTTACTCGAGGTCTTAGAGTGGCGTGGAAGGCTAGGGCGACGCGTGAAGACCAGATAAACAAGTGCAAAGAGACATTTCGTTGGCCCGGATTGCCGGTCCCCACTGTCTGTATGTCTTCTCATCCCCGTGATATATCTTTACAAATGTACGAATCTCGCGCCAGGCGTACTCCGGATCCGGATCCTGCCATCTTTACTCTCCTGGATCCATCCTCTAGAACTGAGATCTCGGATCTCTGTTGCTTTTATAACCTCGGATCGTCGCTCGAATTAATTCTCTGTGAATTTGCCGACTATTTTTGACTGGGATCCGTCGCGGTCCGCAGAAACCAATCCTTCTATGCTAGATGGCAACAGAAAGTTCTCTGATCATCCCCCTTGCATTCTCCCTCATACACGGAAAACACCCAATGTAATCTAAGTCGTCTTGCGGCCGTAGTTTGAGGTTTTCTTCCTCTTCAGTACCTCAACCAGGAGCGTTCCATTCCCCAGACTGGGAGCATAATTTGGTTCTCCACGCGCGTTCATGCACGGTACTTAGGCAACATGTGCTGCGACGTTTGAATATTCTCCGCACGCTGGCGGAACTGTGTCGATCTTATTCTTAGAAATTAGTTCTGCGACGTCTTTTCGCTGGCTCGCTGATTCATAGGACTTTGTCGATGCGTAAGGAGCAACTATCACCCATGCGCTGAACATCTTCGCACACTGCGCGCGCTTGGCATGCAAGACCCGTCGGCTGCGTCTTTGATCACTTTACACACCCGCCTCATCTTGGGCATTTCCTCACCGATTGTTTCTTATGCGAAGCTTGAATTCACTCTGCATTTCTCGGGGTGATCACTACTCATAAAATTCACCCAATGCCGCAGAATGCGACGGTGTTTTCATGGTCCGAGATTGTTTCAAGGTCTCTCAGAAGCGGTGGCCTGCAGAATAACTGAAGTGCGACATCTCAGCCGTCCGACGCACACACTAATGCATCCGGGGGGAATTCTCAGCCGCACCTAGATCGCCGCCTTCTGTGTCGGCCCGCTATATCCTATGCAGTAATTCCAACAGCCTGTCTCATATCTTCACTTTAATTCCGTGTTTCGGGTCCTTCCTTTGCCGAGTAGTACTTACTCTTCGTGCTATGCCGCACACACATGATTCTCAATTCGCAGTCTACCCGACTCCCGAATATTGATCCCATGGTCGCGAATAGTCTCCAAGGTGGCCGTCGTACGGCGCGTCTTGCTTGTGAGCGTCCTTCGCACGATGGGTCGCACTGATCAGTTTCCCGAAGACGTTCATGCATGTCCAGATATTCCCTGAGCCACGATCGAGGCTCGTCATCGCTGGTGGTACATTCTTGGTTTAAAATTGCGCATCGGAAGCTGATGCTGTGATTGGCGAGAAGTTTGCGGTGCTGTGGAAGCAGAATGTGTTGACTTGACTTGCCTGAAAAGGTGCGTAAAGCTGTTACGTCGGCGCTTAACTCATGTTTCTTCCCCTCACCATTCATGGACGGCGAAGCCTACTCGAATGTGGAGTTTCCCTCCAACTTACCTACACATCCTGAATCGGCCTCGTGAGTCATTCTGCGCATAAGTCACTCTCTCACTAGCGCTTAATCCAGGTACGGCGGCAGCGTCATCTTTTCCGGGTCACAGAACTTTACTGTCGCGGGCGGTCTCTTCAAGAGTGTCACGAACAACTATACCACAGCTGCCACTGTGCCCCCTGGTATGTCTTTTCAATATTTCATGCCTTGAAGTTGAATGCTGCTTAGACCTCTGAATGATTTCACTCGGAGACATAGACCTTCTGAATGAAATACATCTAGATAATGTCACGGGTGTTGTTGGTCGGCGCCAAAGTGGACGGCAAAATCTTCGACTAGTATACTCTGCCAGTGTAGAAGGCCACAGTCTGACGGTAGCCATGTATCAAGGGCACGGTGCAGAGGAGGTGCGCAACATTGCTATTTCCTGAGCTCTTCTTACTCTGTTCTCAGGAGTGGCGCAAAGAGATGACAAAATATATGTCGCTTCGGCAAGTCTCACGCAATCTCCACGTCGCCCTTGATGTGGCTGAATTCTACAAGCAGTCATCAAAATTTCGTTCAGATTTGTGCAGCTGCAAGTTCTGGTGGGATACGCGCTACACTTTTTCACGGCGGTAAGGCTCTCAATTATATTATATTCCCAAGGTTTGATGCCTGACTTAGATCTGATTCTTCTCAAACAATTTTTGGACCTATATCGACATTCACCGATCGTAACCGTTTACATACATGGTGTAAGTGTAAGTCTGTCCATTATCTCGTACTTATGGCGTCTCATTTGTACAAAGAATACGGATTACATGGTAAGAAAGTCGGACGCAGTTGTTCATGTTCTTTACATTGTCGCAGGCGGCGAACACTTATTTTTATTCTGCCTTCCAACGGGACCTGGTGGGTTGCATCATTTGATATCTGACTGACCTTTAAATGGTTCCAGTCCTGGATGCAATGCACCTTTTGGATCCGTCACTCAACAGGTCGACTATGCGTGGAGCTCATACAAGCCAGTGAACCCTCTGGCTTAACTCTGACTATGGGATACTTGGCACGCAGGGAATATGTTCCTTCAGTACACCAGACACAGAGGCCATGGCCTTCAACTCGCTGACGTTGAATGCATATCACGAGATATGTTCTTGGAATCTGGTGCAAGATCAACCCATTACTGTTCCGCTCCCCACAACCGTGAATCTGGGAGTAATAATTCGCTGTTCAAGCAATGAACTCAAAGATTGTGTTGAAATAGCATTTTTGACGAATGTGGAGATTGATGGTAATAGTTGGGAGAATTCAAGAGGACCAGCGGGAGAAGTCACGGAACACGGCTGGACTCGGTATTCCTTTTTATTCCTTGGATGGACATCTGTGTTAATGATTTTATTCACGGAGGTTTAAGTGCGGTGATGTATTGAACAGAACCATCACGATGAGCGCATGGACCCCGGGCAAAATCAGCTGGCTCACTCAAGCAAACCATATTTTCGCTCGCCTCCAAATCACATCCGATTTTGAGGATTATGGTGCTCCCTGCCACCGATGAGCCCTTTATTCTGGCTGATGCCATTAGACAGCTCTTATAAACGAAGTGGCTTTCCGCCTCAATGTGGGAACCACAAATGACCCTCCTCTCGGCTACCTATTTCTCTGCCCCCAGATAGACTTTCAAATCGGACCGTCGTCATTCGGATGGTCAAATTCCCCCGCCTATTGGTCCCTTGATCCAGCGGGTGCGGAACGCCTCAGGGTGGAGGAGGCAATTCGGCTGTCTCTGAGCTTTTGACAATGGTTCACAGAAACAGCTGGGATGCAAGTGTCTACACTGGATTGCATCAGTTCCACCGAGGGAAGGGCTTCGATCCAGACAGCCTGGATGTTGCCCGCCATCTAGGGTACCCACTTTTGGAACTGTTTCATGAAACGGATGTTTCCTCCGCTCACGGTACACTATCACAACTCCCGTAATAAACCCTTCCAGCGAGCTGATGAAATCAAGAAATGAATCAGGGTAATTCTGGTACAGAACAGGATTTCACCTTGGTTAGTGAATCCGAGAATCCTCCAAACTCTACTCATAAGCAATATGGTGAGCGTGTAAAAACCGCTCTAACCTAGCCAATAACAGCCACCCTAGAATTTTCCCAAGGAGAAGAGACTTCATCGCCCATATTTCACGAGGAGACGCCTGCGGTCTCTCAGACCTTCCAAGTTCTGATGAATGTGCAGCTGACACTCATTTTATTATTGAGGTTATCCTGGGTATACGGCCAGTTGTGACCATCGTACTAGCGGTCTACTTCCCAAAAACAAAGTGAATGGAATTTTCTGCCGGGGAAATCAACTTGTAGATGATTTCTGTTCTGTTTGAATTCAGAATCTATCCGTTGCCATTACCCCACCGAAGAAGTATCAGGCATAGGTGGAGCGATGCGGTGAGATCGGAGCTTTAGGAGCCATGCAGGCTCGGAGTGGATCCAGGAAGGTGTTCACCAAAATCCTACACCAAGCACCCGATTATTGAGCCTATACCATCCGCATCTCTGAAAATATTGCGAAAATGCCAAATGTTGCCTTACCGGCTATCCAGCACCTTCCAAAATTTTATAATTCCTTAGAATCTTTGGAAACATTGAATACCTACCCATTTGCCGCGCCGTTTTTGGCCTCCCTAACCCAAGGCCGGCCACTTTCGGCCACTGCGTGCCATCGCCCTCGGTCAACGCCGCGCGCTCCACCGGCATCGAAGAAGGTTCCCGCAAAACGGTGTCGCCAAGGCTCGCTCATACCAAGACCATCCCCTCACTGCCTATATATTTACTACCCCGTTTTGACCCTCAGAACGGGTGGCTGTGTGGTGGATAGCCACCGGTGGCTGGGGTCAGAACGGAGCGTCAAACTAGTATGCAGTAATATCTTCTCAAATTTGCTTTTCCGAGCTCTCAAGTGCCTGATTTTACCGACTGGATATCATTCATACATGGTCGACGGAGCACATAAGTCTGACTACTTCTTTCGCCGCCTCGTCCATCGCAACGAATCTCAGCAGAAGAAAAACGCGTCGAAAGTGCAATCGGCACAGGTGCACGGCGCAGATGAGGCTGTGCGGTCGTTATTAGAAACCCATATCCAGTAACGCAACAGAAATTCACGCACGGCAGCAAAAGCCAGTGATGGAGCACGAGAGAGGTACACGCAGCTCGAACGGCCCGTCGGTTGGGCTATGGTAGGTCATCGGCATTGGCCCTTCGCGCGGGTTGTCGTCGTAGTCGAAGTGCATGTGGTAGTTGAACAGGCACGGCGCGGTGCCTTGGCCGCCTCCGTCCCACGTGCAGACCTGCAGACCGTTGTCGATAACGACGAAATCGACCTCCGAGCTGAAGGCGGTTTGGTGGGCGCTGCCTTTAATCTGAAGACAGCATTGTGCGGTGCCGGAAAGGGCAACGAGGAGGCCAAGGGTTGCTGCCAGCTTCGAGAGCAACATAACTGCAAGTATCTGGAGTCCCGGTATTATATTTCGAAATCAATGGCAAAGTGGGAACTGACTTTGGGATGGGCGCGGAAAGAATTGCTGTGATGGGCAACTGGGTCAGTAGCACTGCGTTCAGCCGCGTCTTAACCTCAGACGGTGCCTAGAGCGCGAGGTATTGATAGCTTGAGCCAGGCACTTATGCTTGCCTAGCCGGCCTAGACACCCTGTGCCTAGGTGGGTGTAGAGCTGCTAGGCATCACAAGACAAGGACTCCTCAAAATAGGTGGGGAGCCTTGATACTGATCCGGACAAGAGTTGGGAACTTCTGGGCCGAGACTACGTCGGTGTTGGAAAGAATTACGACATGGACAACACGCCAGTCCAGCCAATGAGAAAGTCACCGGACCAGCCGTTAGAAAGGAGGGCAGAAGCAAAGCGACAGCTTGATGGCGCTGTGCCTTGCCTAATTTTAATTATTGCATAGCTAATATGCACATGCGAAATTAGGGTATGCCGAAACAGTGGCTGTTGGAACCGCATCCCGGCAGCAGATCTATAAATCATGCAGCGGAGGTAAAATTTATTTTCCTGCTGCCACGAATTTGTTGTGGGTCTGCAACGAGCAGCGCCTTAAGAACGGGAACTTTGGCAAAGCTACTGCTCAATTCTGGCACTCAGGTTGTGATGGCCGGAGTGGGGCTATAGCCGTGGCTGTGGCAACTCGCTTCACGAAGCGTCACTGTTTTAACCGGGCCGTATCTTCGCTTAAAATCGAAGGCAGAGTCGTTATGGTTCGGGCTCGTCGATTTTCATGTCGACGAGTAAGCTTATTAATGGGTGAAGAAAGCCAGTGCGAACAGGCTAGATCGTAAGCATCGAGAGTAATCTGCGGTCAGACACGAGTTACTAAATCCACTAACAGCACTGGGGGAGAAACTAATGCTCCAGAGTTTGCATCGAGTGGGTTCCTGTAAGATGATTGGTCGAATGGAGGTATGAAGTGCGGATAGATACATACGAGCCCTCAAAGAATGTTAGATTCAACGGAATGCCAGCGAGGGTAGAAAGGGAAGTGACCTCCTCAATGTCGGGTCGTGTAGCACTCCTGTCAAACACAGAAACCCAAGCAGTGAGCGGAAGTCGTCAAGGGTAATTCGAGCCTGCTGTCTCCCGTAGCCTACCCTGAGGGATCAAGAAGGCAGAGGATTTCGAGTAAATCGGGGGATGCGGAGGGGCGCATGAGATTTGGGACTTGCCCCTATAAATCTCTTTGCTGTCCTACGATAAGGCTCACAATCTCACGCCGACCGAGATACCGGAGCGCCGGGACCCAAAGAGGCTGGGGAAAATGATTGTAGCTTGGAAGTTGAGGACAAGCGACAGTTGCCGACTTTTCGCCCTGGTCACGTGCGCCCAATAAGGAAATTCGCGTGTCTTGTTTGTTGAACTTCCGAATACGGTCGTGAACCACTTGTGAGTCTGGCACTGGCTCGCATGCTCAGGTGAGCCATTGTTCTGTAGGAGGGCAGTGGCATTAGGCGGACAGATTCTTCCTCAATAATCTTCTGGATGCGGCGCACGTCTGCACGCTTCGCAAAATGCCGCCGGTGCGCCTTGCTAGATCGCAGTTTATCTAGCTTCGTTTCGTGATACATATTCTCGGTTATTTTTTCAAGATAGAAGGCTCGCAATGAATAAATATGCATCAATTTCAAATATTAGAATAGATGGCGCGTACCACTTTCTTGGGATCAACGCCAAGGCGCAGGAGGGCCTCAATCTCGAGGCGTGTGTCGGAATCGAGGCGGGTGAATTTTACGTTGTCGTCGCCGACGGAATGGGAGTGCTCAGATTTATAAAAGCCGAGCACTTCCGGAGTTCCAGGATACGTCTTGATAGTAAGGCGACATGGACATCCTGTGCGCTTCGATCCCACTTTACGTGTCCACGCATGTTTCTGTTTATAGGCAGATTTGCCACCAGTACCCTGGCGAGCACAGACATAGACATGGGTCTGAAGTCACGCTGTGATGCCAGGATGGGGGGCGGGGGTTTCCTTCTTCAAAAATTCGATGGATTTTTCGGATGATTCAGCCTTCATCCAGTGTCTCATCGCGTCCCAGTTTGGCCAGCGGAGTGTGTAATTGTGCTGGATGTCGTACTCGAAGCTGCCAATGGCATTGGGCTCAGGAGCGGGGGAAGTGGAGGACGAATGGGTGGCATCATGGTTGATGTAATCGGGGATCGAGAACAGCGGGTCCTCGGAACTGTGTACGGGGTTTGACGCGTCGTTAGCCGACGCGTCGATAGGGGGGCCGCCATCGGAAATGGGGACGCGGAACACGAAAGACGACATGGATGTTCTCTGGGGTGATGGTGAAGAAAAGGAGAATATATTTCGGTGGCATGCTGACGGCTAGTTTGGTGGACAATGGCCTCAGAGCTGAGCCGGGTTCGACTCAAAAATCCAAATCAGGAAGAGGAGCAAATATGGCACGCGAATGTCTCGATTAGGACGCACGTGACCAGGGCGAAAAGTCAAAAACTACAAGCGACTTCGTGCTATGTTTGTGAATGTTGTGGAATGATCCCGGACCGCCTGCCGACATCCCGCCATGACAATCACAGGTTCGGATCAAGCCAGCCGTTCATTGTTTTGTGATGCGGGCATCATTTGGTAGCAAAACAAATGAAGTATCCGGTCCGGAGAGAGGCTTTCCGAACCTAGGTTCGTTCCAAGCCCCGTTCTGACGATGCCCAGCGATGCCGGGGCATCGCAAAGAACGCAACCAAACAGACCAAACAGGGCATTCGTCAGAAGGAGTTGCCGACTTTTCGCCCTGGTCACGTATTCCCAATAAGGGAATTCGCGTGTCATGTTTAGTTATCACCCGAATGTGGTCGCAAACCGGTTGCGCGCCGACTGCCGACTCGTTTCTGCAGCTGAGCCAACCCGTTGGGTGGCACTGACGCGTCAAGTCCACGCCCATTTTTTAGAGTGGCACGCACAGAATTTTGACGCGCTACAGCTGAATAGAAAGTTTATTATGACTATCTACGCGTATTCCGATCCAGGTAGCACATATTGTGATGATATATGGATATTTTCGGAAATAAAACACCGGTGTATGTAGCGACGATGGGGGGTCGAGGCTCGACACCGCCATCGCCAAAAAAATGATGCCACCCTCAGCGCCGGGCCCAACTACATGCGCGAATCACCTCGCACATCGTCGGCGAGTACCGACGAGGTGTCGCAAGTTACGCGCCTGGCGCGATGGGCATGGACGTTACGCGCCCAGCACAACGCCAAGTGACGAGTGGCGCGTGTTTGTGGTAAGTGGCGCACGAGCGCAGCATTGGACGGGTGGTCATGGGCGTGGCGCACGAGCGCAGCATTGGACGGGTGGTCATGGGCGGGACATCGTGTGCACCAGGTAGTATGGGTTGTGCAAGGCATTGAGCATGCAACTAGTGGCGGCAGTGGTGGTGGTGTCAAGAGGAAAGAGTTGATGGATAGCAGCATGACCATGGAGCGGCGAGCTGGCTCAGACTGGAACAAATATGGCACGCGAATTCCCTTATTGGGAACACGTGACCAGGGCGAAAAGTCAAAGAGTAGAAATCGCCTTCTACCGACGTAACCCGAGCTCATACTTAAATATTCGATCAACTAATGAAAGTTTTAGATTTCCAGTCTGGCCACAATACCACGCACTTTAGTAGACCGATATACTGTGATTCCATTGACTCCTGACGGCTCCGAGTACTCCGAAAACATGCATTTTTTGATGCTGTCCACAAATATTTATTTTTTGTGTAGACACAAAATGGCTGATATGAGACGTTCATATAGACTAATAGTCAATGATTAATAGCTATAATGGCCCCTATTCGCCCTAGGTGATGAGTGATGAAGGTATTTTGGTCCGCCAGAAGGTCTGTGATATGGTGTGACCTTTGTGCTAGAGCGTGACAATGTGTTCATGCAACTTGTTCACCGACAATTCGGAGCCTTCAAAAAATGCGAAATGAGCAGGAAATCCTTTCAAACTGATATTCCTTGTTGGCCTGTAGATATCCAAGGCTATCTGGAGCTACAAGACAACGGGGGATCTATTTTCCTTTGCTTTTGAATTCACTTTGTTGAGCATGGCTGGATGAGATGCACTTCAGAGAAAATTCTCCCTAGTACTTAGTGATATTATCTCAATATCTATTGTCCTAGGTCGAAACTTTCAATCATATGCCCAGAGGAGCATTTTGTAGTGCTGAATGTGAATGTCACAACAGGTCACGTGCACATTCACTGCGTTCAGGCTCCAGGTAGCCGAAGCCATTTTTAGGCGCTGCTAGCCGAGGCGAGGCGCCAAAATTCGTCGTCTAGCTTCGGCTAGGCTCGGCTAGTTGCCGGTCACGGTCACCTCGCCACGCCTAGCAGCGGCTAGAAATAGCTCGGCTAGGCTCGGCTACCCTTGCGGCTAGCTGGACTCTGAACGCAGTGATTGACAGTGCGCAGACTACGCAAGCTGCTACTTCACAGAACATGCTCTGAATATCCTACGAATTTTGGAAACATGAAGGGAATTATACAGAACATTTCTTCACACTGGTGCCGGCCGATATGGTGGTGTTCTGACGCCATGTCGCAGGATTTATGAAAATGTTTGAAGGCCACATCAACGGGGCAATAACAAATGGCCTTGGCCCTGAATGGCCTAATGAATACCTCCTAAAAAGTTTAAGGACTAGGTATACTATGTATATCTTACGGCTTACACCTAAGAATTCCATGAAGTATTGAGGGTGTCCTTTGTTTGGCGGTGTTGGCGGATCTTGAGGCTGTGCAAGCTCGAGCCAAGCCGCGGAGCGGAGAACTCTCGTGGCGCCGTGTCTGCACCCGCTGGTCCCCGTCTCAGCTCCCGACTAAATTGTAGGAACGAGAATGCAGTCTGCTTTTTGTCAAATGGTTGCTTTATTATTTTACTTTTGGTTTATGTAATAACATTTTCCTAGTCAACTCGTAGTTGTATAAAACATGTATGCTCGAGTCGACTCCCTCAGACTTCGTTCCACTTGTGTGCGCGAAGACTGAGGTGAGCGACTCTCGCATTCTTACTTTGTTCCTTTATTAACTCGTATCTAGTTACTTGTTATCTAGGTGAATACTATAGACTTCGTTCCACTTGTGTGCGCGAAGACTGAGTTACTTGTTATCTAGCTCTACGCGCACTTTCTAGTCTCTACAGGCGGAGTTTGAAGCAAGCCCCTTCAGCGAAGGGCCCGGCTCCGGGCCAGAGCTGCGCGGGCTTGCTCCGAACCTATGACAATCATCCAAGTCACTGAGCGATACCTATCAGCGCCGCACCAACTCCAGCCCCGGCAGTATATTAGTCCATGATTGTTTTGAATCTTCCTTCAAGGATGGATAGCAAAAGTACCCCCCTTTCGAGTCCCAGTGTATGGGATTCAAATTCCTTCCAAGCCTCAACGAACATCGCTCGCAAGTCCATTGAGAAAAGGTTTCTCCAAGGGTTGGGCCTTGTTCTCATCCTCTGGACTTTCACTACAGGCCTGCGTCTGATTTCCTGCTGGAAAGAGGTGCTCTTACGGGCGGACCCGATGGTGGGCCCAACTACCCATTCTAAACGACCCAGGATTCACACAACGAGTTACAGCCCTGGCCCATTCCGCCAGACGTCTCCGTCGATTACTGCACCGAATGGTCGCCCAAGGAGGATTCGGGAGAATACTCGTCCGATGCTCGTTTCGAACTTCCGATGACGGCAGAGACGCTCTTTCTCCTTACGCGCAGCACGCTGCGGTCAGACGGGGTATTTGCCTCTGGCAGTGTCCATTACTCTCAATCTCAGAACACGTCTGGCTTGGTATCGGTGCATATAACAGCCTCTTCCTTCCGCGAGGAGTCTCTGGGAGCCACTCAAGCCTGTCTTGTGCGGTGAGAAGGGGACGAGACTGGTGTCGGGATATTTGTGCGTATCTGAGCATGACAGTTAGTTTTTTCTCAAGCATTCTAGGCCAAGTGGGAGCACGATCATCCCCCCAGTCAGCGCGCAAAAAACAGATTCGAAGTCGATGTTGTATTCCCCAGGGCCCCCCTTGCAGTGAATAATTTCTGGACGGACGTGGAAATATTTTCGCAGAGTGTTGAAGATCTGGGGGGTATCCTGTTCAAAACTATCTCGTTGAAGAGTTTCCTTGCGCCGATCATTGTTTCAGTGCGTGCATATTGTCGCGGTTGACTTTGACCTGCATGTATCGTAGGTCCTCCGCGCTGAGAACGTGAAGGTTGCAAATACCGTTGGTCCAATCAGACTCGAGGTGTGTGAAGTTTACTGACGCATTTCCCCTTGACGCTGACAGTTTCGCAGTCCCTCTCCTCTACAAGAGCCGATATCACCACATCAGGGGCCAGCATCGAAGGCCATATCCGACACACTTATTCTCGAGACGTCAAGCTCACCAATCAATGTCAACCTGAACCTTGTAAATGGAGCTGAACGCGACATTACGAAGGCACGAATTTTCGGAGTTGTCACGTAGGTTTTACGTCGAACTCAACTTCTGTGCTTACCCCAAAACACCCAGCGCTGTGGCCGCCAACATCACGCTCGATTCCCCCCAAAAGTCCGGTGCGGCCTTCGACATCCTCACACTGACGTCGTTCGGCGCCCTGATGCTCGATGTGCTTTCCGCCCCGGTCGATTCTAACCTGATCCTCGCCGCTACCACGTCCTTCCAAGAGGCTATCCTTGCGCTCCCGGAGACATACGAGGGCTCATTTTTGGGTCTTACATCGCCACACTCACATGCCAGGGTTGAATATGACCAAGCAGGGCGGGACCGAAAGCTCGAGTATGACGACAGTAGGCCCGGGTCTGTGCGGGGGAACATTTTCTCGGCGCCAGAGGGAAAGACGCGCGGTGCTGTGAATGTGACGACGTCGCTGGGTCTGGTGGTGCTACGTTTTTGAAGTTCATCTGGATTCTGGATGCCAAGGCGGCGGTGTCCCGCCTGGTTGTAAATCTTTGCCACTCCCGCTTCTGTTATCAATCCGATGCCTTTGTCACATACTGTGCTGTATAATCTTCCTCATTCCTTCCTTCCGTCCGGGTGATTATTCGTTTTCCGGTTGTGATCCTTCGGAAAAAGCCGACGGGGCGGCCATTCCGACTCATTTATAAACGGTAATCGCGGCGCAAGATGCACACCTCCAGATTCTCCCTGATGACTATCCTATTAACTGGTGGAACTGGCAAATCAGCCACGCCTCTCGCCAACCTCCTGCACAAGGCCAATCAACCCATTATCCTCGCCACCCGCAGCGGGAATGTCCCCGCACCATTCATCGGCGCCCGGTTCGACTGGTTCGATGCCACGACCTATAATATTCCATTCGAGGTCGCTGCCGATATCGACCGCGTCTACCTCGTTGCGCCGCACGTTCTGGACATATGTACTGATGAGCGCGGGCATAGTGGAGGCGGGCGGGGTGGGCGTGGGGAAGGTACACGCGTACTTGGCGACGCTACCTTCCGAGTACGTGGTGCTCCGGCCATCGTGGTGGTTCGGTATGCTCATTTATCGCCTCCTTCCTGGATAAGAAATCCATTATTAACAGACATTTGATTAGAGAACTTTCTCCCGAAATCCGGGGTCCAGTTCGACGGGAAAGAGACCGTAATTTCCGCGGCTGCAGACGGTCTGCTCGGATTTGTTTCGACGGAAGACATCGCAGAGGTGGCGTTCAAGGCGCTCGTAGACGATGTTATACAGCACAATAACCCAATCATCGTGGGCCCAGAGTTGCTCTCGTACGACAAGGTATGTCGTCAATTGAGAATGTTGTGCCTGAGAAATATCTGATCTCCGGGTTCCGTACATAGATTGCCTCTATTCTGAGTGAGGTCCTCGGGAGGGAGGTCAGACACAAGAGGTGCACAGAGGCCGAGTACAAGCAAGTTTTCGTTTCACGCGGGATGCCGGAGGATTATGCGGAAGTCATGAGCAGCATGGAAGGATTGAATGCTCAGGGTGCAGAAGACAAGCTTTTCAAACGCGCAGAGGTGGTTGGGAAGAGAACTATCAGAGAATTCTTCGAGAACAATAAGGAGAAGTGGCGGGTGTAGTAGAGACATGTGAACAGGCCCTGGCTCAATGAGCATTGAGAAACAGTAGCGGCAGATTGGGAGCATAGATTACTTGTAGATCCAAGAGTTTGACAGCTTCGCAGACAGTGTGGTCTGGTCTGAGGCGTTTCTGTCAAAATAGTCGGATGAGGACGTATAGCCTGCATTTGTTCTCCTCTCCATAGCCGAGATCGACCCCAGGCACGGTCTAATCGTCCAGCCTCTCCTCCGCCAAGACTGCGATGAACTCGATGTCGGGAAATGCCACCCGGTAAACGGCCTCCGAAAGTGCCGAACGAACGACATGAAGGGGCGTGAGGGAGCATTTCGAGCTCGAGATGAAAGAGATCTTTTGAGTAAAGCACGCGTAAGGACGCGAGACACGAGAGAGGCGGGATGGGTGGAATGTTTGTTTCAATGACAATCACACTGCCAAATGCAAAATTTCGGATGTGCTGATGATGTTACTGAAATGATCAGTTTCAAAAACCACATTAATGAACACTAATATTGGACCTTAAATTATTTTGTTCAGGACATCTGAATTTGTATGGGAATATATTAAAATATGTTACACCTTCAGAGCCCATGAAGGTTTAAATTTTAGCCACAATTTTTGCACGGCTGAAATGGGACCTTAAATGATAAGTTTCAATCCCAGTTTTCTCAGAGCTGAAGTTAAAAAATTAAAGGAGACCAAATTCAAGTCTGAAACGACCAGTTTCAGCAACAGTATGATGGTATCCTAAATTAAGAGATTCACCGGCGCTGAAATCAACACCGAAGACAATAAATTCGGGCGGAGTTTTGGGCTGACTAAAACAATAAGATTAGGGCGTGGTTTCGGCCGTTGCCGAAACCTCAGCTGAAACTACTAGTTTCAGCGGCTCTGAAATTCAACTGCAGATGAGCGGCAGATCATCCGCCGCTCATCTGCAGATAATCCCTTGACATATTTCTTTCGCCTACTGCTCATCATTACCACTGAAAAAAAAGAAGGTGAGCGGCTGGAAATATATGTATGCGTTTATCATTAACTCTTCTCGTAACTTTTTGGTCAATACCGGTGCAATATCGATAAGAGGCATACAGCACGATGATGCCTACGGATGATCTGCAGATGAGCGGTAGATCATCTGCGGCTCATCTGCAGATGAGTTTCGGGGACACCTAAACTAATGGTTTCAGGCGATGTTTCGGGAACCCCCGAAACTACACCTTAATCTTATTGTTTCGGGCGGACCGAAACTCCGGCCGAATTTATTGCTTTCATTGTGAATTTCAGCACGCCAGAATCAATTAGTTTAAGCTGGAATTATTTGGCCACTGAAACTTGCAGTTTCAGTCTTTAATTTGGGCACTCTTAATTTATTAATTCCAGCTCCGACAACACTGCAACTGAAACCCTTAATTTGAGGTACCTTTTCAGCCTTGCAAAAATTGTATCTAAAACTTGAAGCTTCAGGCTTTCTGAAGCTGTAACTTAATGTAATATATTCAGCTGCAACTTCAGGTGTCCTGAAAATAATAATTTAAGGTACAGATTCAGTGTTCCGTAATTTGGTTTCTGAAATTGATCCTTTCGGTATCATTATCAGCACACCTGAAAATTTGCATTTGGCGGTGTGAATGTTGGGGATCCCCACCGTACCGTATATGGTTACGGCATAATACGGCCCGTAGAAAGGCGACGTTTTGGCTCATACGGGACGGCCTACAGCACTGTATGAACCCGTACACGGGTGGTCAGAACGGGGTGTGGTGAAGCTGAATTTGGTCGAACCCGGTGAATTCGGCCTTTTCCTAGCTCCCTATGTCTGCCATGGGCCCTGAACTCGTCCCCAGCACCCTCCCGGGCGAGTTTACGATAACCCGTACCGAACCCGTACCCGTAAACCCGTATTATACGGTACGGTGGGGATCTCGACATATCGGTGAATTGCGACCACGGCAGAATCACCAACATGAGGTCGAAATTATGCATTGGTTAAAAGAGTGACTTCCTTCAATTTCGGCACCTCGTGAAAAAATGAGGCGAGGCATTGCTCGTTTCGATCGTGGCTGAAGCCGAAACTGAGATCCCGGAGCGAGGGGAAATCGGTGTCCAGTAAGTAGGTGAGGATCAGTGAAGGGTACGATAATATTGGGGACTTCCCATCGCACAGAGTGGGCCCCAACACTTCAACGAAGGGCGCGCAGTTGGCTGCAAAATCGTCGTAATCGGCTCCAGATGAAAAATGCTCAATAGATATCGATAGTGGGCAATTCATGGCTCGTTTTAACCATATTTGCACCAGGTTCGGGCAGACCTGTAGAAGACCGAAAGAATGTCTGCATGACGATAAAGGGAAAGAAAACTAAACGCACCAATTTGCATGCCAGTGGGGCAACAGTAGGGCAGGCCATCGGAAAGAAATAGTGGTTTATGGTGGGTTGAAAATCAACGGAGCTTCACTATGAATAATAACCGAAACACGGTGTATGAGCAGAGTGATTTTGTTTGCGGCAGAAGGAATGCTCCGGGAGCATGCACAATGTAAGACAAACAAAGGAAATAAATTGAGTGGAGGAGAGGCGAAGCCTCCCTCGCAGCAAGCGCTCTCGGGCACCGCAAAATCTATGCATGACTCCCGATGTCACACGCAAAGTACAACAATGTAGTCAAGATCCATAGAATTGAAGGTGTAGCTCGACTACACACATTAAAACATATCGCAGTATGGGTCAAACACGCGGTCAGTATCAAACTAGACCATGAGCATTTGAACAGAGAAAGTGCTTTGAGGTGGCCAGAAGCGATGGTGGATTGGTTCGCGCAGAAAGACACAAAGCCTTCAGCTCCAATCGTCCATGAAATCGTTTCGTCAAGGGAATTTGTAGACAATTAGAGCGAGAGAGGTCAACTAACTATACAAACGGTTCCAAGCCGAGATCACAGAAAAGCGCTGCCGGGTTGCTTGCGTATCCAAAGACGGTAATCAAATTGAAAGTTGGACGCGCGATCGAAGTTAATTGGAGGTCGAGAGCACAACGATATGAAACCGAAGCAAGCCGCTTGGAGAAGTCGAGCGGTAAACGATAGGACATCTGAACCGCGCGGAAAGAAAGATGCCCGTAACGAGATAATAGAGGGTTGCGACCCAGACTTTCCAAGTGCGTTGCCGGAAGCTGCCCAAAGAATGCCGCCGGTTAAAAAAAAAAAAAAAAAAGACTTCGCCATAAACAGTTGTGGGTAAATGCGGCCCGGATCGTGAGTAAATGCGGCCCGGATCGTGACGTCACGGCGCCTAAGAAAAGGCGCGCAGAACGAGGACAAAGACTCGCAGATCTAGAAGCGCAGAGACCTCCAGGAAACCTGCACAAGAACCACATCACTCTCCCCGCTGCGGGCTGGGATGTGCGTGCGTGCGCATGCAGACAAGTCGAAGAATTTGCTTGTGAATCTGCGTGCGCGTATGGTCCATAAACGGCGCTACCGGCGTGTATCCCTGCTGTTGGTTTGACTGGCCCTGCTGCCCCTGCACCCCATCCTCGCCCGCACCTACTCCCACAGCCCCTCCCCTAGCCGCCCGGGCCTGCGACTTTGTACAGCGTCTGCGCCCCGCCGGTATGCGCCCCGCGCCATCGTACAGCGCCTGCACCGCACCGGTATGCGGTGTCTGTGCCTGCGTCCCCACACTTCCTTCGCGCGCGCCGCCGCGAGCGAGGAGGATGACGCGGGCGGGGGTGCGGGCATTGGCGCTGTGCGTGTCTGGATGCGTTGCCGTACGCGTTGGCGCTGATGTTAGTGTCGCCGTAGCAGATGTCGATGACGGCGTCCCCGGCGATTTAGACGCAGACACCGGAGGCGACGCGCCCACGCTCCCGAACGACGATGCGGACGCGCTCCCGAACGACCGCGCGCTGTCCATGCACGCTACCGGCGTCGGTGACGCCGTGGAGCTCGAGCTTGACGCCAAGGTGGGCGAGACCATCGCCGTCCGCGCGCGTTTTACCCCCTCCCCCCATCCGTTTCGTCGTCAGTCGCCTTGCGCTTACCCGTAGTCTGTACCGGCGCGCGCGCGGACGGTGGCGTAGCAGCCACCTCGCGCCCCCGATTCGCGTTCGCACTGGGCGCCGACGTCACGCTGCTCCCGCTACCACTTACTCCCCCCACTCCTCTCCCCACCCTCCTCCACATCCACATCATCGTCGTCCTCACAATCCTCGTCCGCCGCCTCTTCGCGCCTCCCGTACTCCTTATGCCCTTCTTTTCCCCACCCGACGCCGCACCCCCGTCCCGCGACATCCCCCTCGCCAATATACCGCCCGCCCTGCCGTTCTGCGCCATCCCCTCGTCGGCACACGGACCGTGCCCAGCACGCCCTTAGCGAGTCCCTTCGCCTTCGCCACACTTGCGAGTCCAGAGCCCAGCTCGCCCAGGCCGAGCCCGATGCCCGCGGCGAGCACCTCGCCGCCTCGCCGCGGTAGCGCGGGATGCCGTCGACGCCTATCTCGGTTTGGGGGCGGGCAGCTGGGGGTGGGTGTTAGTAGATGCGCAGGTAGGGGGGGAAGAAGAGCAGATAAGCAGAGGAGGAGAGCAGATAGATAAAGGGGGGAGAGAAGCGAAGGAGAGAGGAGGGAAGGGTGGAGATGAACATGAAGGAGGGGGTGTGTGGGAGAGGGTGCGGGGAAGGGACGACGCGCGCGTGAGGCGCGGAGTGGGGAAGGGCGAATACTCGCCCCGAACGCCAGGGACGGCGGCGGACAAAGACGCCGATGCGATATGAAGATGAGGGGGGTGGAGTAGGAAGGGGGACGAAGGATGGACGAGCAGGCGCGCGAGTATGTATGTACCGACGAGAGAAACGCGCGCAAGGAGCGCGATAAGGGAGCAAGGAAAGGAGGCAGCGAAGGATGGCCGCGTAGGGAGGGGGGTGGAAGCGCAAATGGCGGAGGGTGGAGATGAAGGGGAGTGGCGAGGATAAAGAGGGAGGGACGCGGGGAGGGATGGACCGCGCAGGTGGGACACAGGGGAAGGAGAGCGAGCGGGGGAAGGCGGGCGGACAGGCGCGAGGGAGGAGAACAGAGGAGGTGGACTAGAAGAAGGAGATGAAGAGGAAGATAAAGATAAAGATGAGGAGACATCGGGGCGCGAGACGCATATACATGATGGGCGCATAATGCGGATACGGTGGTGCGTGACAGAGTGGGCGAGAGGGGAGGGAGCAGGCGAGCGGAACACGGGAGGGGTGGCGACGAGCGCGCGCGGGGAAGATGAGCGAGCGGGGCAAAGAAGAGCGGTAGATGAAAAAGTGGCGCGCAAGCCGAATACACGAATGAAAAGAAAAGAATTTATTCGAAAAATTATAAGAGAAGCAGAGTGGCGCGGGGAGGATGAAGAAGTAAGGGGGGCGGATCGGGCGGACGGATGCAAGACGCGAGGGCACGAAAAGAAACGTGAAAACCCCCCGCAGAAAAGAAACGGACGAAAACGAAAGAACGAAAACCAAAAAAAATGCGCTCTGCAACTCACCGAAAATTCCCCCTTTCCAGCAGCGCGGGTGCGATGTCGAGGCTGGCGAACTCGGGGAACAACGGCGGCGCGCGGAGGTGGCCGGACTCGACGTCGGCGATCTTGTGGTACGAGATGATGAGGAGCCAGGTGACGTTGGCGGTGATGAGGGAGAATGTCTGCGGGGGTGTTAGTGTTGTGCGAAAAAATACATATTGAAAAAAAGAAAAAAAGGGGGAGAGGCGAAAAGGGAGAACAAAAAGAGGTGGCACGGGTATAGATGTGAGCCTGTGGCAGGACATCCCTCGCGCGGGGAAGAACCTGCAGATGGACCGCGAATACGCTGAGGGCGAGGCGCCGGATAGATACCGCGACAAGACGGTCCACCAATCGTCAGGGACGCAGACTCGAGACGCCGAATAGATGCAAAGTAGTCCTCCTTAAATTTGTCCCCACCAGCGTCCTCTCGCGGTGCGGATCGACCCCAGCGCGCCCTCCACCGCCCCCTCCACCACGCGGTCGACTCAGTCCCGCACCCTTACCATCGCCCTTCTCCTTCCCCTCCGCCACTCCCCACCGCCCGCCTATCCGTCTCCCGATAAAGCCAAAAAAATCCCCAGAATCCGCAACGGGCTCCAAAGGATCCCGCGTAGATGGAGCCGCCGTGGAGCGGCTGGATCGCGACCACGGGCTCATACTCGAAGCCGCGCGCCGGTGCTCCGTGCTGCCAGTGGTTTCCGTCAACGGCGTCGTATGTGGAGGAGCGAGTGGAGGAACAGAAGCAAAGGCTGATGGCGGGATTACGTCAGCTCCAGCGGCTTGCCTCTGCCACCAATTAGCGCTCATCCCCGTCGGCTCAACGTCTCGCTGGTTTCGCCGCTCGGACTCGGATGTTTCTCTGCTCTGATTACTTGCATACACTCGCATATGCGATAACTGAGCTTTGATTGTACGGCGGCCCAAACTGGCCCGGAGTCTCCCGGACTCCGGTTCCCAAGACAAGCCCTAAAATATGCCTCAAATAATCACGCACATCAACACAAGGTCCCGATTTATACCCACAAGACCTAACAGCGAAGCCGGTATCGTGTCCACTGTCCGTTTTTGAGTTAGTTGATGAGTGTGTGGAAGTCCCTCCATTTAATTTGCAAGTTTTTTATTCACCCGTACTAAAATGTCGCAGCAAACCACGGCTCAGAATCACAGGAACAAGACCTAATGGCGAATTGGTATCGAGTCCACTCCAGTTGCTAGATGTGATTACTAGTTGTGTGGAAGTCCCTCGTTCGACTCGAGGCTAGGTTGTGCCCCAATCGCGCAGGTTTTTTTGCTCGGCACAAAAAATAATTTCACACCAAGCGAGGTTCAAATAGATGGGAGGAAGACCTAATAGCGAAACTTGGTATCTTATCCCCACTGCCACTTGGTGCAATTCAATTGATGAAATATGCCTCCCTCGCTTGAACCGAGCTTCGGTTGTCAGTGAAGACTCAGCCTCTTTCTGTCTTCTCTCATTCAGCTGCAAAACTCCACCATAAGCAAGGATTAAATGGAGAGCAGGAAGACCTAATAGCGAAATTGATATCGCATCCGTAGCATTTTAGCACTCGACTCAGTGCAAGTCCCTCGTTCGACCCGGGGGGTTAGGTTCCACTGCACCACTTTGCCTGTCGTCCTGGTCCAGCACTACTTTTTTCAAACCCCCACACAAAAACCCGAAATAATTATGCGCTGATTTAGGAGGGGAATAAGACCTAATAGCGAAATTGGCATCGCATCCACTCCTGCTGGAACAAATCCGTGGGTTTCTGTGGAAGTCCCTTGTTCAAATCGAGGTTAGGTCCCCCACGATTATAACTGCTCTTTTTTTTCAATCCACCCAAAAGCACGCATATTACCAAGGGAAGGTAAAGGGGAGGGAGACCTAATAGCGAAATTGGTACCACTCCCCTTGGCAGGCAAACCCCTATCGTTATGTGGAAGTCCCTCGTTTGGATCGAGGTTAGGTCATGTTTAACTCCTCGAACTTTTTTTTCACATCCCACACGCCCAATAACGAAATCACTTCACATTCTTCCAAGGGCAAGTAAAGGGCAGGAAGGACCTAATAGCGAAATTCGTATCGCATCCACCGAAACTAAAGTGAACGTGTCATCGTTACGTGGAAGTCCCAGGCTTGTTCGAACCGAGGTTAGGTCCTTAAGCATCTGGTGTTGTATGTGCCTTTTATTCAACCCACAACAGAAAAGCCTGAAATATTCCGGTATCAAGCAAGGTTCAGGTTTATAGGAACAAGACCTAATAGCAAACTCTGCATCGCACCCACTCCCCCTAAACGGTCGATGAATTATTGGGTGGGATTGAACCAGGTTAGGTCCTGCTCCCCTCGTATGTCTTTTTTTCTTCAACGCACACAAAAGCTGAAATAAGTTCACAGTAAGCCAGGTTCAGTACTATAGCAACAAGACCTACTGGCAAATCGGTATTGCGTCCACACCCTGTGGGTCCTTTGAATATTTTGGCAATCTTCCATATGCGCGTCAAAATATTTGGGCCCCTTTTTACTTCCATCACCGCTGTACGCCCGGCTACATTATTAAATCCACCGTGGCGTCCCTTCTTGTTTTTAATTTTCGGTCTCTCATCTGAAATCATAGCCTTCAAGTTTCCTCGCTGCTTCATTGAAATCCGACATATCCTATTCTTCATCTCGTGGTCCCTGACAATTACTGCTGTCAGTGTCGGCTCAACCCGCAACCAATGAACAGCTTTCCTAAAAATATAGGAATGCGGTGTAGCAAGCGCTTCTCTTTACAGCCTTGCTACGATACCTCTTCCTCCCAGGCCATGCCCCTCTTCAGCAACAGCACCGGGATCCACATTAGTGGAGGGAACTTCTACAATGTTGGTGGCAACCTGAACATCCGAAATAACCAGCAGCTTCTGGTACAGGATCACCAGCATGCGGAAAGCGACGGTTCTCCGGAGATTCTCGAAGGAACACCCACACAACAGAGCATTGGCTGGGACGAGTCAGATGTCGGTCGCACGTTTTCAGGAGCAGTGAGGAATTGTCAGCATACGGGGAGGGTGTGGCCATTACCTTACGGTGCGCGCCAATTTGGATTCATGCATCTTCTGCCTCTTAATTTGTCTTGCAGACATGTCTTTTGGGTCCCAGACCCAATCACAGAGCGAGGTGCAACCGGAATATGACCAAGCCTCTTCATCTTCGTCATCTGCCGGCGCACTAGTTACGCTGTCGTCGAGCACCTCTCCGTTCGATTATTCATCCTTGCCATCACACCCTGTCCCTCAATTTTATGATTCCACGCCGACTTCTGGTAGTACGGGCTGGAGCATCCCCCGCCCATCCCCGGGATTGAACAGATGCGGCAAACACAGCACATCTGATGTGCGACACATTGGCTCAGATGCGACACACCCGGCTCAGATGCGGCACATTGGAGATCATTTGTCAATGATGTCTTGATGTTGAACACTGATCCCAACAGCTCTGTATCCACCTGTAGCCTATTTCGAGCAGTTAGGGCAAGCGCAGCACGCCCTAACTGCGGGTATACACAGGTTAGAGTTAGGGTTCGGTTAGGGTTCGGGTTCGGGTTGGTTAGAGTTAGGTTAAGGGACATTATTTAAGCGGAACGAGGCTTTAGTGTGCCAGCCTGAAATGCCCCAGCTTGGGGGACCCCCCGAGCGCAGCGAGGGAGGGGAGGGGCATTGAATGGGTGGTCCCCTTCCGCAAATGAAGGAAAGACATTGCGAGGCCGCCATCAGCGCATCAAAGCGGTGTTGATGGGCATGTTGATCCTGCTGTTGCAGATTGATGGTGCTCCTTCAAATGCGACACACCGTGCATCAATGTGCCGTATCATCAACAGTGTCGCGCCCGTTCCATCTGATACATCCTCGCCCATCCCGACCACTTCCACCACATATTCATCATAACAACCAAGCAATTGAATATACCCCGCCAGCCGCTCTACCTTTCGACTTCTCGACCCATTTTGATTCGGGGGTCAATGGAGTCGTGAACTACGTGCCTCCATGTGACTGGCGTGCAAACGAGCCGAAAACCACGATTAACGGTGGTACATTCGTCGGAGGAAATATATATAGTGTCCCCAGGAGTGGAGAAACGGGCATGTTCTGTTCTTTGAACAAAATGAATTTAAGCTGACTACGAGGCCAGGAATCCATATTTTACATCGCTCTGTAGTTCTCGATGCGATGTACGATTCAGCGGACAGCTACCCTCAGCCACGATGCCATCCCGAAACACGCGAAAAAATCCTCGAGAAATTGCTCAAATGGTCCACGGAGTCCAAAGGGGCAGAATCACGATGGGCCATTAGAATCCGAGAGTTATGTGGAGACGGTGCTGGAGGGCCTTCCTGTTGTCTGGCTGCATGGACCAGCCGGAGCTGGAAAGTCGGCAATTATGCGCACCCTCTCTGAACAATTGGCAGATGCTGGACGTTTGGGAGGCGCTTACTTTTTCAAGCGAGGGCATGCTACCCGCGGAAATGCTCAAACATTGTTCGCTACGCTCGCCTATCAACTCTCCCTCCGGATTGCACCGCTGAAATTGGCCATTTCACAAGTGGTGGAGGAGGATCCATCCGTGGTTGCGAGATCAATGAGTGTTCAAATGCAGAAGCTCATTCTCGACCCGTGCCGCTCACTTGATGATCTGGAACCGCCCATCATCATCATCGACGGCTTAGACGAATGCGAGGGCCACCGGGTGCAGCAAGACATTTTACGTCTCATCGCGCAGTCCATCAGTGTGGATCCCCCTCCTCTTAAATTTCTCATTGCTAGCCGACCGGAACCCCATATCCGCGAAATCTTCGAAGATCCCCTTTTCGAGGACCTCTATCACTCATTCGATGTGAGGCAGTCGTTCAAGGATGTCGAAAAATATTTATGCGACGAATTTACGAGGATCCATCCAGAACACCGCGAAACCATGGGTTCTATTGCAAGCCCGTGGCCATCCCAGGAGGTCATAGATAAACTTGTCGATAAATCCTCCGGGTACTTTATATACGCAACAACGATCATCAAGTTCGTTGATGATCGAAGTTTTCGCCCCACGGAGCGGCTGGAATTCCTCAAGCAGGAATCACATCTGGAATCACCTTTTGGTGCCCTGGATCAACTGTACACTCAAATTCTTTCGACAGTCCCAGTCCATTGGCCGCTTATTCCAATCTTGCGGGCCCTATATTTCTGCAAATTCTACTTAACCCCTACCGGCGTTGAACAGCTTCTTGAGCTCAATCCTGGGGATGTTCGTCTGGCTCTGCGAAACCTCCATTGTGTTTTTCGAGTCCCCGAGATTAAAGATGACATGCGGTACACCCCTATTGGCGTGCACCACGCTTCGTTACAAGATTTCCTCAACGATGGAACACGAGCAGGCGTGTTCTACGTCGGTGACCCAGAACACCGAGTGGATATAGCTCGCCGTGTTCTTAAAGCACTTTCTTACAAGTGTGATGATACATCAATCAACCACGCCGGCCCAGTTGCATTGTAAGTTCACCTGGTGACGGGTGCACCCCATTGACGCACTAATTCTATTGACAGATCATTCTACGATAATGTGCTGGAGAAAATTCCACCCTTGGCCGAATTTATACCCCTAATTCGAAGCATAGACCCCGACTTGATTTTCCGCTGGAACAAGCACGCAGGAGAGATTCTCTCGGTGTTGAAGGTCAGTCTCTTGCCTGGCCAATTTCGATTCTCACCGGTGTTTAGAACATTGAGAATCCGCCAGCGGATCTAATCCAATTGTGGGATGACTATCGATACATGTCCTACCTGGACAGCAGTCTAGTAGTTGGCCCATCTTCTTATAATCGCCTCTCAGCTCAAGACTGTGAGCCGTTGTTCCGAAGCTCAATACTTTGCTGTTTATTCCAGGCAAACTTGCTGTCGGATCAGAGATCTTTTGGTTTGCTGGACCACAAATTGTTCTTGGATGTCTCGTGGGATGACCTCAGGGACGCCATAGCCAGCCTACGGCCTATATTTGGGGAAGATATAATAAAAATGCGAGCACTATCCAGGTTTGTCGCAGAACACCTCTCACCAGAGCCCACCCTCGCCGCTCTAGCATTACGACTGGCACCTGGGTCCGTGCGGCTATTGAAAGAGATGGCGACTGGTCAGAAACCTTCATACTTCCGGTGGGTTATATTTACGCAAGGCATTGGAAGCTCACATTTGTATCAGGGAATCATTATTCAAGTGGGGCTATTTCGTCAGGTGTTCCCCCCATTCACCTGAACTCCTTCGAGACATTCGTGAAATCCTTTCTTTCGAAACCCTCAGTGTCCCCCGTATGGAGGCAGACACACCGGACAACTGCCACAGCATCCTACAATGGCTGAAGGTAGCTGCTTACTGTGAAACTCTCAACAGGGATGCTGATTAATCTGTTCAGACTTTCCCAGACCCTCCATTGGATTTGATCGACATTTGGGAGGGTCATCTTATGGAGTCATGCAATATATACTCGAGCACGAGACGGGATGGCAAATCCCTTGAGGACCGGTGGACGGCGTGGCAGACTGCCAAATCGCGGTGGTTCCCTCATTATTCGATGTTTCGGCAGGATCATTAAATCTACATGAAAATGAACCAACACCTCGCCGTGAAAAATCGAGTTGGGTGGATATTTTTAAATCTTGCATGTATAGTCGGCAAACGAGGATTTTTTTGTAGGCATTCTAGAATCCAGATGATGGAATTCAGTGTACGACACTGTTTTCTAGCCGGGATACGCTGGCAATAGACAGAATGTCTGTGTCTGGTCAGTTACGGCATGATTATCGGAATTGGTTGCAATTCAATATCGCGAGTTAATGTATCAACTTAGCTTCTCTGATCCTTCTGAACATTGCGGCAGCATGCATTTGCGTGCTGGGGCAAGTCAAAGAAATTTTTTCTCTGACTATTTCGGATTCAGAATTGCCACTGAACTGACACAAATCGGAGAATGGAATTTGGCTGCAATGTGTTGTCAGACTCTAAAAAAAGTTAATGAGATACTGTACCATTTCGACCAAAGGTTCACGCCATGTCACCGTCACCCTCGTGAACATTTTTTGGAAGGTCTTCATTCCTCGCTTAGCGTGAGAAATTCCTATAAGGGGACATTTGAGCCGCGTTTTTGACAGATTTCTGGCCAATTTGGGCCACAACTCTGCAAAATCAGCTCAAATTTGTTTAGTTCACGACCATTCGTCACCCGTCACCTGAACCTTTGGTCGAAATGGTACAGTAGTCGATGAAACTTAATATTGAATCCTGCCGCCGTTATACATAGGGGGGAATAGTTGAAGGGGAGCGAGTGGAATATTCATTCCAGCAGCATAATGTAAAATTTGAAGGCCATTGTGGACCTGGTAAAAGTCCCAAGCCTCATTTGCGAGCTATGGGAAGCCTAGCGAGGGTGGCCGCCCAGGAAAGGATATTTGCAAAACATGTCATTGAACTGCGAATTTCACTATACAAAAGTGTAAAATTAAGAATTATAACAGTGAACTCCCAAGCTTTGCGTGCGTTTAATCTGCGTCTCGATAGCGGACAGGGAATGCGGATGAAGGATCATGGTCCTCGACATAGCGAATGAAAATTATCAACCATAAATAGACAGGTTGCGCAAAAGCCATTGCAGCCATCAGATGGCTTTTTTTGCGTGCGCACACTGATGGCTAATGGCTGATGAAGTCCAACTGATGAGTAAAACTTTATTGTTGAAATGAAGCTAATAGAGAGTGTGTGCTGGTATGTGGCTCAAAAATAAATTATACCCATCCCTGTCCCACGATTTTCTCCAGGAATCAAAATGTTGTCCTGTAAAATTGTGTTTTTGGGTTAGCATTACATTCTAGCCTGGGACGATGTATATGTGCAACTAAGCACCCAATCCACCCACATTAATATCCAGGCACCGAAGCCATTTTTGCCATTGGCCATCAATTTGCGCACGCAAAAAAAGCCATTTAGTGGCTTGAATGGCTGTTGCGCAACCTGTCTAATACGGAGTCGATAGGGTAACAACTCTCCAGTGGCAACTGTCCCAGGTGAATTAATTACGCTCGCCGGATAAATCCCGTGAACTTCCTCGGAGTGATGCATGCTTGGTTGTGAGGATATGTGGTATTGCTCTCACCCTTCAGCAGTGGGGTTGACAGTACATAAACTATATCTCCCTGATCTCCATCACCGAATAGATGAAAGATCAATATCGCACTGAAAAATGCCACAGAATTTATCCCACATATGAACCGCAAATTTTCTTGTGATTTCATGACGGACCCACAGTTGGAAGAAAATATCGTTGTTCTCACTAACCGGGACAGAAAAACATCTAGTCTCTTCGTGACCTCTTCCCGCGACCCATATGAATGAATAAACGAAAATATCAATTATTGTTGAATGAATGCGCGCTCATCCAGGAGCATTAAACTAACCTGCAAACCTAATCGAGCAAAACACGTTCAGTTGATATTCGCAGAGGATGAATATTCATAGCATTATGAACGATATGATGCGCATCGTGAAATAGAAAACTGCGGCAGCACGGATTGCTGACGGGAAGCCGCCCTCTCCGTTGATATGCCTGCGGTGCGGCTAAGAGCGGAGCTAAAACAAAATAAAAGCGATCGGTGGGCGTGTCAGGGCTGCTCAGAGGACCACAGGACAGTGTAGTGATGTGCGAGGGATCCTAACAAGGTCAGTGCTCGCCGATGCAGAGGGGATAGGACGTAGGCTGATTTTATAGCAACTTTAAAGGTTGCTCGAATGGACGATAGGGACGACGGAGGGCGACGAAATACAACGAGAGAGAGACGGGGCTATTGCAGAATCGAATAAACTTGAACTGGAGGGGAAAACCTTCGTTGTTATTGTGAAATATCTAGCTAGCTTTTATACAGAGCCCAAGAAAAGATGAGTAAAATAAAACTACTAAAGAAAGCGTCCAAATGGTTGAAACTGTAGTTGAACCGGGTAATCAGTAACCGGTAGTCCGTGTATAACAAAGCAAAAAACAGATAAATTAAATTTGACCAGTCAACGAACTCGTGCTAATGTCAAGAGGAAATGAACGGGAAATTACAAATGTACCCGGTGTGTGAACATGCGGCGGGCTCGGGGACTATATTGGGGCAGTGTCGGCGTTGTCGGGAGTCGGCAGAATAAGTCGGCGTAGCTGTGGCGACAGGTTGAACGAAGTTGAACCATGGCATAGCCACCAGTTCGGATCAGTAACCAAATTTAGTGTGGTTTCGCGATCAGCGTGGGAGCGTGCGCATCACCGTAGAAAGAAGGTATGTCCGAACAATATGAAAAAGAAAAAAAGAAAAAGATAAAGAAAAAGAAAAAAGACGCACGGTGCAAGAATTTACTGAGAGAGCGGGCGGGAGGAGTGAAGGAGGAGACGGGATGCGAGCAAAGGACGCATGACGACATCATCTAAGCACACATTACCGGCTAACCCCTACTTAGTTGGCATTGAGGAGCTAGCGGCGGAAAGACGTAAATATATATGGGGGTGCGCGACGAGATGTGGAGATTAAGCCTCTTCAGGGCGCATCAGTTGAGAGTATGAACATTCGTCCTGCACGAAGAAACCAGGTTCAACAGAAAACAAAGGAAGTAATAAAGTGCAGATGAAGACGGCGATGAAGCAGTAGGTGGTGGAGAAGGAAAAGAGTTAGATTAGGATACGCACTGCTAACTGCGCGCGGCAAAAAGCACCATGCGTTGCACAATGGCGAATCACACCGACGAAGGACAGCGCGGGAATCGATGTAATATGAGGGGCTTGAGATGATCAAATAATGGCGGAAGAGATGAGGGGGAACAAAGTAAAAGTGCAGACGGATTTTATAGGAAAAATCAAGCGGGACACCAAACAGGCCCAGCCTCGTGCTGAACCTACGCGGCCGGAACACGTAGCTGTGAGTTTCGTAGCCTGAGAAAGAAAATGAGTAAGCGAGCACCCTGCGTGTGGTGCGCGACGGCGGGGGAGCGTGTCTCCGAGGTGGCAGTAGGTGGGATGGGAAAATGAAGCATGAACAAAAGAGAAGACGTGACGATGGACAACGTGGTGATGGAAGAAGAGGACGAAGTATGTATAAGGAAGCGATAACAGCGTTGAAGAGGCCGAATGGAGCGGAATGAACGGGGAGATACGATGATAAAAAGCACATATCACGACAGGATCAAACGCAGACGCGAAAATACAGCTGCTTGAAGGATAACGGGACATGGAGCATGCACATTTAGCGCGGCAGAAAGGGCGTTGAACCAACGTGGAGTGCAGAAATATGAAGATGTGGTGAGTCGCTCGTCATGAGAGTGGGGCTAAGATATCGTTCAGCAATGGCAATGGTTACGCGCAAGGACGAGAGCATTGGAGATGGAATAGGGATAATTGGGTACGAGAAAATAAATTGGTGGACATGGGACAGGCTATGAATGGGGTACCATGAAAAATATGGGAGGGGCTATTTAAAATAGGGAAAGAAAGAAAGAAAGAAATAGCGTATTCCGCACAGCGGTGAATAAATGCGCGCGGGCGACATGGGCGCAAGGGTATACGTTCTGGGTGGACGATTGAATGACGCACCAAGACGGGGGTAAGGAGAAAGCAGAGGGTAGGGAGAGATAGGTGCAGGGAAGACGGAGGTGCCGCGCAGAGATCGGATAAAGAAAGGAATAAAGAAATGCAAATGGAATGAAAAAGCACGCACAGTGACAGTGTCAAGCGTATGTGTGATAATTTAGCCACTCCGCGTGCGGCGACGTGCGAGTGCGTGTGCACACGGAGGGGAGGCGTCGTGTCGCTGAATGCCGTGGATGAGTTACGTGCAGGCGCAAACGGGCAGATGGGCGACAGCGCATAGTAAACGGTACGAGAGAACATATATGAGGATGGGGATGCGGATGTATTATTACTCACAATGACAGCCCGCAGCTTCTCGTAGTGCGACTCCGCGAGCGGCGACGTGCATGAGTGGGTACACGGAAGGGCGGCATCATGTTTGGAAGTGCTTGTGAGGCAGCGCGTATCTAACACAGAGTAGATGAGTGGCGCAGGCGACAGCGAGGAATGCAGGAATAAAGGAATAAAGTAGCGCGTAAGGTGAATACGTACGCACGAAATGGTTGGCCTAGTCTTATCGGATGGAAGGTGGGCGAAGTTCACTGGAGAGAGTGAGCGGGGAGGAGACTAGGGGAGAGTTTAGTAGCGGCGTGGCACCAAAGAGGACGGGATGTGTAAGGAAAAGCAAGGGAGGACGAGAAGAAATGGTTGGGAAGACGGCAAAAGGGCCAAATGGAAGATGGGACGAACGCGAACGATGGCAGCCGCAACGGTATCGCAACGTACCGACGGCGCAAGGCAGCCACACCCCAGCATGTATGAGTTCATAACCATCGGGTAGAATTCGCAGATAGTCGAGATTGCTGGAGTAGTAGGCCATGCGGGAGAACAGAGACGAATCCTCGTCAAAAGAAAGAAAAAACGAAATATGGGGCACAAGATGGAATGAGGCGAGGAGAACCCGCAATGGCAATGGCGAACTGGATGTGATAATCCAGCGACTCGGCATGCAGAGACGTGCGAGTGGGTGTGTACAAGGAGAGGGGAGGATGAACGAGTGGGCAGGCAACAGTGTGTGGAAGAAGGGATGAAGGAATGAAGGGGTGTGGGGGTACCAGCTCGCAAAAGGTACGAGGGAATAGAAGAACGTATGGGTGGGGTGGAGAATGAAAGTGAGGATAAAGTATGCACGAAACGGTTGACCTAAGGCGGGAGCGGCGCGTCGGATAGCGAGGACTAATGGCGTGTTCACTGGAGAGAGTGTTCAGTGGTATTCCATAATGGCCCTTCAATTTTTCTGTGCCCATAGAAGACTGCAGAACTTATGTATGAATTAACTGATGGACGAGAGAAACTGTGACTACCGTGACTGATGTGTTCGAGCGCAAGTTTCACGGCTAAAGTGCACCAGATGTTCAGGCTCATGAAACATGGCGGGGGGTATTCTGGGGTATTAAGTACTTGGACATCAGCACGAGAGCAATCGGCGTGATTTCAACTGTGATCCGGTCAGATTACATATCAATATCGGCATGACACATCCACTACGCGTCGCCAACGCGTCTTGAACGCATCGCGGACTCGCGGCCGCTTGCTTTGACTATCGCTGCAGCTCGAATCGAACGCCGCAGTCCAGAGCCATGTGGAATTACGACCGAGCCAAGCGGGACGTTCGGTGGTCATGTGCAAATGAAAAATTAACTGTATTCATCTTATCAAATACTATGGAGCGTGGCATTATTCTGGATGGCTCGACACTCACTGTATCTCGCTTGGAATTTCCAGATTTCTTTCGGCGGTATTCGATGTGGTATACTATCATCCCCCTAGAACTCGGACACCTAAGGAAAATACGTGAATATCATTTTATCCGCGAGGTCTAGACTCAAGCTGAGTGTCTTGATCGTCAGTAATTTGTCTTTTACCCAGGTCACAATTTTTGTTTCATAAGAAACGGGCAAGAATTCATCAAACGGCGCCGTTTTTTCGGGTGCGGTCCAGTGTCCGAGTTCTAGGTGATGGCCGGATTTAGGGTTGACCCCATCCTCTCGCCCTCATTTCTCAACCGATTTCACTGTAACCTGGTATACTGCTTCCCCTCTATCTAATCTAATGTCCTGTACTACATCTAATCCTAAAAATTATCTTCAAACTTCAGTTGGATGATTTAATTCTGCGGGATCAGGATTTATGGTTGTTTTCAGCAATATGTCTGTAGAAGATTCACTTGGAGGGATATGGATGAGATGAAGCTCTCCGCACATTTCCTCATGTCCATTTGAATTGTTTCAAATAGATTTTGCGCTGTTCGAAGATTTGTTCCACTGATGCCAGCCTCATTGCGGCATCGACAATAAACCGAAGTTGGCCACATCGTCAATTTTCATCTAGACATAGATTTAAGTCAAATTTTGTTACAAAATTGTGCAGCAGTACTCAGCCTGATCTCATAAACCCATCTGTATGCATTCCGGGCCTCCCGTAGTACAATCATTTCGTGGAACAGGCCAGACCCCAGATCTAGAAATCTCTGAATTTCAAGATTGTGATGGAACCAGCTTGTTTCCTACCATGAAACTTGGTATCAATGTTCATTGACACTGTATACACATTATGTGGTTCGTTAATTCGTATCTGTATCACCACAGGATCTTGGGTGAATGCATATATCTAAAAATAGCCATACGCCAAATCGTTTCGAATTATCCATAGGGTTCCACAGGATCTTGGGTGCATCTCTTGGTAGAAATTTATAGAGGGCCTACTGCAGATCATATAACACCAAGGATCAAAGAAAACGGCCAGGAATTGAGCGAGATACGCTTGTTTGTCCGAGTACTAGGTTTGTCCGGGATGGTGGGGGACGATAGTAACTCAAACCGTGTCGGAATTGACACCAGATCAATGTTCGACACGGATCTGATGTAAATAAATGTAATACTACATGGGGGCTGCTATTTGAGCGAATTACAACTTAATAGACTCCATACGCTGCTTTTTTACACTGAAGCTCAAGGTATTTGTCCTCTCCGCAGCCAGCACATTAGTCGCGATGCAAGTTATGATTTCCCAATTGGGAATTTAAATTGTCTTGCAGAGACTGATGGTGCATGGACAAGGTGGAAGATTATTTATTGCAGGTACTACACTACGATGTACATAAGCAGCAGGGGGATGCGAGAGCGGGGATAAAACTTTGAGGACTTGGCGTGTTGGCGAGTCGCGTAAGTAACAGGGGTGGAGCTGGATGGAGAGCCCGTGCGCAACGTTGGAAAGGGGGCTCTATGCGCCACCTAGACGTCAAAACGGTGAGAAACCAGGAGCCGGGCGGCGAGAATGAAATAAAAGATGAAAGAAAAAATGAAAAAAGGTGCAGCGACGCACCGCAGGCACGTTGAGGACGAAGCGGGGGACTGCGGGGGGTGGACGCAAATAAACGGCGCTACGAACCGGCGAGACATAGAGGCGCAGCGATCCAGAGGCAGGGAGGCAAAAGTAGAATAATAAAAGAAGAGGGCGGCGCGTTGATGACATTATGTGTGTACTCGGACACGAGTGAAGGCGCTGCGCGCTGCCTAAGACATCGAGACGCAGGAAAACCGGCCGCGGGGCGGCGAAAAAACCGATTTTTTGAATCATGGGATGGCCCTATGCGCCACGGACGCGTTGAAGGCAGTAGCGCGCGATCATTTAGTTCTCAGAAACGAGAGGGAGAGATACCTGAGGCCGTTGCTGCGAAGATTCCTTGGAGGGCTCGGGAGTGTGAATCGGGTGCAAAAGTCTTGAATCTCATTGGCTCGTATTTTGTCTCTGGTCCGCTTTCACCCGAGGAACATTGCAACCACTCAGAGCGTGGTAAAAACACTACATCATCGAGGCGGACAGACATTAGCGTTTTGAGACCTGATATCCTACGGAACCAGGAATCTTGCTATTGTTGCCAAACACAGCGGCTTCGTTTCGGTCCGGCACAAACCAGATGCTGAAACTGAGTGCAATAGGGACGGTCAGAGTAGGGGTTTCAGATGTGCTTCACACAAGTGTTTTGAAACGCTGAAGCGCCTCTGGAGGCGCTTCACCACGCTTCAAAAATGTGCTTCAGATAATTATTTTGTTCTTCAAGGCACTCATCCCGTGTTGTTGATCAAGTAGTGATTACATGATATTATTTCTTTTTCAAAGTCCGATCCTTTACCTTTTCTCCTCCTCGTCGCCCAATCATGGGTCTCCCGAGAGTCGCTACATCCTCAGCTAGAGCCAAGGAGGCTGCCACTATTGCCGCCTCCGAGAGCAAGGAGGCTGATCAAGAAGCGCCACCTGTGGAAAAAAAGCTGCACGTCGACGGAGAACAGTGCGTTGTCGGTGATTAGCACTGTGCCGAGCATGGCCTTGAAAATAACATTCACCCTTGCGGCGCGTTGAGCTCCCGGAGGCATGACACGGGATGATCGTTTTGCGGTAACTTGAGAGAAGTCCAGCGCATTTGCGTCATATCGGTGATGGCCAATCCTTATTTATAAATCAGAAACACATCTGAAGCGCAATTTGAAAAGGGACGGTAAGACTTGATAAGTGTTCCTTGCACGCTTCTGATGCTAAATTAATCCCAGAAACACATCTGAAGCACCTAATTAAAAATGCCTGAAGCACATCTGAAACCCCTACTCTGACCGTCCCTAATGATGATTGGTGGATAAAAACTATCACAATTGCCATAATTCAGTGCTGTATCATAAACGCGGGGTGAGGCGGATCTGCTCCAGGCATCTGGGCACAGCGCCCGTGCGGGACGAATTGGAATCAAAGCGGTGCCTCGTGTTGAATTACAAAAATAGCTTTGACACGCGTAGTAATCGTCTGTGTCGCAAGCGGCTGCGATCTTTCTCCATCCGCAGTGTTTTGTAGCAAAGAGCCCACAGAAAAAAACATCTGTCCAGCCCCAAGTTTAAATCCTAACATTTTACGAGTACTTATGTTTACATAATACTCGTTCGTAGGATCTCGCAGCGGGAAAATTTGAGAAAAAATTTTACTTGTCTCCTTGAAAAAATGCTCATGGTTCTAGGGGCTGTGTTGAAGCGATTTTACAGTTTCATCACATTTTTTACTGACTCCCTTAAGACTCTGAGCATTATTTATTTGTACTTTGATGGCACCTAATAACTCGTTGTCCGCTGGGTGTATTTGTTCCGGAGCCACATGGTCAGGTTCATTATTGCATTCTTAAGTTTCCAGCTCATTCTTTACGCTCTTTTGACTAAAATCAATACAGTAGAGCTTTACCGGTTTGCCGATATATACTTCTGATACAATCACGGCAAATGCCGCACTTTGGGCTGTCGCAACAAGGGCCCATAGTTATCCCTTCGGATTGGAACTTGTCGTTTTGCGTCGGTGACAGAATTTCGGTTCAGTGTAAACTTTCTGTAGTGCACCACGAGTTTGGCATTTTCTATCAGGTTCTGAGCTAGGTATGGCCTTACCGGTTTGCCGATCGAAGTTTTGATACCATCACGGCTATCGCCACTCACCTGGCGCGTGGGGTTCAGGGCCAAAATGATTTGAGCTGAACGTCGTGTACAGTGGTGCATTCCATTTTTAATATATATATATATATCAATTTGTGCTAAATTTCTCCTTGTGCTAGGTTTTTCCTTCTGCTGACACGTTCTGCAGTAGTTATGGGCAGAAGGCAATAATAAATCAACCCACACACATCCTGGTCTGAACGCGCACTCCAAACCGCTCTGCTACGACCCGCAATGCCTCCTTCATTCAACCGCTCTCCCCTGCTGTCCCGTCACGCTGCCTCGCTTCCCGCCGCACCTCCTGCCACGCCATCGCATCACCGTGTCTCAATACTTCACTACCCCTTCCCGCCCCGCCACTACCAACCCACTACTTACATTCACGCCAGACGGCATTCGCCGCAATAACATCCGCACAACCTACTCCACCTGCCGACACAACCGACCTAACCACTACCGCCCGCCATCTCGGCGCCATCTTCCCGTGATTTCAACTCCTCCCACCCTCCTAACTTCGTATTTTCGTGCAACATATTCAATTTGCGCCAGTCCGGCATCTACTCAGCATTTCTGTGTGCGCTTGTTTTACAACTTCTTCCCCGCTACATCCTCCATCGACGATCCATGGCATCCTCCTCCGCCGCTCCCCTCCGTCCACCACGATACCTGGTACCATCTGTACATGTTCCTTTCTGTCTTCTTCAACCATCCTTGCTCAAAGTTCTCTACCGGCCCACCTTGTTCTGCAAATCAAGATCCATCTCTGCGCGATATCGTCTCGCAATCTTCGGATTCGGTGGGAAGTGGCCTCCGACCACTGCCAATACACTCTATGACTTCCCCCGTCCATTTTGTCCCTCTTATTCCTTTGTATGACAAGAATTGCTTCCTCTGCGCCATCTGTAGTTTCCTCCGCCATTTTGGCCTGTTTCTGCACTGTTGATTGGTCCAAACTCTGTACCCACTCACCGACACCCTTGGACTCCTCCAATGACATCCCGACTCGACAATTTGGCCCGGCAGCCCTTCCCGTTCCGCTATTTGCGCCCCACCCTGCCCCAATTCATCTCGGATTGGTCTCATTTATTTTCAGATGAGTCGCCCCACTTTCCTTCCACTCTCCCCTACCTCGCGTATGATTTATACTGCCTTCAAAACCATTTGCTCGCCACCATCTCCCCGCCTGGCGCGTAACGCCCCACCCAGCTCCCAGATCGTTCCGCCGACGCCATCTTCCGATTCTGCGGCCTGAAAACCGGAGATTACCATATCGACGCCAGGTATCATTGGCCTAGGTGCGCCAAAACTTTTTTTTTCGTATTTCTGCTCTAATTCTTCAACTCCTTGGTGTATATGATGTAGGTTTGACCCAGGTATGTCCAGTATCTATTATTCTGTTATTCCAACCGCTCCACCGATTAATTCTGCCCCCCGCCTCTCTGCATTACAAGCTGTACATCGCGTCGCCGACCGATCACCGTGATATGCTAAAAGGCCCAGGTCTTCCCTCTCCACGTAAATCAACATTCTCCGCCACTGGACTCAACAATCGTTTTCTATCAGATTTTCAACCGAAGTATTTATATTGGTACATGCCTCAACCACAACGCACGCCCACCCCTCATTATACAGTGCAATGATGTTTGTACCTTCGGCTCATTCAGGACACCTGATGCTTTTTTTGGCATTCCGCCAAAGCAAGTGCAAGTTAAAACCAAGGAGTATTTGTGCTCTCTGGTGATGCTTCCATCATCGTCTTTCCCGCTGTACTCGATGAATAAATGCAGTACTCATTGCCCATTTCAGTATACTTAAAAATTAATTAAGTACGGGTTTTTGCCGGGCAACGCCACGGCCCACAACCCCAAGTCTTAGGTGGAAATTAAGGACCCTTGAGGTTGGCAATCCGATATTCCGAAGGGCAATGTTGTATGAGAATTTCTCGAAGGGGTTCAAAGAAATCGAGAAGACACACGGAATTCAATTAAAAAACTATGAATTACGGTCAATAATAATAATTACATCTAGTGCGCTTCCATGAAAGGGAAAAACTGAGTGGAGGTGTACAGAAAAGATACTGGAAACTGGATTCTTGTGATAGCCTGCAGAATGGAAAGGAATGGTTGAAAAAGAGCGGTGCTGGGTTTGGTCAGTCACCGCTGACTTGCACGCAGTCAAAGGAGGCAGCGCACCTAATACTCATTTGTGATGTTTGATAGTTCGTGTGAGGCAAATCGGAGAGCGCACATTAGATACCCTGCGTGTCAATTATCAGCTGAAGGTCAAATGAACGCACAGAAGGGGAAACATGTGGCGTGGTACATGAGGCGCCAAATTAGCAGAACAGCGACATGGCTCTGGCACTCTAAACTGTGGTCAGGGATGCGCTGGAACGCAGGATGAAAAATACACGCACAAAAGGTTTCCTAAATTCCGGGGAATGAAATTTCTGTGGGCAATACGTGTCAATGAGGCAAATAGGAAGGAGCTGGTATGAACAAACCATCTAATACGGAATATCAAGAAGATGGGGGGGGGAGCAGAAAGGCAGATTTTCGTATGGGTGATCGAAGGCAGTATATAACTGCTGCGGTGGTAAAAGGTCCACATCCCGAAAGCTCTGGCAGTCGTTCAAAGACCAGAGGGATCTAATTTGGGCCGTCATGCAGTGTAAAATTTAGGAGAGCGAGATCCGGGAGGCGCAGCAGCACAGTCTAGGACTATGAAGTTCGTTTTGAATATCAGCAGGCGAGGCCAATGGGGAAAGATCCAGTTGCGCGGGAGGTAAAAGATGTCGCGCAGTCATCAAAACGAATGTCTGTGTAGCAGTTCAACAGGGGAATTCTGAAGGGGTTATCTCGAGATATCACCCCAACGATAATGGAGGATAATCTTAAGAGAACAGATAATTTCCGTTGAGAACGGGGGTTGTCAAGTTTTTTTTCTCAAATTGGGAAAAGAAGGTCATGAAAGATTAATCTCGGTTCCAGATGTTCGGCGGTGTCCGACCGATCTCTGATGCGATCGATGATCCGAGGCAGAAATTGATGAAAAAAGAGGCCAGGGATCACCGCCTGAACATCGGCTCATGTATTATGTCCAGGGGTATTGGGCCAGAATTCAAGTTATTCAAGTGGAGGAAAGAGAGAGAAAAGAGAGAACAGGAAGAGAGTATCTACAATATATTGAAACCACCGCCCCAAATTTATGAGCTCCAACTGCGAATCCGCGTGCTTCGGAGCGCGCCGAAGCGATTGATTATCTTTGAATTTAAGTTCCTTATCAGCCATATCAATGATATCATGTACGCACAGGCTCCACGATCTCCGGCGGTCGCGTCGGATCTCACCTCCATGTGCTCGGAACCCGTCGGATCTGATCGGGGTCCTGATTCTGATGCTGTTTTGATTAGCCTCTCTCTTGCCTCCCACCTCCACTGCTTTGTCTTTCACTCATCCAACTTTCAGTCTTGACCTATCCTCTATGCCCGTTGATGATTCTCCAGGTGAATCCATACGTTCTTTACCGCCCGATCCCATCAGCTCCACAAAATCTCATGATCGCTCGGAGCTTTCCGTGGCATTTCATATCTTTTGAAACAGTGTCCTTCCGAGCTCCTTCTTCCTCTCGTCGCCCGCTCTTGTCTGTATGCTCTCCTCTACTCTCTCGTCGACGCCCTTTCCTGGTTCTCAAGGTAAGCCGTTAGCTCTTTTTTCGGCAACTTCCAACTCATTTCCTCCGCCATCTATGCCTGCGTTCCAAAGTTCCGATCGTCGGGCCGCAGCTGTCTACTCATTCTGGATGGTGCTGCGGATGTTGGCAAATGGAATAGAAAGAGTAACATTGTTGACTTTTCCTACGCTCAATGTGCATTACTCCTTTGTGCTATCCACATCGGCACCTCTGCTAGATAACCTACACATCGACGACTTCCTGATCCCACACAAATACGTACTCTGCCTATCGCTGCCTCCCAAGGATTTCATTCCAGCTGTTCTGCAGCTGACTGTGGCAAATATGAAGAATTTAGGCAGAACCCATGGGATAAGCTTCTCCAGTGATAGAAAAGCGGCCGTTAAGCAGAATGGACTGTAAATATTGAATAAAAGTTAAGTGCCAGTCAGTCAGTGACAAGTGTGGTCTGGGAATGACTTTAATTGCGCCTTCAGAGTCCGGCCGGAGGCCCATCATCTGCTTCGTGCAAGAAATGAACTGCTGTGCTCCACAAACATTTGGCTCAACTGGTACCCAGTTAGTGTGGTTGGAATGCAGTTTATTCTTTCCCAGTAGCTGGCCGGAGGCCCATCATCTGATTTTATATGAGAACAAACTGCCCACTCTCCATGCCGGTGTGGTTGAAAATTTGGTCCAGTGGAAGTTGGCCGGAGGCCCACCGCCAGAGCATCATGATGCTTTATCAAATTTAAAGGCAAGGTTTGCGGAATCAATGAAAATATCTGGCACATATTACATACTGAGCAGAAATATGGGGTGTCCTGTCGTTAACCGGAGGAACCAGGTATGCTATGAAAATTCCGCAATGGAACATGAGGCGGTGCTTGAGTTCTCTCTCAGAGGCAACCATCCATTTCTTCTCCCTGGAGTACTGTTTCGAGATTTATTAGAGCATATTCGCACCGCCCAAAAGTTCTCAGATATCAGCCATCACTTTTAAGCGAGAGCCTTGATTGATGACTGACTAGGCTCTCGCCTTCGACTTTGTGCAATGCCTGCGAGAAATTTTCTACTGAAAAAAATTGGATTAAAGAATAGGAAAGGCACCGGCGGTCCGGGAATTTCCTCGGGCTGAAATGACCAAAAACTGCGCCTTTACTTCGCTTTTTGAGTGTCACTTATTCCCTTTTGGGAGCCCCACTTTTCTGGCATCAAGCATCACTTTTTAGATCAAAAGGCGATTTTGGAGGGTGCGAATATGCTCTATTGGCCAGTTCCATGGTCAACGCCGCTTGCGGTCAAATTATGAGAGAAATTTTCTTTAACACCGCTTCTGTATATAATGGCCATCAGCGGATCATTTCCGCCGTTCAGCATCCAAGTTGCCGGAGCGTAGCGAAGGCATATCTTGTACTGTACCATTACGACCAAGTGTCCCGGCACTGTAACCTGTGACCCCAAATGTTCATTTTTGAAGTGTTCATTTCATGGGAAATTGCCATTCTGGGCGATTTTTCGGCATTTTCCGACCTATTTCTACCCGTTTTCACGCCAAAAATGCGATTCAAAATGCCAGTGACCTGTGACTAAATTGGCAAATGTTCAGTTCAGGTAGGCTTGTGACATAGTGACTGAACACTCGGTCGTAATGGTACAGACTGGACCTACCTACCTACCTACCTTACCACCACCATCAAAAAACCCGATTTGTTTCTACAACCCCTCTGCGACCCGAGAACCGTTATTAAACGTGTAGATCGGTTCCCGCTGAGGCGCAATCTAGAACAACGGTGTTTTGTTGGAAAGGAGTAGAACAGATACGAAAACCAAAAACCTATATACGAGCTGTGCCATCGTCGTCTGCGGTCTAAAGGGTCCATTTGGCTGGTCTCCGAGGCACGGCGATACTTTGGGCAAGGCTACACATTGATCTTCTCGAAGACCTCATGATTGTCTGCGCTCTCAGCGTCTCCCCTTGCTACTGCACTGCTCATTTTCTGTCCTAAAAGCGGTGCAGAATCCACATAACCTGTCACTGTCAAACCTGCCAAAAGGAGGCAGTGATCTACTATATAGCTGCACGTGCAGTCGCGTAGACTCGCGTATTAAAAGGCACGTGTTCAAAGACGCGTAACGACGTGTCATAAATATTATCGAAATATCCGATTTGTTTCTACGACGCCTGTGCACTCCGATAATCGTTATTAAAACGTGTAGATCGGTGCAAGGTCATGTCTATAGAGCAACGGAGCCTCTTTGGAAAGGAGTAGCTAGCAGTCGATTCCAGAAAAAAAAAAGAAAAAAAAAAACCTCCATCCGTTCTGGTCTTGAATCGGACATTGCGTAAATAATCAAAGCACGCCAAGTGGATTTTCTATTGGCTGCAGGCGGCCCGCAGGTTTAACGAGCGAGGTACGAGCTTCATTTGTTAGAGCGTCTGGCTAGCCCACAGGGCGGCACGCGCCCTTGGCACACTGCTTATAATTGTTGGGAACAGTTGAGAACTATCATGGACATTTCACCGATGAAGACTTTGGCTAATGAACACTTGAACATCCCGTAACAGGCGCCTTGAACCTTTGAACACTAGGTCCAGTGAACACTAGGGCGTAACGCGTAACACCCCGTGAACACTTGGTCGAAATAGTACAGTACCGTGGACCCGCACGGGTAAACCCGCAGGTTTTCGGCCGACAAGAGCCTACCGACAAGTCGGCCGCCTTCGGCCGTATACGACGTCAAACCGTATATATACGGTTATTTGATTCTCAAAACTAGTACAAATGGGATGAAAAAAGTGAGATGAGTGACGAAATCCGGCAAATTGCGAAGAATTCAAGTGCTGCAAAATGATCGCCGCTGATTGAATCAGAGTCCGTCATCGTCGCTTCGTTTCGTACAAGGTTCTGGCTTCACTCTGGCCTCATATCCACTCAACCTTACATTCTTTGTTCAACTGCTACATTACACCTATCAAACACAACACTCATATGTTTCTCAACTCACCAGCGGGCGCTTTTTTTCAGCTGCATACCGCGGGTTGACCCGACGGGTTTAAGGTACCGCGGGTAATGGAGCACCCGCGGGTGACCCGTAAGGGTTTGAGGCCCGCGGGTTGGTCGGGTACGGTATTGACGGGTCCGGGTCCGGGTTGACCTTTGGTTACCCGCGGGTGGACCCGTGTTGAACCTTACTTGGAGTTCGCACCCGAATTAATTCCAGGATGGGTAGTTAATTTCCGTGCTTACCACATCAGCAAATTGACAAATTCCCTAGTAGGTTGCCGTCGGAGCGTGATATTCATGTTCCGTGGCTGATCCAGCTACCGGTTACTGTGGGTGGCTGTGCTCAACAGACACGGAACGTGAATATTAGGCTCCGACGGCAACCTACTAGGGTCCAGGCATACAACTCAATAAATCCCCGTGTATGACCGAGCGCGTACATGGCCGAGAAGGATTATCAATCCCCGTGTATGACTGAGCCCGAATGGCATGGCCGAGAAGGATTATCAATGAACGGTATAAATATAGCTGGCACTTGTGTAGTTAATTATCTGCTTGATTCCTCGCCGAGTTCACCAAACTTCAGCATCATCTCACCTGTGGAACACGATGGTATTTTGGGTGTTACTACTAGTAGGCTTTTTTCAACCTACACCTTGTTGAACTTCCACTTAAGTTGGCTTCATAGTGTGCCTTTCCGTCACTGGCATCATTATCTCCCCTCCGGGCTGACCTGTTCTTCACTCCTCCCATTGCCACGAACGCAACACTACCCGACGGTTCCGTCGGATTGTGGAACCCCACCGTCGTGACATTGGTGTCGGGACAATCCGAAGCCGTCCTCATCGACACACTCTTCACGTCGGACCAAGCTGTTGCTCTGAGCGACTGGATAGAAGAAACCCTAAATGGGAAGAGACTACGCACTATGTACATCTCTCACGGACATGGAGACCATTTTTTCAATGGGCCGTACATGCAGAGACGTTTTCCAGGTGTCGAAATCGTTTCGACAAATCACTCCATTGACCATATGGCGACACAGCTGACGCACGACATGCGAACGTTTTGGAACGGGTTGTTTCCCGGCCAGATCCCCGAGGAGTCGTTCCAAGTCCTGGCGAAGCCCCTTGCGCACAACAAGTTCACCTTGGAAGGGCACATTTTTGAGGCTATCGATGTGGGGCATTCGGATACGGACGAAACAACATTTCTGCACGTGCCCTCGCTGGACATGGTGGTTGCCGGAGACATTGTGTACAACGACGTGCACATGTGGATGACGGAGTCTACGACGCAAGGCCAGCGGGATGCTTGGATTCGCTCCCTTGACAAAGTCGCGGCCGTGAATCCCGGGATTGTCGTGGGCTCGCATCACAGGCAGGGAGGTGTGGACGGCGCTTTCAATATTGATGCTTCAAAGGAGTACATCTCGACATTCAGCAGGCTAGTGATGAAGGCAAAAAACGCGACGGATTTGTACAACAAGGTGTTGGAGGTGTACCCAAACAGGATAGGGAATCTGGTCCTGTGGTTGGGTTGCCAGGCTCAGTTCCAATGAGCAGTTACTGTACCATTTCGACCGTAGATGCCTGTGACCACTTAGATTCAACTTTTGATTGATTAAACGGGTGTGGGACCTGTGACCTCCATTTTTATCATTCAATTGTTCAAATGTTCATCTCAGATTGCTAGAGTTGGTGAAGGCGATGAAGAAGTTGAACATTTGTCCATCATTATCCTTTATATTCCCGGCGGATGTACTGAGGATGATTAGGACCCGTAGAGGAGAGTAGAAAGCGCAGGGATACATTCTTGCTACACTCCTTCTCCCCACAGTATACTTATTCGTGGACCGCATCAGATTCGGCATCACATCCTCCCTAATCCCCATCCGCGCTTCGGGATCGCCTTCCAGCAGCCTATGGAACTTCGTGAACTTGCGGTGAAACAGATGACACTATCTGCCCTTCATGGACCGCAGCGCAGCGGGACGCATTTCTGGTGGGCGCGCGCCCTACAATGTCATCGCATTTGCTGTGGGACACAATCACGGCACCGGACCCATGCCCAACTGGATCAATGCCACTTATAACGGTGTGGCTCATCGGATTCCAGAGTTCCGCCCCGGCGCTGCATTCTGGAAAAATGCAGCACTCATACGAGTGACTCCCTCTGTCATGGACGTCGGATACGTCAACTCGAACAACTTGAGCTCCCCATGGATCAGTGGAAGTAGCTTCGCTTTACCCTTTCCCAATCAGGTGTGGGTCAAGATCCTACCAATAACGGCAACTACTTCGGCCCGCTGAAGAGCATCTACATCGATACCCGTGCAGTAAGTGCGCCCGCAGGCCATTACACTTGTTGCTGCTGGGAGTTGTCTGTGGAAAGAATCTACGTAGTTGCAGCAGTGTGGATGGCGTGACTCAAAAGACCCAGAGATTTACCTGGGATCGAGACTGAAAGATCAAGGCCTGGAACACAAATCTGCTAGTGCGTGAATTACAAGGTGGATTAACACTCGATAGATCGAGGGTATGACTCGTTTACGGAGTAAACTCCTGCACACAATGTGAGCGGCATTGTTCCAAGTCAGCGGTGCATGGTGACCTTAAACAATAGGCCAATAGCCGCCGTTGACTTCAGGACAGCTGTGGTGTGCATTGCGTGGAGATGGAGTCGAGGAGGGGATACGTAGTCGAAAAACACTAAGAATTGAGAAATGCGTAGGCTGGTCGTGGCCAATAGTACGGAAGGAAGACCGCTACGGACCCCCGCGCCAGCACTCGCAATGCAAATGCCCCGTGACAAGAATATAAAACAACTTACATGTCATTCTCTCATTTGCTCAGGTGACGAGTTTCCAGGGATTTCCCTGGGAAATAGAATGGGTTAGATATAGGCTAGGGTCATAAGTGGAATCATCCGGTGCATAAGCAAGTACATGTCAACTCAATGACGCGCGGAGACTCCAAAGAAGAGACCCGTAGCCGTCATTGAGTTGAGCATGCCGCCGCCGGTGCCTGGGTGGGGGTGCAGGGCTCGGTCGAGGCAGTGCAACACAGGAATCAGGTAAACAGGTGTGCATTAGGGGGACGCTAAGAGAACAGGAATCTGAAGGGGACGCACGCATGGCTGACTAGAGGTATACGAGGAATCAGGTCGAAAAAAAAAAGCGAATAAAATTATAGAGACGTACGTGTGGGGCCGATATCCAGCGTAGGTAGAAGAATCACCCTTTGCGGGGCAGTTGAATCGAAATATGGCGTTGGGATAACCATCGCGGGCCGCGAGTGCTGCGATACGCAGAGATGGTGACAAGGAAGCGCCTTTGAATGCTGTAAAAGAAATGACCCAGAGTCGGGGGAGAGAGGAATACTCACCTTCTCCGAGATTGAAGGTCGGTGGGGAGAGACACGGGAGGACGAGACGAATTACTGTAAAAAAAAACCCGGAAAATGAGGATATATCGGAATACAAACACTATTCCATATCTCGTGCAAACTCCTCCCCAGAGGTTCGAACAAAATCGGCGGGATCAAGGGCCGTGGGCGGATCCAGGAGCCATGATTAGTTCGAAAAGAAGCGAAATAAAATTATACGAATGTACCGAGGCAGCCGATATCGCGTGGCCATAGATGTACCACCATTTTCTAGGTCGCAAAATGCGGATATGGTGTCGGCGAAGCGAGCGGGTTGTGCCAGTGTGGCGGTACACGCAATGACGCGGAGACGAGGATGAACGAGCCGTTTGGGGGTCAGTAAAATCGTGGCGCCGACCCTAGGGATGGAGAGGGGATGTAGGGCGATTCATTTGAAGCGATTTCAGGGCAAACCGGGTAGAATTGGCGCGGAGCCAGAGCGATTAGTCAGAAAAATCGTGAAAACGTGAATGTATGCGTACCTTACGCACCTGGACCCACAGGTAGCTCCCCAAACTGCTCTATCCTATATATATAATCCCCCAAACGGGGGTCCCCGTTTGGTCGAGGTCGGCCAAGCCTAGGGACACCCCCTGGAGCACGTCCGGAAAATTCGGGAGATCATCTTTGATTGTCACCCCACACCATTTGGCTTTGATTTGGGCCCGCTACGGCCCAACCCGCCCAAAAGCCCGTTATAGCCCGGGGAGGGACCCTTATATGGCCGAAAATCCCGGGGACACCCCCGTAGGAAAATCGGGGGGTTGGTTCGGATCAGTTTCTTCCTTTGGACCTAGCGATTTGATCAAGGATCCGCAGAGCAGTGGGGCTTTCTTTTTATTCAGGATATGGTGCAGCGCCATCGTAGGTTGCCGTCGGCACTTGATATTCATGGCTGTTGAGCACAGCCCCCCACAGCCGCCAGTGGCTGGATCAGCCACGGAACGTGAATATCAGGCTTCGACAGCAACCTACTAGAGTACGAGCGCGAATGATATGATTCAGCTCAGGCGGAGGTTTCCCTGCCTGCGGTGTCAGACCGTTCTCTGCCGTGTAGGTCCGGATTTGGCTCGACTCTTACCACCAGGGTTCTTTTGTGTTCCTATATGCGCTGCTAAAGCCGCCGGTCCACAAAGGATGTGCGACTTTTTGGACGGGTTTAGCCATGTCCTATTCAATTTGTGTGCAATATATCCAAATGTGTTTGCAATACATCTGAAGGCCATCACTTCACCTCATTCGCCGTTATTCTAACTTTTGTTTCCGACATTTAAACATACGGTTTATCTTCGGCATAACATCAACAGAGACCGATACTTGCATACGTGATGTGATTCATATAATGCTGAGAATACGCGGAGAAGGGTATGTGTTGCTATGAACACAGCAAAAGATACATAAGCCCCAGTGAATAGCCACGCTTTAAGCGAGACAGCGGGACGATTCCACGGTGATGTAATGTGATGGCGGCGATAGGACCCAACCACATCTCATCACTGTAGCACAAATCATTCGCATATACGTATTGACCGTTCATTGGCAGTACGAATTGAACCGCGGACTCATTCATTTAAACACGAAATGTTGGGATCATGGGATCCGTCAATGATGTTGGCACGCAGCCGAGCTGTAAAGAACGCGTCCACTCTGATTCTCATTGCGGCTTTTTGTTAGCCCGGAATGCTTGTACCTCAAATAAGAAGGGTACATTGTTTCACAATATATTATCCTACCTCTAATTTATGAGGTCATACCGATGCTGGAAAAACTTGAGGAGGAACTGACAAACATTCGCGACGACGTGCGCGCCCCAAATGTCCTTCGCATCGCAGCCATCGCGGCTTTAATTGTTGTTGGCAAGTACTATGCTCTGACAGATGATGCCGAAGTATATCGCATTTCAATCAGTAAGTCGGAAGAGCGCTTTCAGCCCACCTTAATGATTTTCTTTCAGTGATGTGCCCCGACAAGAAGATGGAGTGGTTTAAACTCAACGATGCATGGCGAGAGGAGGACCGCGTCGAGGCGGAGCGTGTCCTTCGGCATCGCTGGAATGAGACGTACGCGTCTCGGGGTGCGTCAACGGCTACTCCATCCGGCAGTGAGCCCGTACCACCAACAAAGGCGCATATCTTTTATTTTTCGACGGGTACAATCACAACTGACCTTGGACGCAGGCTCAACGACGATGGGCAAGCACATCCCGGTAATAAATACCTTAGCTCAACATTCACCCGATTCCATCGACGCCTATCTAGCCGCCCCATTGATGAACTCAAGTGATCTCATGGACGCAGAAGGAGGGTATCGTACGGGCTTACTACTTTATTGGGAGAAGACATTAATAACCCGCCCACGTCTTGCCCGCATGGCGCTGGATTTCTTGTCAGCACCTGGTATGTTAAATCTTCTTCCCATAATCAATCGACCTGATCAAATTTTGTAGCTTCTTCGGTCGACGCTGAACGTGCCTTCTCAGGGGACCGCTTACAAGTCAATCACCTTCAACATCAAACCAGCTCACAGACGTTCAAGGCTCGTGTTGCACTTGGGTCCTGGACCGGCACTCCCTTGATGACGACTAGTGGCGAGGCTACCGCAATTCTCGAGGCAAAGTTGAATAAGAAGAAGAAGGCAGCAGGAAAATCCGCCAACAAGGGGAAAGGGAAGGCGGTGGAGGTATTGTCCGATTCGGACTCGTCTGCTGCGTTGAATAGTCTGGACGACTTCGAGGACGTGGATAGTGATTAATTATGTGATTTTATTTGGTATACTTTATATAGTTTGTGCGTAGTTAAATATTTTTTGTCCCAACCCGTGGATACCCGTGAATACCCGCGGGTGCATCCACGGATAAACCCGTATCCGTGCATAGGAAATCCGCGCGGGTACGGTTTTGTCTCTGAGGGCAGCAACATCTGCGGATATTGATCCGGATATCATCCGGATCATCCGTGGTAGACTCTACAACAACGCAGAGATGCAGACGTGCGAGCCTGTTTGAGGCCAGTAAACGCATGGTAACAAGTCTTGGGATGGAGAGGCGATGTAGGGCGACTCACTAGAACTGGATTTTGGGACAAACGAAGATGAATTCGTGTGGGGCCAAGGCGATTAGTCGAAAAAAGGGTGAAAATCGAAATATGGGTGCATATAACGTACCTATACCCTTCGGAACGCCCCAAAACCTTTCCCTTCTCTAGGGTGTGACACGGGTAAACCGCGGGTAAATTTGATGGGAACCGTACCCGTCACCGTCACACCGTGACCCGTGATGACGGGTGACGGTTTTACGGCTAAATAACCGCAGTTATGAATAAAAATAGAATTTCGAGCAATAAGCCTTCCAGGCAGTCCTATGGTACTATCTGCTATTAAAATATCATTGGACACTTACTATACAGCTCTTACAGTGCTCTGGACAACTAGAGACCCTGTCACCAATTTCTACCACTCTTTATTCAGTGATTCACATGTATATTCCAATGCACCACATTATGGCAGTTTCAGGTGTTAAATTGTACAGAGAAATATGTTCTCCATGAGTAGGAACCTCCTAGTAATTTATTATAAATTAAAGAGTTAGAGTAGAGGTCAAATGAGCCGAATTGGACAATGTTTGTCGGTGTTTATTTCCCATCAATACCACTACGCCTGCGTCCAAATATGGGAATTTTTGTTCATCACTCCTCCCTGGCCTCATTTCAATATATGCTGAGGGCCTAGGGCCTTATACTATGCAATGAAACAATATAAACTGTCCTCTGTACCGTAATGGCCCCATTTAAAGCCTTTAAAATGGCCTATCACTGACACTGTGATTAATGAATCATGACTCAATATATTGATGTAGGAGCTTTTATATCATCCATTACTTAACCCTGAATCACATTCATGTTGGATTGAAGGCTTGGAACAGGTGTATATTGTAAATACATTTTAAATACCTGTTTTTTCTAAAAATATTCAACCTGAGGGTTTTAGCCCACAGGTGGCGGTTTTTGCGGTTTTTCCCAGGGCCTACACCGTACCCGCACCCTACCCGAACCCGTGGGAATTACTGCGGGTTTACCCGAACCCTTGCCACACACTACCCTTCTCTGCTTTACACTCCTCCCTCGAGCTTCAGACGAAACAGATTTGGAACGGAAGGTGTTGGGACCACGGGGTGGGCATTCGATTGGCGGGACAGAAAAGGCGGCTGGCGGGGATTTTCGGATTACAGTACGGTAAGGGGTTTGGGCCAAGCCGCAGAGCAAAAGAAGATCAAAAGTGTCAGGGGGACTGAAAATGGTGCCGAGGCCGCAGTTCTGAGCGTACCGCGGTGTATAAAGAAGCAGAGTGGAGGGCAAATGCCGCTTAGTACGATGGTGGTTGTCCGAGGTCGACTACGACAGAATCTGAGGGTGACGGAAGGATATGGCGCGCATGGATCGACTTTGATCTACATAGAGAGGGCGGCTGGAGCAGATTTTTGAGCCAGGAGTAGTGCGAGGACGAAATAAGAAGCTGGAGTGATTGCATTGGACGTTGAGGAACCCTGCAGGCGGGCGACGCCTCGCTGGTGCGTGGATGTAGCTAAGCAGGCACAAGTAAACAAACGCACATAGACGTGCCGACAGAATGCCGGAGCGTGATGGCGGCGAGTGGCGTATTACTGTTAAGTAGCTGTTGGAATACGAGTTGCATGTGCGCGCACCGCTGCATTTGTGGCGCACTTCGTTACCAGGTCACCGCCGTTGATTCGCTGATGCCCGTTAATGTACCCAAGAGACTAAATTTGTACCTTTAATTACTCTAGAACACTATTTACAGCTATTTGCGGAACATAAGGCGCGGATCAAATTTTTCAAAAAAATGATCATTTTCATTAATGTGCCCGTAGCGCACTTATTTCGAGCTAAAATCCTCTGAAACCAAGACTAAGCAACATTTAATGATAATCCACAGTGCTTAGGCTACTTGAAACATTTTCTGCTACTGTCGGGGGGCTCCCCTATGTAAATCATGTGATTTTTGCATAATGTGCCTCTGTACATCGGAGGATACTTCCGGGTGACTCATATCTCACCTAGAATACTTATATATGCTCCATAAAGTGCACTAGATACTTTTCATAGAGTTATCTCTTTGTGAAGGCTTAAACAAACCCAGCAATAAACACATCAAAACCAAAATATTGTTAGGATCAGGCTGGGAGGCTCAACTCACAATTCAAGTGCGTGCCGCAACATATTTCAGATGTTTGAGACTTATAGTAGGCAATTTATGTGCCCTTGGCCGTGTCTATTATGTACAGAGGTACATTATGTCAAAATCACATAATGTGCATATGTGAGTCCTTTGTGAATGATATAAAATCTTGTTTATAGCCTAAGCACTGTAGTTTTTTAGTCTACATCGTCTGGGCTTGGTTTCAACAAAATTGAACAAAGAATGAGGAAGATACTGGGACATTAGTGAAAACAATCATTTTTTTGAAAAAATTGATCCGCGCCTTATGTTCCGCAAATAGCTGTAAGTATTGTAGACAACGAAGATTCCCCGCGTGTTTGCAATGGGTTCACTGCTAGTATTGGATTAATATTGGATTGCCCTCCTGATTCCAACACTGGGTTAGCTGCATGCGTGAAGGCGCAGCAGGAGGCGTTGTAGACCTGGCATTTGTCCCAAGGAATTCCGTGGAAGGAGTCCACTTAACGCGTTCAGGGCAGCGCCGCACCGCAGTTCTTGATGGATTTGGGAGGCTAGGGGGTAGGTATAGATGGGGTGAAAAGTGTCATGTAATTCATATTGAGGTAGCTAGATTATATAAAAAGTAATAGGATAATTTACGATGAACATGTGTACTTTCAACGTGTTTTATTTGCAGGGGTTTTGGCTTTCAGAATTTGGAGCTGAAATTTGGATACAGTGTGAGAATAGATATTATGGTCGGCGTAAGAGATGCAAAATCGAGGGGATGGACCGGGTAAAGGTGTAGGGACGAGTAACGGGCGGGAAGGAGCGGGGTGGGGGTGGGAGTGTGGAAGGGAGCGGCAGCATGTGGTAGTTGGCGGACGGTTAGGGGGCGGGAGCTGGTGCGAGGCGGGCCGGTGACGCAGGAGGCGGGGCGGGCGGTGTTATAGGCGGGAGACACATCGGGGATGGCGGGACGGGACGTTGAGCGCAGGGGCGCATGGGTTCAGTGCAGCGACGCGGGGGGGTTGGGCGCAGCGACGCATGGCGGTGCGTGGAGGGAGCGCTCGACGAGTTGTCGGCACGTCGGTAAATGATGTGGAATCGCCGTCCGGGAAGTTCCGCAGCGCAGCGAAGAGCGCAGGTGCTCAGGGTGATACGGCGCAGGTGCGCAGGTGCTCAGGGGGATTCAGCGCAGGTGCGCAGACGGGTTGGGCGGAGGTGCGCAGGCCGGGAGCGTACGATGATATAATAGGAATCGTCGGGACCTCGGGAAGTTCGGCTCCGCGAAGTTCCGGTGAGCACCTCGTTATAATGCGAACTACTGCCGCTGGAGAACGCGAGCGTATTTGGGCTCTTCTGTAACGTAGGGTGGGTGGAATTGGGTCTATGTGGGGTCGTCAGAAAGCGACAAGCTAGCAGAAACAGGTTTTCAGGTTTTTTTAAGGGAAATGGGGGGTAAACTTAGCGCATGGAGGCGGGGAAAGGCTACAGGGCGCCATTTTGGTGTGTGCGGATGAAATTGGGTGTGGGGGTCGAGGGGGGGTGTCTAAAAAATGCTGAAATTTTTGGGAGGGCTGGCCCATATGTGCCCCTTGGGCCAGAGATGTTCAGATTAGGGGGGACGGAAGGGGGTGATAGTAAACGGAGGCTGAGCACTCGGCCGGCTTTTTCTTCGAAATTGGTGCTCAGCTGGATTGTGGCCTGCGTTGTGGAGCCCATATGGGGTAATTCCGTTGTCGGAAGGTTAGGGAGGACCCCCGATAATAGGTGGGAAGGCCATGTCCTGAACTCGGTCGAGTGGCTGATTTTTGTCCACCTAGGTTTTGCATCAATTTCCCGGATTTTTGTCCGTCCCAGACCTAGCCTACCCAAGAATTCAAAAAAAAAAATTGCCTGCGGGGCTCATTACAGTGGATCACGGGCACATACACGATATTAGTTAATGCAGTAGGACAGTTTTGCATACAGAAGCCCTCCGGGCACCCTTGGTTCCTCCTCAGAAGTTTACGCTCTTCCAACAGGAAAAAATGATTACACTCACCTTAAAGATTGAACTCAGATCAGATTCAGAAGGTGATCGTTCCCTCGAATTTTCCGCCACCCCAGTGCTTAATTCACTGCTTGTAGTTTGAATTTGACAAAGCGCGGAGGCATCTTTTTTTGGGTGGCCAGAATTTTAGACTCGGAAATTGCTCGGACATGTTCTGACGGCAAGTTGCGGGATCCAAAAATGGGATCATGACTAAGCCATGATGTTGTAGCACGGTCAACGGACAAAGGCACTAAACAGACCTGGTTCCTAAGTCCGGAACCAAGGATCCCATTTCTCGTCATTTAGAAGTACCAGACATTAAATTAGCCGTCCCACTTGTCATCAGAATCAGAATCCGCCGGATGGGACTAATAAGTGGATCAAAAAAAAAACAAGTGTGGATTTTGGGGTTCGAACACAGGAGGGACGGAATACGGTGTGTAAAAGTTGAGCATCACAAACTGTAGCTATCAAGATATTGTGTGCCTATCCCAGGTCCCAGCAATTTTGTCCGCCACAGGACCTGGGCTTCCCGGCCTCCAGACCCGATTTTGTCGTCCAGGACCTGGGTTTGGGGCTCAAATTCCCAACTTTTTGTCCGCAAGTGGAGCTGGCCTTCCCACCTATTATCAGGGGTCCTGGTTAGGGTGTAGTCCGGATTTGGAACAGGTATAATTTTTCTCTTTTGGGGGGTATCAAAATATTACGTATAAGCCTAGGTGCTCAGCCTCGAATTCAAACCTCTTAAAAATTGCAGAACAACCTAGAGCCCTTCCAGCCTTCCGGAAGTCAATGTTCAATTCGAAGGGCACCGATTTTGTTGCAGCATAGCGGGAGTATTTCTCTCAGTCTCATTTTATTGACACCCAAGACATTTTTAAGTACAGTGTTCAAGGTAAACCAGACGAGCCAGCATCAGAACCATTTTGAAGACTATGTGCAAATATAAGACTGGTTGTCTGTGCCGTCAAAGGATCAAGAGTTATTGCGGCCTCCTCGCGAAGGTTGAGCATCAGTCGGCAGATCATTGTCACGGAAATCCTACAAAAGTACTCAGTTGAAAATTGGACAAGGGGCGGGAATGAGGGTGATACGGACGACACTGTAACTCCTGAAACACACTTGGCTGTGATGGCCTATGAATAAAATCAGAAAGCCAACTAGGCATGGTGACTTGGGAAATGTACATCTCCAAACTACATGGTGAAGTACTTCAGCGGTCAAGTCCATGAAGAGGGAATGCAAAAATCACATAAAACATGAGGATATTTGCGAGATTTGCGATACAGATGATGCTGTTGAGCGTTGGCACTCAGTTGAACTTGACCAATGTAAAGGAGCGAGTCACTCAACACAAAGTACATGGCTCCTAGTGACATATTTACAGATTAGTCGAAATCCGCGCCACGATCCCAATAGACTCACCATCGCGAACCAAGACGTGCCAGAGGGATCCAGTAGGAATTTCACGACTATGGGTATATGCACGATAAAGTGTGAACCCAAGCAACAATATATCTCCAGCCAACCTATGCCCATCGTGAGCGCACACACCGGGATCGAGATATTTCCTTACAGCACTTCCCAGGCGCCGGCCTCTCCTTGAGTACAGGTGTCAACGATAGTAGCGTGGATTGTATCTCGGGTTTCCACTCACGAACGTAACTATAAATTATGAGCCGCAGATTTTTGCGATGAATGGGTTATCCTTACCCCGAGTGTGAAGCGAGCGAAATGCAGCGATATGGCGACGATCTTAACACGATGGAAGGACCATTTGGTATCACACACCACTTTGATCGATAGTCAGCTAGAAGATGGAGACCAGAAGACCCAGCTCGCACAACGGCCAATGAAACACAGACTATTGCGGCAGTTACAAGTGTTAAAAGGACCCGTCTGTCGAAGGAGTACATGGCAAGCACTCTGAGAATAAGTGTACCTGTGATTAAATCAGACAAATGGCCTTAGAATGCCCAAGTCCCGCGCACATCCAACGAACAACTCTAGTACAACCATCAGGAGCTGCGTTGCAGCGCCGAGTCTGTTGCAGCTGTCGATGCGCAATTAATGGGACCCAGGAATGAACAGCAAGGACCCTACGTCTGAGGGAATGCATGTGAATGAGTGTCAATCAGCCGGACCATGTTACACGTACCTCGGGAGTGAAGTTGCCAAAAACGAGCAGCGCCATGGATGGGAACCAAAGGGAGGAATAGCGAATAACCAAGTACCAGGCGGCGCCTCGGGTGCGCCATGACTTCCATATGTATTGAACCTCCAGGTCCAGAGTTAAGAGATTGTCATATAGAAGCACAACTAATGCAGGATTTTAGCCAAGAAAATGAACGACCACGCTCATTCCCACCAATGCCAGCCAGATAGAGGTAACGAGTGATACGTCTATGAAGGGGTGTTAAGGGGATTTCGTCTGGAAATTGAAGCGCACTGGTCGTATGCAATCGTTGTATCGTCCAGAGGTACTGTGTCCATGCGAGATAACGGATGGATCCAGCGCGGGTGAATCACCTTTGAATCAGTGCACTTATCTGCCCGTCGCGCTAGTGGTTCTGCACAAAATTAGCTTTTCCCCACTCCGCGTGATAGTACCTGAAATAGGATCCACCTCGGGCATCAATCAAGTTCGGATCTAGCAAGGAATTGGACAGTACGTCCCACACGAAGATCCGCGACTTATACTTCACGACATATGGTGGAACAATACATGCTTGGCAAATCATTCGTGCGGGCGAATGGGGCCGGCGGACTCCCAAATTCACCCCTCAGAACGAATTTTGCAGGATTACGAGGAGATGGTTTAGAATCGGTCATCTGAGTAACTGGTCCACTGTGAATCTACGAGGCCCTAGCCGCCAGGCAACTGCAAAACGTCGGTACAAGTTCCTGATAGCAGATACGCACCCAACTCGAGGGAGATCTTGCTGAGGTATGTACATCCATCATTAGGAATGGGGTTGTTCGGCCAGCTTGGTACCAAGATCAATCATCATTTTGGGATTCCCAAGCGGCTGAATTCAATGGTGAAGGTTGAGGTTGACTCCGAACCGGTATGGGACAAAAGGCGTTGATGGAACTGTTGCTTGCTCAGACGCCGCAGTATATTTGAGAGCCGGCCCGCTGCCGACGGATCACGGCAGGGGGGGGCTAGAAAATGTCGGTGGTGCAATCAAGGGTGCTGATCCGGAATGCCTGTGGACATAACTAAGCTGTGCGGAGTCCAAAAAGGCTTCAGACGGACAGAGGCTAAGGGCACTGCTTCTTTTCGCGCCAAGCCTGCGGACTTCCTGGACTGGACATCTGAATCGCCGAAACGTAGACTCGGGCGTACATACAAGCACCCGAGTCATCCAAGAGTCATCGAACAAGGAATAGTTGCCCATGTTCCGAGCAGGGACTGACTAGCATTCCTTTTCATCGCAAAAAACTAACCTTTTGTAAGCCTTATAGGCCTACAGTCTTTTAACAACCGATCATCTTACAAGGACTCTCTTTCCGGATAGGAGCAATATGTAGCTACCCTCTATCATACCCTTGGCAAGTATCCGACATCAGAGACGGAGAACATCGGTGCCGCTGCGGCAGGGTGAGACATGAGATGAAGAGATGGACTCGAATACAAACCGAAGTAAGTCATTTTGACAGGCATCAGAGCCTGTCTGTTCGTATCTGCTCAACAATGTCAAGGGCGGAACAAATTCGCGGTAATGACTCGGGAATCTGCAACCACATAAAAGGAATCCGGATCTCTGGGGCGAATAGTTTGAGATGAGATCTCATTCCGCCAAAGGCCGCAATAGGGGCAGTCAGAGTAGAAGATTATGCGCAGATTATCAACAAGGATTATGAAAAGATTATTGATTTATTGAGCGTGGGATAAACACGTTAAATCGATAATCCTCTGTAAACGCAGAATCGGCTCTGGAGGAGATTATGCAAAGATTCTCGCAGATTAATCCTGCTACATGTGTGTCCAGTCTTTGTCGCTGCTGACCGTTATTTGTATGTAACGACCTCGTCGCTGCCGATCTCGATCATGCCTGCCTCGACTGTCTCAAAAGCCCCCCGGAAAGCTGCTGTCTCAAAGAGGCTCCGACAGCCGCTGCAATTGCTGCTGCAGAAGGCAAAGAGGACGAGGAAGATGCTCCCAAGAAGCATAAACGTGGTCAGCTGAAAAAAGTGGTACACGACAGCGAGGAGGCCCTCAAATTGACAAGAATAACCCCCCCCCCCCCCCTCCTCCCTGTGTACTGCCACTCTATTTTGCTAAGCGTGCCAAGCCGGCTGAGGCCCTATTTTAAAATACAGCATAATCGAGACATAATCAAAGGGTTTTGCGGGGTGGTCAGAATTGAGCGCGTTTATTGAAAGATTATGGCTCATTAAGCAATAAATTTAATTCATAATCTGTCCATAATCCTTGCCATAATCTGACAATAAACGGTCCATAATCTTCTACTCTGACTGCCCCTAATATCAACCGAGCCACATAAGGCTTGGAATTCACGGCAAGAAACCACTGACCAGAGTAGGCGAAAATGAGCCGGCGCGGGCAAAGCGTGTGCTCATGTAAGCGCAGAGTTGATGCTTGGTTGACGTTGTTTTGACTTGGTTTTGTCCCATCATGATGCGAACCGGCCCGCTTTATCTCTCATTTTTTTTTTTGAGTGTTTATAGTACAGTTCGGTCTGCAAAGCATTCCGAGTGCATCCGCTTGTTTACGAGTACTTATGTTTACATAATACTCGTTCGTGGGATCTCGCAGGGGCAAAAATTTGAGAAAAGTTTTTACTTGTCTCCTCGAAAAAATGCTAGTCTATCTAGTGGCTGTGTTGAACCGATTTTACAGTCTCATCACATTTTTTACTGACTCCCTTAAGACTCTGAGCATTGTTTATTTGTACTTTGATGTCCCCTAATAAGTCGCTGTCCACTGAGTATGTTTATTCCGGAGCATCAGGGTCAGTTACATTATTGCATTCTCCAAGTTTCTACCTCGGTTTCACGCTCTACTGGCAAGAATTGAATACACTAGAGCGTTACCGGTTTGCCGAAATAACTTCTGATGTGATCACGGAAAATGCCGCGCTTTGCAACCTCGATCGATCATTGACAACCGATTGCATTCACTGTGTGTGTTTAACCACATTGACGGTGTTCTGTGGTATTATAGACATCTTATAAACATCTATTGGTGGCCATAAAGGAAAGAAAATGAATATTGGGAGCTCTTCTTAAACATCTGCGGCCAGATTTCTGACTGTACTGGTAAAAAAATACATTTTGGGATGCTTTTTATCATTTTCAAAGAATCGTGTGTAACTCCACGAGTTCTTATTGTATTGACCTATAAATATGCTAGAATTGACGGGCTGATCCATGCTCAATTAATAATAGGAATATATCTGCGAAATATCTTTATTCTCAATGGGCAGGCAATTGGGCCACTGTGGGGCAGAAATCCTTCTAGTATATTTAGTTCAGGTTCAATCAGGCTGATATTGGACATGAGGGGACCTGCGGATATTAAATACATGTCATAGAGTCACAACTACTGATTTATATATATCTGTCCTTGGTAGCACACTCCAACAGATTTCTGCTTGGACATAAAGAATCCATTGTATCTGGCTGGGTTTTCATCCAGAAATGTGGTTGAAGGCACTCAAACCAACCTAATTGTCCATTAAATACCACTGTTCAGTAGCTAGCTAGTTATTGGGCGGGACGAGTCGACATCACAGTGTGAGCGTATACATCGGTGATGTGATCACAGTACCGTGATGGCGACCCGATAGGCCCTAATTAGTGTTCAGGGACGTGTTTTTCAAAATTACTGGATGAAAACCCAGCCAGATACAATGGATTCTTTATGTCCAAGCAGAAATCTGTTGGAGTGTGCTACCAAGGACAGATATATATATAAATCAGTAATTGTGGCTCTATGATATGTATTCTAATATCCCCAGGTCCCCTCACATCGAATATCAGCCTGATTGGACATGAACTCAATAGGCTAGAAGGATTTCTGCCCCGGAGTGACACAATTGCCTGCCCATTGAGAATGAAAGTATTTCGCAGCTATCTTTCTGTCACTAATTGCGCATGGATTAGCCCGTCAGCATATTTCTAGGTTAATACAATCAGAACTCGTTGAGTTACACACGATTCTTTGAAACCGATCAAAAACAGCTCAAAATGTTTTTTTTTTGCCACGCCTTCGGTACTGCCAACGGCTGTAAGGAGTCTTAGTCGTTTCACAACTGGAACTGACAACATGCCAACCAAATAAAAATACTTACTTAACATTCAAGCTGCCACTCTTCCATTGATAATTGCTGGTCAGGGCAGTTTTGCACTACAAAAAAAATAGGACTAGAGGATTTTACTCTATTTAAATTCAAGTACGAGTTCTGCCGGGCGAAGCCATGGCCCACAACCCCAAGTTAATTGGATTTACCAATATAGCCGGGAAATTTGTCCAGGAGGAAATGCCGTTACGCACAATATTTACCAGTGTGGGACTCTGGCCGCTCGATTAACCTACTCCGTTGTTGCGAGTCACGGGCCGTATACCCACTGAAACCCCCTTTGAATTTATCCAGTCATCCGGCAGGGAATCTTCGTCGAGGAGTGCGCCACTCCAGGTGTTGAGCACCAGTTGTCTTTTGATTTCAAGAGCCCCAAAGCGAGCTTGTTGAATATATCTGCCAACAACGGTGGGAGCCAACCTTAATCTTAAGCCACGGGGAATCTTTTAACACGGACCGGCATACTTGGAATTCAAGGAAGTTTACATTTAGCATGTTCATTGTCAAATTCCGTAGCCCCATCTCACATATTCTTACCGACGTACATGGTTATACAGCTTCAACCACAAGACTAAGACGGTGTGGTGACGGAACACAGCCGGCGCAATCAGCAGTCGGCCGCATCCTCATGACTACGTCACGAGGATTTTTTTTCTCGCGCTATACACGGGTGTCGAACAGCTAAATCTTCTCACCTATATCCAACTCCGTTTCTGAGCCGCTTCAAAAACCCGCCCGTTTCGCCGCACCCCTCCGCCCCCACCGCCCACCGCCCAGCCATACCCCACAGGGTTTCTCAACAGGTTTCCAAACATGCAACACCTAGCCAATACCGCCATCACCCAAACTGCACCCAGAGTGTTGCATTGAAACGTCTCCGTTTCTAGTGAAAGGTCAGGAATTGGTGGAGATATTCACAGTTTACATGAGCAGTCTACTCAGCCTCGGAAACACCTTATTTCCATTAGAAACAACCTCAAGTTCGCTACATGTCCTCTAGAATCCCTGTGAAATTCACCCCTGAATACTTCAGTTCCCTTAGAATAGCTTCAAAGTCTACACTTTCGCCTACATCTGCCTCCAGGACACTAATTGATGTCGAGATAGACCCTCCAGTGCTCACGCCATCGTTAGCTTGTCCCAGTGTTCAGCTTATATCAGTAGTACTGCTGATATAAGCTGTACCCCCCAATTCAACCTCAATTACTCCGCGGCCATGAATTTATTAGGGGGGTTAGGGAGTTCAACACAGAAGCTTGGTTGGTAATTATAGTCGGAGCTTATAATAGATTGTGGAATTGGAAGTCGTCTCGGCAGCTGTTATATTGTGCAAGTCAACAGGTTCGACGATTTAGTGCAGTAACTCTTGCTTGAATACATTGACTCCCCAAAAAGGCCTTACTCCACAGAAATGATGTTTTTTCGGTGGAGTGCGAGTCCGGCCCGAACTTTGCTTGGATTTGGTTTGTGTCTATCATTTTGCGTTCAGATGTCAACCCTGCAAACTTGAATGACAGACACTTGATATGGCCTTGGGAGTATGGAACGGTTAATCACAATGCCTTTTCAATCCTCGTAGGAGTACTTCAAAGGGAAATCTGCAAAGCCCGGGCCACCAGTCTTGGATTAAAGCTATGCCCCTAAGTCAATGGTAAAAAATCCGGAAGGTTTAACCGGAGTCATCGGGGATACCTTTCCGCAACTCCCTTTTCGGTGTCTGGGGTGATACAGATTGAATGTATGAATAGAAATGAAGATACCCTGAGTTTCAACATTTTTCTTTCATTTACGGGCGGAATAAACGATGATATCAGATTTAACAGCGCAGGTCAACCCTATCCAGTGTAACACTATGTAGATTCCCAGTAAGGGAGAGCAGTCGTGTTCAATAGTACATCAAATCCGAGCTAGTTATCCCTGCTTGTGTGGCCCATTGCATGAGCCAAGAAATTAACTGCCAATGCTTTCATTGATTCTTCCCAACCACAATTTTTCTATGTGACGCACGTTGGATACTATGACTCATGTACTGTACTTGGACACATGGGTAACTTGGTGTCAGGTTCAAGCGGCTGGCTTGCGGCTATTCTGCCACATGTTGGCCACAAGCCATTCCACCTAAACAGATAGATTGAACAATCAATTTTTCGCGCCCGGATATGACTAGCCGTGGCTTGTCTTTGGTGTGAGTAAGGTCTCGTGTCCAAAGGCTCCAACAGTTTTTGTTTCTGTTCAGTACTCCCCCTGGATTTTCAAACTATTTGTACACAATTTGAACGGTTCAATAATACTAGCCGGAATGCAGACAACGGTGCTGTCAGAAGTGTTCCTGGAGTCCCAGGTTTTGATATACTCCCCCACATACAGCTACTGGCAATATAGTGCTTCACTAGTAAGCGGGGAAAGCCATTTAGTCGAGCCAAGCAGAGAATTTTGACCACAAAATTGCTGAAAGGGCTTCATTCTGCTATGGACACTACAAAAATGTATTGGTGGTTAAATCAAGGCTGTAGTCCTCATTGCAAGTTATCTGGATGTACTTAAAATTCTAGTATGGCCCCTGAGTTGAGTCACAAAATTTAGGACAATATCCGAAAAGGTGGCAGTTTTTTAGTTAAAAAGGCTTCATCTGCTAAGAGCCATGACAAAAATTTCCTAATGATTGTTCACACTTGAAACTAAAGCTGCAGCCCTCATTAGATGTTGCCTGTCTACAGCGTCGCAACGGTTGCGACACGGTGTATACCAAGTGGATGGGCTGTCAAGGCCTCACCGTATTGTCTGTTTTCCGTGTCGCAACAGTTGCAACGTCGTGTGCACGGAGTAGTTGGAATCTCAATGCCTTCAATTTATTGCCTGGGGCGCCGATAAGCCCCACCGCCCCCCCAAGCACATCATCGTAGAGGAGCCACATGTTGCAAGAGCTAGCCCTAGCCTTGGCCCTGGCCCTGACCCTGAACCCAGCCCTACAGTACTAGTTTGCCGCTCCGTTCTGACCCTAGCCACCGGTGGCTATCCAGAGCACAGCCACCTGTTCTGTTGGAATTTGTGCGATTTCTGCCAATACCGCGGGCTATTGCTACTTTGGGAAGGGGGTAAGGGGTAGGTCCAAATTTTGGGGACACGATGGGGGCGATGCTGAACCCCCCAAATGTGACAAAGTCGATTTTTTTAGTGTAAGGGGAAGGGGTCCGCGGTATGATGCTGCAACGGAAGCCTGTTTTTTTTTTGAAATAACCTAGAGGTTTGGGTTATAGTATACGGAGTCGTTCACGTTCTGTCACGTCCCCCGAGCGCCGCCCTCGCACTTTGTACTTCCATATTCGGACTTCCCGCTAACGCCGCGTCAAATTCCTGCGCCGTTTGTGCTGTGTAGGGACTTTCTACTCAGCATATAGCATTCTCGCAACTCTGCGTGCGTTCTCGCAAGGTTCATTACACTGGTTCCTTTTCATACTCAAGTTACTGACTTTTACTTTATTTATTTAGTACGCAGACTTGTTCCCCCGCCACCTCACTCCCTTGCCACGGACACAGCGCGGAGCGCCGCCCCCCCTTTCTGTTCCCGCCACCTCGTTCCCTCGCGCCTATATGACCAAACGCTTGGCCAAATAAGCGCTGGGGCTTTTTTTAAGGATTTCGTGTTTTGTTTAATCTGACGGATCTTTCAGTTATTCTAACTAGTATTTCAACCAATCTACCGAGCCTTTGAACCAATCTAACGCTCTTTTCAGGCCATCTAACTTGATTTTGGCTAATCTAATGCGTTCTTCAGTGATTTTGAGGTGTTTGAACGACATCATTGATCACATGTGTTGAGCCAGGCGAGAATTAATGTCCCAAATTCATTATGGATGATGAATAAAATACATGGGACACCATTTCCATGTCGGATACAGGTGCAATGGTGGCAAACAGGATAACCAGGGAAGCCAGTGCCATGGGCACCTTAGGCTTGGACATGGTGGGTGGGAAGAGGGAAGCATTTGTGAGTGGGCATGCTAAAAGGAAGGAAGAACAGTCAGAATACATGCAAACAGTTCATTGATGGCAAAAGGCCGGAATACATGCAAACAAACCACTGATGGGAAACAGCCGGAATATATGCAAACAAACCGCTGATGGGAAACAACCAGAATACATACAAACAAAACCTGGTGCCCCAAAAATGGCGATGAATATTTTCAATTTTTGGGTGACACTCACTGCGTTTCATGACCGAGTCCACCGAGTCGGTTGACATGGGCTGACGTCAGTGGACGTGTGCCGAGCCGGCGCGACACACTCTGCCGACGCTTGCTCGGCAGAATTCTGCCGACCTGGGTTGACGCCCTGTAAATCTCTGCCGATCCCTCGTCCACCGACTCTGCCTTCCTCTGCTTTCCTCGGTGTCCTACGTCAACCCAGCCACACCTGCCCAGCCTGTCCCCACCTGCATACTGGGACACGCTAAGATGTACCTATTAATATGTCTCCATGTAGCTGATAAATTCGAGCTTAAAAGTGATTTTCTGGGTGATGGCCCTTCGGAGAGATTTCATGGTCGTAGCGTTTTCTTCACTTTCTCCCACCGATTTCCTCCTTGACAATGGACCGTCGAACCGTTCATTACCCCTACGGCGAGGGTGCACCCCACGGAGACCCGTGCGTCTTCCCAACTTGTGATATCCCGGAGCGTGCACTCACGTCTTTTCAGCTTTCAAGTCGCCACAAATACAAGCAGTCATGAATCTCGCTTCATTGGTCTAGGTTTGCCTCCGTACGCCTGCTCAGTGTCTGTCCTGGAACTCTCATCTGATTTACCGTTACCAGTGGCAGGCAAACTGCAGCCCCTCGTTCGACGTCTCTTGACACTACGCCCGTCGCTTTTAATCGATATTCGGCTTACAATTCCAGCGGACGGGCAGCCTCTGTGAACGTGCTTCCTGCCGGAATGGTGAATACCTCAACGACTCAAAACACGGCAAGCAATACTCCCACTCCGTCGCATCGGCAATATCTCGCATCCAGGACGCTGCCGCCCGCCCAACCACAGTTCGCCATTCCCGAGGAGCGCACCCAGTTGGACCAACTTTTAGATATGATGCAGATGCTCCTTCACGATACAGGAGAACTGAAGGAACGTGTCGCGTCTATAGAGAGTACCCTGGCACAGTCAGCAACCTCCGACTCAGCTCCGACGCGCGGATTCACAGCCCAACGGGGTGGACGAATCACTCAAGCAAAGACGAGGGCCGCAGCAAGAAGTACTCACCAGCCGCGCGACGTACACAACCATCCACCCATAGACCCTTCGCTCAGTGGAACTACCACCGACGACACCGACCGTGAGCCAGAGAGTCTAGACGAAGATAGAGTGGAGCTTGATTCCGTGGATCTTACCCAAACTGAGCGACGTGCACTACAAGTAATATTCCTTTATTTTTCTCCAATACCATTCTGACTCGCAGCACAGGGCTACGTTACCCAAGCATTCCGTCGCCGCTGCAATGTCCCTGGTAGAAACTGGCCAGATCCCGAGCAACCCCGTGTTAATCTTACTACGAACGAGGTCTACCCAACACCATTTCTCCGTCTAACAGTGAAAGACGAAAGAAATAAGCGCATCTTCATCGAAGTAGGAGAACAAGTGTTTCAGGAACTGCAGGTATGGATTGCTATCGTCTGTCTTATCCAAACTTATCGCCTCTAGGACAAAAGCTGCTGGCCTGCTAAGCTCAGTCGTCTCCAAGCTGATCCTGATCCTGCCTGGGACGTCGCCTACCTTGGTGATCTAGCAAAGCAGTCGTTCCGGGGCTTCAAAAAAAAGTGGAACGAGACGCAGAAGATTGAGACGGCGTTGAGAGCAGAAGCCAATCGCGGCAACAATCGGCGCCTGAAGCGTCGTCAACGGGCAAGTCCTATTTGCCTTCCGCCCTCACACCGGCACTTACTGTACTATTTCAACCAAGTGTTCAGTCACAGGTCACAGGCCGACCTGAACTGAACACTTCGCAAATATGTCACAGGTCCCAGGGTCCTGAAATCGATGTTTTCCGCCTAAAATAGGGCGGGAAATGCCGAAAAATCGCCCAGAAAGGGAATTTCCCACGAAATGAACACTTCAAAAGTGAACACTTGTGGTCACAGGTCACAATGGCTGAACACTTGGTTGAAATAGTACAGTATCATGATGTTATAGAAATCCACGCAGATTTCTAAAATCTTGAACGCCTTTGCCGCCGCATCCGGCCTCGATCCTACCTTCCTAATGGATATCATACACGAGCAATACCTCTCCGATGAGGTTTCCGGCCCTGAAGAGGGTTCGGAGGAAAGTCGCGACGCGTGGAAAGTTCGCCTAGCCGCGGCAGCCAACAAGTCACTCGATCCTGGCTCCCTCAAGAACACCGAAATCTTTGAGGTACTTGTTCCAGGGTGGCGTTCGGCGGTCGTAAGTCGCAACGAAGCCGCTGCTTCTCGGCATCTGAATAAGTTTCAATCTAGTATTCAAACCTCATCCGCGCTATGGAAGAGTTTAAAGTCGACGGCCGTGAAGATACAGCACCACTTCGTCAGCTAGTAGATGTTCGAGTCTGCCTTGGCCGTGTTTCAAGTGGCATTCCAAAATACGCGCCCTATAATTTCGGTATCTCGAAGCAATGGTTTGACGCGAACGGCAAACTTCCCGCACACAAGACCCTGTTGAAAGATTGGAATGGGTGGCCTGAACCGGCCGATTGCGCACCGATTTTGGAACAGTATGATATAATTGACGACGCTGAAGTTGTAGTTGAATCTTGATTCTTGCAACGTAGAATGGTAGTAAATTTCTGTATTTAGTCGAAAGTACTAAGTACCACTCTTCAATTGTCCTCTCCAGTTGCGTTTCCCATTCCATAAGCTGAGAATGAGGTCGGAAACTGAAAAAGGGTTGAAAGATTAGGTTCAACACTCTCGATGTGAACGTACCCTATCCATTGACGTTGTGATCCACATGGGAATGTCCGTGTATGTGATTTTTCCTCGAGAAACTTGGCATTCGACGTCGGATAAAGGAATTACGGTGGGCGGGAATTTCGGATCGTTCGATTGTGCATATTGTTCATACAGCCAACTCTCAACACTCAGCTCTGGACTGCCAAAAAATCGTTTAGTTGCGGACAGGTGGATTGCAACAAGACCCACAATTTATTCCAGATGAAGTTGCCATCGTCAAGTGGAGTTTCTTGGGAGGGTTACATCCACGCAACATAAACCAACAGTGTGTGTTCAGAGCTGGGCACTCCGCTCTGCTTGTGCTTGAATATTGAGCGCACCTCTCCAGCATATATTTCAGGTTCTCCAGAACCTTCGGAAACGTCGTCGAAGTGGATCTGGATGATGGAAGATCCCGCAGAAAGGCGCTTTGAGTGTGTGGTTGATGTAATCTTGCGACCATCGAGGAGAGCATAATCATAAGTCTCAGTGTACGACCCAAGCATCTGCGCGCCTTCTCCTTGTGGCCGGTTCCGAGTCAGATAGACATTAAAACCATTCCACTTGTAGTAGCTTATAAGGGCCATGCGTAAAGCATCATCCTCGATTAGCTCTGCCCGCACTGAAACAGTCCCAGCGGATACCCGTGTCATTGCGTTCTTAGTCGCATCAGTAACGAACATAGAAAAGAAAGGTCAGTGGTACCATGAAATGCGGCATCTTGAATCGTTCCCAATGCCTCTTGAGCCTCGTCGTCCCCAAAGAGCAGGTTAATGAAGCCATGTTCCAGTTGGAGTTCGAGAGGCAAGGCATCGCCTGCCGTCTCATCCATAATTCCGCTCAACTGAAAGTGAATAACATCAATTTTTAGCCCCACAATTTAATCGACCAGGGTTGACGCACAATTCCGTTGAGCTGAGCCATCCGATTGAACTCCCGCATCATTGATACTTCAAGCTGCCCTCCTCCTCGATTATTGCTATTGAGGTTCTTGAGTACCTTGTTCAGCCGCTCGGTGAAGAAAGCCAAAAAGCTATACAGTGGGCCATAGTCCAGAACTTGATCGGGGACGTGTACGGCCCAGTGGTGGTTTGGTTTCATCTCATCCGCACCATATAGCTGTACATCGAATTATGTCAGTGAAAAATACTTATTGGAACGGAGTTGTACTTCTGAATAACCCAACAGATACTCCTGCAACAGAAGCTTTGTTCGCTCAAGCCCCTCGATCCGAATTGAGCTCCCCACTAAAATTTTTAAGAAAGTAGCAAAGCGGAGGAAATTTTCGTCTTCTCCGCGCTGCATGCGGCAAACCGGTTTCTTTGGTGGTTTTGGCGCCGCCGCTGCTTTGTTCCCTCTCTCCCAGGCCTTTTTCTTCTTCTCATACTCTCTGAGTGCTTTGGGGTAGCGAGTCGATGCCGCCTTGTATTCTTTCTCCGCCTCTTCTAAGAAATGTTCCCAGACGAGAGGGATCTAAAATAGAAGGAATACATCAGAGCCATCAAGTATTTTTGAAGAACATCGTACGACGACTGCCCATGGACTTGTGACGGCGAATTTATACTCATCTGCGGTAAGCGACCCCCCTGCGGCCTCTCCGACTCGCAATGGTAAGCGGCCTGCCCAGAGAGGAGACTCAAACTGAAAACAGACGGTAATGTCAGTGTTCGACGCGACGCATAGGAACCAGAATCACTGACACTTTCCAAAAACTGGTGGACAATATCAAGCTCCCGCGTATACCCAGGTGTATTTCCTCGCAGCGCGCCTCCTTGGATCCAGCGCGTGAACCATTGGGTCTTGGCAACACCTGCAGATCGGGATTAGATGATGGCTAGAAAAAGCAAATGGCAACTCACCTAGCAGTAAATTGTGCATGGGATCTATGACCGTATAGCGTACTAGATCAAAGTAATACAGGCGGGCAAATTCCGTCCATCGCACACCATGTTCCGAGAAGAATGCGTCTCTCTCGTCCTGGGTGGAAAGAGCTTTGTACAAATAAGCCAGCCGTCTATGTTCTTCTCCAGTTCGTGGTGGAAATTCTGCCGAATCTCGTCAGCACGCTTCATGAATCATAGCCAAAATTCAGAATATCCAGTACCGTTTCTGAGAGACTTGTCCGTGAAGAAGTCTTCCTGGGATACCTTGCACTTTGTGCATGGGGTGGCATTGTGACTGTGATCAGCAAATCCGGACAATTTGCACATAGCAGGGTGGTCCGCAATAATTGTGACCAAAGCAACGCGGACTCGTATCCCTACATAAGTATTGTCAGCCAAGCAATCAAAGTGCAGGATTTGACACACTACCGTTTGGATGTTCGGGGGTTTTGACCAAGATCCCTTGCTCGTACAACGTGATCAGGTCATCGACAACGATCTTTAAATAATGTTGTAGCTGGTCGGCAGTCGGTTCCTTCCCAGGCGGCATCCCACCGAGAATGAGATTCTCGGCATGATAGCTGAAACATGTTCAGCAAAACTATCTGGCTGTAAGCCTTAGACATACCGGAGCGAGGTAGTTAGGTTCTGCACGCAAAAAGACATGACACCTGATGAATGGCTGGGTCCAAAGCTGCTTGTGCTTCGATTGAACCTAGGAAACATGGATAGAATGTCGCAGATAGTTGTGCTCCCAAACGTACCAGTCCAAACTAAAACTAACACCAAGCCGAAGTTCGTTGTCGGCCCGAGGATCAAAGAAGGAGTGGCCTTCCGAGTCCTTCAGAGTCTTCCAGACTTCTCCATCCTGTATCGATTTGAGCTCTCCGTCTACATGTGGGCGCGTCTTCCACGAATTCACAGCTGACTCCATCCCTGGTCGCTCAAAAAAGGTGCGTAAGCCTGTAGATAAAAGTTGAATCGGAGCGACAGCGTAAGGCTTTCGTTTCCTCGGCTTGTCCGTAGCTGCGCCCGCATCCCCAGCGACAGACTCGTCATCACCTTCAGCATTGGGGCCGTCTCGCGGTGGGGCTCCGAATATTTCCTCCTCACAATCGGGGCAAAAGGTATCTGGTTCAATATCCGGCTCGAAGACGACATGGCATTGAAAGCAGATGGGGTGAATGGTAAAAGTATCCTTGATATCGAGCTTTGCGCCGGTATCTCAACATTGCCTAGTGCGGTACCAGCAATAGAGGAGAAGATGAAGCCCAGGCAGATGAGTATGACAGCACAAGCACGGAAAGTGACATGATGTTTGGTGTGGAGAAATGCGACCATGTACAGGATACAACGTACAAACCAGCTAGGGTGGAGATGGTCTCGCGCCGTGGGCTGGGAAGTACGGGGAGCGGTGACGGTCTGCGGCACTGGAACATTTTCGGCTTGGTGCTGCGCTGGTGTTTGGGGAGACCTGCGTGCAGATCAGTCAGTAATTAAAATCATCATCCGAGAGGCCACTACATACTGGGAGTGGTGTAATGACGATGGCATCTGGAGATCTGGATGGTGTAGCTCATCGTGGATTCTATCTGAATGTCAATGGTCTGCAGTTTCGGGGGAAATCCAGAAGATCGCACTCATGATCGGACTGCTCAAAGTTGTGCTGCGAAGCCAATGCGGGTCGATGGTATGTGCTGCGGATGGTTCCGCCTCGTCCCGAAAGAGTCGAGGTAACTTGAGGCTTTGCAGATGCACGATCACGCGGAGCAAGAGAAGATGTGGCTCGAGCGGGGGGTGCATTCGAAATAGGGGGCCGGGGTCGATCTGTGGCCGCCGCGGCCGTGCCGCCAAGGTTGAAGCCGGTAACGGATCTGGGACATAGTCGGGTGGACGAGGATCTGACGGTGGCTCAGCCATCTTCGAGGGTGCGTGGTGGGATGGAATGTAATGAAGGTCGCGCGAGTGGCACAATTACGAATGACGTTAATTTGTTTTTGTTTGATTTCTATAGCCGCATACGTGACACAAAACACAACAACCTTCCATCTTCACCACTGACGGCAGCGACAAACATGCGCAGAACGAGTGCAAAACGAGTTGAATAGATGTGAGGCAGAGGCAGGGGTCGACCGAGGGCGGCAGAGTCTGCCGAGGTCTGCCGACCCTGGTAGGCAGACCCTCTGCCTACCAGCCCTTGAAACGCAGTGAATGGGCAAGGCTTTGCCTGGTACGCACTTTGAACTGAGGTAGAGGCTGTTTCAATACTGAATTCATTGGCGAGAATGGCCGCTCTCAGGGCGTCTTTTTTGATTTTCGAGTGATTGAAGGATTCCTCGGGCCATTTATCCATTTGAGCTCGAATGATTTCGACGAGATCGTGCTTGGATTTTCCATACCTAAAGTTGAGTTGTGTAATGAGCTTTGTGATAAGCCAGCGGAGATTCAAGTCATACAGATCCTGGTCGGTGTAGCGGCGTATATTCTCAACGGACATGAGAGTAGCAGAGGTCGAGGATATGAGACAAACTGAATACTCCTATCTATGCTCGATCGGCAGTTACGAGTACTTCTGTTTACAGATGTTATTGTCCCTTTCAAATCTGAGGGGACCTAAAATCCATTTGAGACCGAAATCTGTGAGGGACTTGATAGTGGCTGTGTGAAGTCGATTTAGTCACTGCCACTAAATTCAATAGGAAAAACCCTATTGAAAATAGTGGCTGGGGAGTTGCACTTGTTTACGTGCTCGGGGAAAAATGCCCCCTACTCGGTGAAAAACCATAACCCCCTTAAACAGAACAAAAAAAAAAATTGTCCTTGCATGCCCGGACATCACCGGTCATCGGATCCCACCGAGTTTTGCCCTTGGCAATGCCTGCTTGATGCCTGCCGGCCCGTAATCGCGTTCTGCTCAATCTCGGAGCGATCTATTTTTTTTGACGGGAGCGCTCCTCGCTCGCGACCGCTTCCTCCCAACTATCTTCCTATCCTTGTCAAGTACTTGGCTAACTACTACATTGTACAACCGGCCCATCTCCATGGCCCAACCCTGGATGCGAGGCGGTGAGATCATATCACTGGACCGTGTTTGGCATTGTGTGGCAGAAGAGGGTGCGACAATTTGGTTCTGTGTGGCAGAAGAGGGTGCAAGTTTTTGGTTCTGTATATACTTGTGTTTGAGGGCCATTGCTATGCATGGCAGAACGAGTCCATTACCGTCTTAGAGACCATCCAAGTACCGCCGGCGGCCGCTATTGGCCATAAATCCCTGTTGGAACCACTCTCACGAATTACCCCTTATAGATATTGTACCACGAATTTGAAATCCCAAGGGCAAAGTTGATGGACTAATTGAATTTCGATACAGCTGTCTATTATTTTCCCTGTAACTAGTTATTTCAAAGCATAGATGACTGCACATAATTTCTCTCCGTGCCTTTGATGCAGATGCAATGGACTTTCCAAGTCCGCGAACCGGCCAATATCAATGCAGCTTCTTCTGGTAGACATCCCATCGTGATACCACATCTTCCCCTCTGCATCGAGCACAATACTGGTGAAATGCCCCACAGCCATAAAATCTGAGTGATATATTAACCCCTGGAGCTTCATAGCGCCGCCATTTTGTCCGAAGTTCAATTCCTCCTCTAATATCAATGTGCTGAAATTGACATGCAGAACCAGTATGAGGGCATGCGTGAAATTGTAGTCAATGTACGCATCGCCGACACTCTGCATCGCCGACACGGTATTTCATGATCAAACTGATACTTGAACCATTGCGATAGGGTTGGTCCATTTGGATACATCTGCTCCAGCAAGTCCGTATTGCATATATCTATATACTTGTCAAAGGTGTGGGTTACACCCGGTTTTCTATATCCACAGACTCCGCAGTATGTTATGGCTGCTCCGTAGGTGGCTAAGTCTGTAACACCCATGAATAAAGCATCCAATCTGGTGCCTTCGGCTCCAAGTGGAAAATCGTGTGCATTTTTGGATCGCAGTCTTCTGCGCACCTCATTTCTGGCATGTTCGGGAAAATTGACATCATATGTTCTTTCCCATGGCCCAAGCAGCTCACTGCAGACCGAAAACCTTTGAGTCCACAATTGGGGATTTTCACTCCACAAACAAGCCAAGGGTGTGAAGAAAGCATCAAATGCGCAACTATAATTTCGACTATCCCAATTCAGACCCACTAGACAAACAGGCTGTTTATGGCTCACCCTGACATAGGTTTCCCAAGAGTGTTAGATGGACCATTGAGAGACATCTTTTTTGCAGCAGGTGCATCAACATGTCACGTTCATCAATGCGATTAATTCCCCAACCGATTCAGTACACCCGGCACCCTCCAAACGAAAATAAGAGTTATCTCCAGGTGTGTGGATTGGTGAGCGTCGATCTTTAATCTCCGACAAGTACAAAATTAGAACTGATGACAAACTCGCGTTTTTTGGCATCCCCGATTTTTATACCCGTCTTTCCGAGCTCAGTCATTCTTCCAAAATAGTGCCGGATAACAAACCTTCTCTCCACCTATTGTGGGCCACGTTCACGCGATTATTTTTTTACCCTCCGGTCCAACCCTGAACAGAAAATAAGTGAGGCATCCGATATTTATTTGTCAGATTATTTATCTACAATTTGACTCGCTAGTACTCAATCTGGCCATTAATGGCGAGCTCATCGCCACCAAGATTGTACATTTTCCATCCTGTTGAGAATCACATTTAAGGGCCTAACAGTGTACGATCCTCAATCAGGGCGGCAATAGTTTTAAGTTTGGCTCTCCGCTTTTTGAGTCTCGCATCCGAGACTCTTGAGTCAGTTACTCCTGAGCTCAGTCAGCTGTGGGTTCGGCGTGCACGGTGTGTGGGCAGCGATAGTGTAGAATGAAACAAGTAATTGAACGGTCCGACTGAAGAGTTGCGGGTGCTCAGTCAGCAACTAGTGATGTGGACGGAGAGATCCGTCATTACTGAGCTCGGGTTAGTTGGTAAGGAGTCTCGGATGTTCGGCCATAAGGGGCTCCGGATGCTCAGTCAGAGAGCTCCGGATGCGCCGTGAGGCTGTGTACATCAGATGGACCAAACAACCGCAAGCCGAAGTCGATCAAAAGAGGGCTGAACTTTGACGCCATTTCTGCAGGAAACACGCTGACAAGAACGAATCCTAAACAATTTAGGACTTGTAATCCAGCAACAACCCTGAGGAGAAGCGCGGGATTGACAAGACGAAGATGAACCATTCATTTGATGTAAAGCACATTCCGCCCCACATTCCCCAGCACATTCCGCTGCGCCTTGCCCCGAGACCGCAGGCGGTCTTCTTGCAGCACGCACAACCGGGTACGGCATACCGCGTCGAGGTACGCTCACGTGTGATGCGATGCGCTCTTCCCCGTTTAATTCTGTCGTTTGCTGTGGAGAGGCTGCCCGGCATCGGCCTGTCGAGCCTCTTGTGGTGCTCACTCGGAGCACTACGCGCCAACCGCGAGGCGACAACGCGCGATCCTCCTCCCGGATGCAAGCTTGAACGCATGCATGCGCTTGCGCAGCATGAGTCCCATCCCGCGCGATTGGCATTGGCTCGGACCGCAGCACTCTTGCGAGAATGATCTCTTGGCATGGCGCATGCGAGGCGAGGACTAAACTAACTGAGCTTGAATCTTATGAATTCGCGGTGAGCTCTAACGCCGCTCGAACTTCTCACTCGCTCATGTTTTTCCCCAGTCTCTCCTAAAATCACACAGCCGGACAACTACATCGACTTGATACACAAGTACCCTTTGCTGGTGTTCCTCGATGACAGTCTATACGATCCTATTTGGGGCTCGCTCATAAACTTGATGGGATGGTCCGATACATTCCGACTCGCATCATGCTCTTATCCCATGTGGGGTATCGTGCTCACCCACTTGCCGTCCTCCGGGGTAGATTGTGAGTTTTATCGCCTACTCCGCTCTTTTTTATTTATTTATTTTTGGTATTTACATTTTACATTTACAGTCGACGATTCTCTTCGATTCATGGCTGCGGGTACCAGTGCTATTATTCATCCACTGTTCTAATATTATATCTAAGCTATGCGGGTGTTCGGTGTTGATTAGTATATTGCTGTCGATTATAATATCGTTCCTTTCAACCTCAGGCCGACTATAAGGGTTTATTTTAGATTATTTTTAAAAAATAAAGGAAGTACGAGTTTGCATGCCGGGCCCAGCCACGGCCCTTTACCCCAAGTCACAATTAGACAGGTGCGAACATGACCAATTGAAGGTGTTCAATTGAAACAGCCGGGTTCAATCGGAGCGTTGGGCCCAATTGCGCGATTGGATCTTTGTGCATGTTCAATTGTGAGTGATTGAACATGTTCAACCAGAAAATTCACAGTTCTTCAATCGAACATTGATGCTTGGTTGAGCATGGTCAATCGGGGACAGGTAGGTGTTCAATAGATGTGTATTCAATCGGTGTGTTCAATTGAACAGGACACAATATTGCGTTGTTCAAGAGTTTGAACGGGGTCATTGAGCATGTTCAATTATGCATTGACACATTGGTGGTACCAAAAAAATGTTCAATATGTTCGTTTGAACACTACAAATTAGGGAATTACCCTAATTTGGCAGGGGTTTGGGCGAGGTAACCACAGGGTCTTGACGGTGCTCTTTTTGGCGGGTGGGAGGTCACGTGTGAGGTAACCGACAGGGAACCGCGGGGGTCACTACAGCCGAGGTATATTAACATACGGGAGGAAGAGGAAGAAAGCAGTGGTGAAGAGAACAACTAAGGAGAGGTATGAAGGGAATGTTCATAGATGCAACTAGTGGCCCCTATAGCCCAATAGAAGTTCTTGCATTTGGGGGGGGGGGGGGGGGGGGGGGGTCTCTGGACCCCCCTGAAAAAAAAATTTGTGGGTGATATATATTTTTCGCATATTTGGACCCCCTTGCATTGGTTGGAGATAAACAAACACAGGCAAATCAACACCATCGCCTCAGTGATGGGAGTCGCTGACGCCCATCAGCGTGGGGGCTAGTGTGCGTCGAATGCCCCCTTGTGTCCTGCGGCATGAGATATGTCAATGCCGGATTATTTGCATCAACAGCCCTATAAAGAAAGCACAGACAGTGCGGCAACTAATCTCGGCTCCAGATGTTCGGGTATGTGCGGGGTTTAAAATTTGGGGCAGATCAATGATGAAAAAGACACACCGGAACTAGGTTCGGATCAAGCCGCCGTTCATTGCTTGGTGATGCGGGCATCGTTTGCGAGCAAAACAAATGAAGGGGCTTGTATCAAGATCCATAAATCGGGGGGGATGTTCGTCGCGTCCTGTGCTCTCCGAAACCGCGCTATCCCTCGGGAAAAAAATAGTCATGTCTTCATTTTTCACTGACTTAGATATTTGCCTACGACAATTGTGGCACAGCTTCATATATATAGTACACTGTCGGTGCCAAGAGTCGACGAGTGCTTTTAAAAGCCCGTTTTTATTTCACTCCTGTGCACCCCCCAAGTAATATAAAAAACTGGAGCGGCAGAAGTCGAGAGAAACACTCTTAGATTGGTCCAGCATACTTTTAAAGGTCCGTTTTGTGAGTTTCCCGCCAAACGAGAGCTGAGCAGAATCTTGGCCGCATTCGGACAACCGGAAATTCGGATTTTCTATTTTTGGGAATGATCGTCGATCGCTTAAATTTTTGCTTAGCATCCTCCATGTCTATACATATATTCAAGTCATTGGGGTGGGCCAATGATTCCCAATCGGCAAAGTTCTGGGAAAGCGACCAGGCGCACATATGGGGGGGTCCAGAAAAATCAGGGGAACAATATTGATTGATCCCCCGGGACATTTGGCCTTGTATTGGCGCTGCTGCGGCCCAAACGGTCCGAAATCCCACCTTTCCTTGCTGGCACATGGTTATACATTGGAAAAGCCTCCAGGCGGCTGTGCAGTAAAATCTGGAAGGTGATTCTGTAAAGATTCCACTTTTCGCTTCAGTGATTTGGTCGAGAATCCGTGCAGCGCTGGAGCATTCTATATATTCCTGAAGGCTCGATCTGCGATGCGCCCCATTAATGCTTGCTGGCACATGCATAAGTCGGGGAAAAGCTTGCAGGCAGCTGTGCAGGAAAATCCGGAGTGAGATTCCGGTGAATTTTTTCCTTTCGTCCGAGTGATTTGGTTAGGAATCCGCAGGGTAGTGGGCCATCCATTATATTCAAGCCCTTTACAGCACCAGAGGCAGTGAGTCAGACACCGGGAAATGTTGCAGGTGGCTGTGTAGAAAAAATCAGAACAGTGTTCAGATCAGTTTCCACTATTGGTCTGAGTGATTTGTTCAAGAATCCACGCAGTAGTAGGCTGTTCATTATATTCATATATGGCCAAATATTCTGGTTGCCATTAATGCGTGCTGGCAGATGCTTAGACGCTGGAAAAGCTTGCAGGTGGATATGTTCTGTATTGCAATCGATGCTTGCTGGCACATGGTTAGATGGCGGAAAAGCTTACAGGCGGATCAGTTTTTTGTTTTGGTCTGAGTGATTTGCTCAAGAATCCGTGGAGTAGTAGCCTGTTCATTATATTCATGTAGCGCCTTCATCAGGGAACACCTCCTTTGGTAAAAAGGTCAGATTATCCTTGAAAAGTTGCTAATCTGGCCCAATTACGTTGCTTAGGTTCATTAGCTTTCTTCGGACGTTGCTAATAATTTAGGACTAATACAGGCCGAATTAGCCAGGGGTTTGCAACAATTATCAGACATTTAACCATCATTCAACTAGGGAAAAAGGCTTTGTATTCAGATACTAGCTATGTACAACAGATGTATAATATAATAGTTCTCGTAACCCGTACAGGGTCAAATATTCTGTGTACGTATCATGACAGTCAAGGTTCTTTGGATAAAAATAGATATTAGATGTGAAATACCAAGACGAGGGGGAGGGACCATACAGGAATAGGAAACCACGGTGGACAACTGGGAAATGAATGCAAAATGTTAGCAGAAAGAGAAATGCATTGGAGAAAAATGTCTCGCCTGATGGTCAGTATCTGGTCAGTATGCGACTTGGGCGACGCGTACATCTCGTCAGACGGCGTTGCGAGTCACAGCAAGCAGATAGGTGCCACCGGTGGACATAGGATTACCAAGGATGCTAATGCGACAAGAGCGGCCTGCATTAAAATGCTTACGTGGAGAGCAAATAACACACCATCTACGGTGATAGGTGCGCACCGAGAGCGCACATCAGCACCACCTCGCGCCAATTCGGCCTCTAGAAACGTTGTAAGCGTAGAAGTGGGGTTGCCCGCAACGTACCGTTCCGTCGAAGCACGGCACGACCACCGTGAGCAACACGGCCATATTCAGTGTTGCGCGGAAGCACGGCGCTGAATGAAAAAAGTTTAGCGACGAAGTCAGCAAGGAGGGTGTTACGTTCCATCACGACTGCGGCGTGTGGTGATAGCAAGGGCAGCAGAAGTGCAGGACTGTGGTATAGGATGTACTGAGACAAGCAGGGAGGAATGTGGATGCAAGTGTATACCTGTATCGTCTAAATAGCTGCCGCCACGCTCTCCTTGAAGCGTCTTGAGAGCCTGAAAGCGGGGCCACTGCGCGCGAAGTAGTGAGGATGATATCAGAGAGGTATTGTGGTAGATACCTTAGGAACTTGGCAAGGATTCGACGTCCAGAGAGGTGCATAGCGTCGACGACAAAGGAGACGAGGGAGACGGGGAGGGGAAAAAGCATAGAGTTGTTGACAAGTGTTGTCTGTTTTTCCGAATATGGTCTCAAAACGATACAGTTGATGCACGTGTGTGGTCTAGACCGCGGGCTGTGCAAGTTTAGGGCAGGTGTGCCTGACAGACTTAAGGTCATTTCGGAAAATTTCAATTATGTGCATACTCATATTCTAGTTCCACCCAAACCCAACATACTGCCTATGCCCCCATCCAGGATGATTTTGACATACAGCACAGAAAAATGAATCCTGTACAATGTTGGGAGAAGGTAATTGAGGTTACTTGGATAATCCAAGGAATGTCGCCACTTTCTCCCACTTTAGCACAATCTGGCATTGGGAACCAAATTACCCCTAAATTAGGGAAGGAGGTTTTTTCCTGATGTTAGCCCCAAAATAAACGGATGGCCCCCCCCCCCCCATCCGAAGAATAAAATACATAGTAACATTGCTTCAGCTGCATAAGTGCACGTCAAATAACCGATATAGGACGATCAATAGCTATTCCCATTGCCACTTAAAGTGAATTCAGAATCCTAACAGCGGGCACTGCCATGCGCGAATATTTTGCACTGATGCCGCCGCCATGTGCGCACGGTGAGGCCATTTTGAGTGATGCCGCACAGACTCCTCAATTGAAACGTGGTCTGAGTGCGGTGCTGTTCACAGGAGGAAGGTCACGGCATTCTGGGACAGCAAAATAACCGACAGCGGATTCTCAATTTCAGTTCATGGGTAGCCGGTTCAACCCAGGTCCCCAGTGTGTGCCAGTGCCCATGGCCTTAACATTACATGCCGGTGGGGGTATACAGACTTGGATTGATATAAGCCTTCTTTAAATCAAATCTAATACAGTGGAAAGGCTGGCTGTATTTGAGCGCAAGCCACGCCCGCCGAACAAGCCAATTTGCCCACGCCAACAAAGCCATCAGAGCCAAATTCAAACTCCGATATAGGGGCAAGCCGATTTGCCAAGCCAATCGGAAAAGTCTCAACAAGGAACTGATCCAAAGCCGATCTGTCGACAGGAGGTTAGTACACTGGCGGACGTCGGCTTTGATTAATAAACACTCATAGGCTTACGTTCGCTAGGCCCCCATACCAGGTGTGCCCTCCCGCCTTTACATGCCCTTTGGATTAACAGCAGACGTGATGGGTAGAAGTCCGCCGTCACAACTTACCTTGGCGGCTTGAAGCTCTTCGAAGATATCTTCTATGCAGGGAGGTTCAACTCCGGCGGACGGTTTGTCATTTGCTCATTTACACTTCTCGTAACTGAATGCCACTGGTCGCGTTGAAGTGGGTACCCTGACGTTTCTGCCGCAAGGCAAGAAGATCGTGATTGTACACAGTGCATATTATGTGACCTCCCGTCTGAAACCACAACTCAATGATCGTGATTTACAGATAGCGAGGTAACCCCGAGTGTCCACTTTCCTATGGTTTCTGTCTTACAACGATCTGCAGGGTCTACTGGTCGATAGAACCAGTGCCAGTCCCCATCTTTGCGTCCATCATTTCACTCATCAACGACCGGCGGCTCGCCGCCAAAAAGTCTCCGCTGGGCTTCCTCAAGCCGCGCCTGTACTCCGATGGAATTTCTGGGCTCAATGACATCACATCCGGTAAGTCACCTCGCACAGTCAACGAACCATTTTTGCCCATAAGTGATTCTTTTCAGGCCACATGAACATTATGCAAAGAATGGCACTGGAATTCTTGAGTCTTAAGCAATGCAACATAGGAACTGACATACAAGACTTGAATCGACTTCAACGCCGTCATGAGGACAAAAAATCCGACGGCGATTCTCATGCTTTTGTGGTCGTCGCTGTACCATTGGAAGTATTTCATGAACTGCTTACAATGTGAGCGCTGAATATTGGTGGAAGCATAAAGCCGCTCACCTGTGTTGATAACACTCATTGGAGGAGTAGATTCAGCCGACATCCTATGAGTTTTGAATGCCGTTTGTCAGTGACGACCATTGTCTGGAAATGAGAGTACCCATGGTCCAAGGAAAAAGTTCACTCCTGCGATTTGTTTAGAGTCGGTGAGCACGACAGACATGATAGAAGGGACGAGGTAGAGATCTAGGCAACGGTCATTGTAGGCTGTGCATCTATAGTGAGCCCACCCCTATTAAAAGATCTAGAAGATCAAAGACGATAGACGCATATTCCTTACTCCAAATACAGTGTCGAAAGGAGACCTAAGCAGGCATAGGGGTGGTCGGTCAAGGAATATACAGTGCATGGAATGGGGTAGAGGTGTGTGCGGGTTTTCCTGACTTCAGCAACATCCGCAGGTCTGGGTTCAGAATTCTATCAATATTGTGCGCTTGGGCCCATACTTGTGGCAGCAGCAGCAGAAATGTCTGGAGGTAGTAAGAGTTGCGAAAATCCGACGGGACGGAGTTGTCTCAGATGTAAAACGACAGGGAGGCCTAGGAAATTATATGTGCCCTGGCCATTTTCCTGCCCCGGGACTGGATGATTTTCAGTGGAAATGATAAATGGTAGAATGGGCCCAGGGAACCCAAAACTGTCTCGGAGGGGTATCTATCCATGGACAAAAAACGGGGAATAACGGATTAATCCCCATGGAGCCAATTTTTGCGACTAGGGTCTGCACAAAAGGTCCAGATATTGCTGGGAGCCTGGGACACAAAATTGACGTGGCCGAATGTGAGTCCGAGCACATCGGAGCCGGCGCAATTGCGTCGCAACGCCTAGCTCGGTGCGTTTATTACTCTCTCCAAGAAAGAACCTATCCAAACCGAGAGCAAAACGCAGAATCGAGATCTTGCAAGTTACGAGTACTTATGTTTACATATGTTATCGTTTCTTTCAAATCTCAGGGCACCCAAAATCGATCACTTTTTTACTAGTTTCCGATTTTGTTGAGGGACCCCTTTAGTGGCTGTGTGTAGTCTTTATACTATTTCTATTAGTTGAAAACATATGGAAAATAGCGGCTGTGCCTTTGTTCGTATTTGGTTAATTGTTCATATTTACATACTCGGGGAAAAATACCCCCTACTCAGTGAAAAATCATCACTTGCGCAAACAATGGCCAAAAAAAATTTTGTAGTCACCATCATCCTTCGGCATTCTCCCTCCCCCTTTCGGACTTGAAGAAACTGAAAACTATAAAAACAGAACGGGATCCTCCGACGACCTTGCGACGAACCGTATCTAACTGCAATGGAGCGCAACTTTTTTTGTATGGGATATTTATGCCGCTTTCAATATCGTATAACGGCATATGATATACTTAGAATGTGGTTGCAATATTTATCGCGGGAAATGGGGGCACGGGGCATAGTGTTTGGCCTTGATTGGCAGCAGAGGCTGCTTTTTGTTTGGTTCCGTTCATGTAAGTACACAATGATCACTCCTGACTTTCCGCCATAACGTGGCAACCCAAAACAGGAAATTTGATGGCGGCCAGGCGGCAGCATTTGATTCACAAACCAAAATTTGTTTTGATCTGCTTTGTGTCTTACCCTGGTCAACTTCCGCCTAATGGCTTATGTAAGGCCCACGTGGATTTGCCTCCGTCTAACTCCGATAGCCCCGATCCTGTGTCTTGTCTTCTTCGACGCGTCACCTCACCTTCCCATCCTTCTCTTTCCTTTACTATCTCTGTGCACATCCTGAGCTGGTCCACGTGAATCTTAGAGCGCCAAGTCTCACTTGCGTAACGCTGCCGCCAAGAAGCCTGCATTTGAAAAAAGTCACCCGCCTAGCTTCTGCTCTCTACATCTACGCTTCCTTCAGTACTCTTTCATTATGGTTGGACAATACACCTTTTTATGTCTTGAAACTGTGCTCTGCTGCCTCAAGTCGTCTGCTCGAAGACGGAGGAAGATCAATGTGAAACAGGCCGTAGCAAGGCCGTTAGTGATGGGCAAGTTCGGTTCAGTTCGGTTCAAAGCCTTTTTTTTCCGAACGCTGAACCTGAACTTCGGTTCAGGTTTGGACATTTGCTGAACCTTGAACCTGAACCCGCGTTCAGGTTCGGTTCAGGTTCGAACTCGGTTCGAACCCGGATTTTTTCCCCAACCCAAAATGTCAAAATCCAAGACAAGGAATGCAAAAAATTGGCACTGTGTGTGTTTACTCTTCCCTGAAGGTACTTCAGACCATCCAGACCACTGGAATGATAATTTAGATATATCCAAAGCAGATAGGCAGGCCTTATTTCAATCAAAACCATGGTACAACACTGAATGTGACTGAATAGGTATTTGTACCCAAACTATGCTTCCAAATTGTTATACCATTGAATTTGTGAGGTGATAGCGACTCAAGTGAGCCCAGAAATCACTCAAATCACTCAAAGAAATAGCATTTCGGTTCGGGGTTCAGTTCAGGTTCAGAAAAACAAACTTTGGCCTGAACCCTGAACCTGAACTTCGGTTCAGGTTCGTGAAGTTGCTGAACCTTGAACCTGAACCTCGCGTTCAGTTCAGTTCGGTTCGAGTTCGAACCGAATGTCTGAACCGAACTTGCCCATCACTAAAGGCCGTAGCAAGGCCGTAGCTATCCCTAAAGTATTTTCAAATTCTTCGCTGCCAAACAGTGCCGCCGCCCTCTCGCTATCGCATCCTCCCCACATATGGCAGCGCTTGCCTGGAGATTCCATTGGGTTCTCTGCTATGTTACTCTTATATCGTGGCTCCTTGTAGTCCACAATGGAGCATCCTTTGAACCGAGCGAGTCCTTGCTGACCAGGTGTCGGATCCGCCTCAAACTGATACTACGAGCTAGCGCAATGTAAGTAATCACTGTCTCTTTTAACTGCACTCAGCTCTGATTGTTTCTTAGCGCTGCGCTTAATCGTCTTGTTTCCCCGTTTCAACTAGCTTTACAATTTTTCTGGAGCACAGTCTCGCTTCAAGGTGAATGCCTTGGATCATGCTGTCCGAGGATACTTAACTCCAATGTTGAAAGACGATACACCCGTCGCAAACGTCCAGCTCAATCGCTTCGCACGGCGCCGTGGTAATTTTCAAAAACATCCCAGGCCATCTTTATTCGAGGACGCACACACACACGTTTTCCTCAAAACTACTGCCTTCGGCCCGGACATCCACTTGCGGTTATTTTGTTTAGCTATCCACGTCTCCGTCAACTAATTTGGGAGCGTTTAGGCTGATTTCCGAATACTGTCGTCACCTCTGCCGCCAAATCCAATGCAACTGGTCCAGACGTGCGCGCTACTGCATCCGCTTAGTGAAGTTGCCGATTTATTTACCAGCATCAAAGCCCTCGGTCACAATCCCTTCCGTTCTCTATTTGTCATGGTCGGACTGCTCGACGGCAGCGAATGCTGAGTAATTGGCGGGAAGCTCGCAGGAAGGATTCATCGATTACTTGGATGCTCTGGAAACGAATTGCTGGTGAGTGTAGCTCGTTGTGTTTCCTCATATCTCTCTCAATCACTTTAGTTATCATTCTGTACCTTGAACGATCAGGCTTGCCACCCGACGTAGGTTATAAATTCACATACGCCACTTCTCGTTTCCCACTTTAGCGGTTGTTACAGCCGTTGGCAGTACCGAAGGCGCGGTCAGAAAATTTCCATTTTGGGATGTTTTCAAAGAATTCCCTATATCTCAGTCAATTCTTCACCGATTTACATAAAAACTGGATAGATCTACTCAGCTAATTCACGCGCAATTAGTGATAGAAAGGAACTTGTGAAAATATTATGTATTAGGTATTTTCTGGTTTCAGGTTGTTTTCACACCAAAAGCTGTCTAGCATGCTGAGAACATGTCCCAGTGGTCTAATATTTTGGGACGGACAACACTTATAGCTGAGAAAACATGTGATAGAGCCAGAAATATATGAAATTTCTAGATAAAAGTAATCTTTACAATATCTCTCAATGCCAAAATTTGCAAATGTATCCGATGGAGCTAGAGGGACTGTAAGTAATTTATCCATGTTTCTGGCTCTATCACATGTTTTCTCAGCTATAAGTGCTGTCCGTCCCAAAATATTAGGCCACTGGGACATGTTCTCAGCATGCTAGACAGCTTTTGGTGTGAAAACAACCTGAAACCAGAAAATACCTAATACATAATATTTTCACAAATTCCCTTCTATTACTAATTGCGCGTGAATTAGCTGAGTAGATCTATCCAGTTTTTATGTAAATCGGTGAAGAATTGACTGAGATATAGGGAATTCTTTTGAAAACATCCCAAAATGGAAATTTTCTGACCGCGCCTTCGGTACTGCCAACGGCTGTAAATTGAAAATTCCTCCAGCGGCTACGCAGCTCCTAATTCCCTGACATGTGGAATACTCCCATAAAATCCAATTCTGCAGGATCTCAGCGGACGTCTTGCACTGGTTGTTGGTATGCCAATATTTGTTGTGGACAACATCACGGTCGAGCTGGGGATATCCAAAGGCAGCGGCGGCACCCTCATTGGGCTGAAATATGAGGTTCGACATGGGCGTTGCTACGCTATCTCTGCCGAGGTGGAGATTGTTGCGTACACATCATCGGATGCTGGCGCCGAGTATCCGTATCGCCTTACGCTGAGCCTCATAGCTGAGCCAATCACTTACAAGAGACGGCGCAGCGAGGTTATTTATAGTGCGCGCCGGCTTCAGCTGCACCGCGCACAATTCTCAAAGCCGCTCACTCGAGGCCGGAGTTGTCCATTTGGCAAGTTGCCCCAGTACTGCCGCAGCGTATGTTATGCTGTCCAGGATCAAGTGCGATGAAGGAGAGCCAAAAGGCCTCGCAATCCTGGGCGACATTGATCCGAAGCGCATTTCGACTCACGCACCAGAACAGGTGAGAGCTGAAGAGAAGAGACTGAAGGTTTTGGCAAAACGGACCCTGCGGCGCACGAGAGACACACTCAGCTGGTATACTGAACTGACGGGCAAGGAGTTCTGAACTATACATGATTATTTATTTTACTCATTCATACTTATTTCTGGACATCCGATATTCAATAAATTTCGTTTTGGTTTGTGCCTCGCCGCTTGCCGGCCATCCCACCAGTCATGACGGCAGGTCGGCAACTTGCTCTAGTGTGCGGCTGACAAATTTGTGTCAATGGTGTCTCTCCCTCTCACCACCATGTTGACTGCCTCGCTCTCACCATAAACCACACCCAGCTTCAATTATTCCATTGCACTCTGTGCAGCCACCATCTTTGTCTCAAGATTGCAAACACCGAAGACGGGAAGAAGGCCCGGATCGAGGCATATCTGACGCGTACATCGACTCGCCCAGCTCAGTCTTCTTTTTCAATGCTCCAATGCTTACTCCATGTCCCCTACTCCATCCCCTATCAATCTAACACTATGCCACTCTCATATCTGCACTCTCAATATCTATTCTACCCACATCCCATGGCCATCTACTACCATCATGCTCTGGAACATATTTGTGCCAGTAGTTGTCTCCCTCTACTTGTAGATATGCACTGGCATTGATATAATTAATCATTTGCTTCTTACTAGAGACTTTTCGTCTAGCAGAAACTGGTTCCGCTCTTCTTAAGTCAACCGGCATGTCTCCGGCAAACTCTCGCTTGCCGTTCCTGCCGGCATCAAATTGCCGCATTTGGATGCCACGCTATGGCGGAAAGTGCGCTAGTCACAATGATAGCTTGGTCGCCATTTGTGTTAGCGTAGTGCCTCAGTTACGGAGCAAGAAGTAACTCTATTAATATATGTAGTACCTGTTGGCGTAGTCTACAGGATAATCAGTAAGGTAAGTATTGAGAGAAAATATATCTACGTACGCCTCAGTTACGGAGCAAGAAGTAACTGAGGCTGTGTGCTGTCGCGTAAAATTATGAAGGACTGTATGAAGGAATGAAGGTTGGGATTATGGGATGAATGAATGTATATATGAGATAAGATAGATAAGATATACTGCTAACAATTTGGTTAATTGCATCTGTGGCTTGTAGACTGCCCGTACTACCGTGCGCATGTTGACTTGATGCGATCCGTAACTCAACAACATTTGCCAATGTGCTGACACCTTGTATTACTTGCATATTAAATCACCGAGCGCTCCCTCCGCGCATCGCCCCCTGCGTCGCTGCGCTGAACACATGCAGCCCCGCGCTGAATGTTCCGTCCCGCCATCCCCGATGTGCCTCCCGCCCACAGCACCGCCTGCCCCGCCTCCTGTGTCACCGGCCCCCCTCGCAACAGCTCCCGCCCCCTAACCGTCCGCCAACTCTCTTACACACTCACACCCCCAACACCGTCCCTCCCGCCCGTTACTAGCCGAACCCCCTGCCAATAAATACGCTAGAAGTACATATGTTCACCCTAAATGATCCTATTACTTTTTATATAATCTGGCTACCCCAATACAGATTAGATGACACTTTGCAACCCAAATCTACCTACCCCCTACACTCCCAAATCCATCAACAATTGGGGTGTGACGCTGCCTTGAACGTGTCCTTCCAGGGAATTTCTTGGGAAAATAGCAATACACTACACCACCACATTCGAGCCGATCCCGCATACTGCTATCAAATGCACATTTATTTCCCAGCACTCATTTGTTTATGGCCCGGTTTCGGAGTATATGAACAATAGCCAATGGTGAATTGTTCCACACCTGCACTGGATTCAACACTATCCCTGCACAATCTGTCTTCAAATATTGTTGACGGTCCATTGGTTTGTTATTTGATTTCACTGCTTCGTTCTACTGACTCTCATAGCGCATCAACGAGCGCTCCCTAATCTTCCACACCCACGCACTGGCCCGCTCCGCCCTGCGCCGCTGCGCTGAGCATCCTGCATCGCCATGCACCTCCCACCCACTGCAGCGCATCAACAAGTCGGCCCGCTGCGCTGCGCCTCCCGCCCACCACAGCGCATCAACTTTGAGAAACCCGGGGACGGGATGCCGAAGGCGATGCGAGGCCATTCTTCTTCTGATATTACTTTATTCTTATGCTTACTGCTCTTTGCGGAACTTAGGGCGGGAGCATTTTTTTTCTAAAAACAGCTGTTTTCACCATAACGACGATTGCGCGTCCAGTTTTCATCTGTTTGCCCTGAAACCAAGATAGAACGATTCGCAGCGTAAATCCACAGGCGCCTGTATCCTAAAATAAATACTTCCATCTGCACGCACTACCAATAGCATATTTAGGCATGTACTTAGCATAACATTTCTAGCAGCCAAGCTAGTGAAGTTGGATGTCTCGATTCTGTGGTAAATTTAATGTAATAGTGTTCCTCAGGTGCCCCCATGTCCAAAATCACTTCAGCTGCCTTTCAACGGCACCGATCCGCTGCTCCTGCCGAGCGGATGCCACGAGAGCGAGGCAGGCGGCGCTGACGTCCAGCAGCATCCCTGCTAATCCCAAGACGTTTGTTGCGACCTTGACGCGTGTGGAGTTGTCCTGATGTGAAAGGGTGATGGTCTGGGATTGGACACCGGCAAGGAACGTCGCCTGGAAAAGGTCGCACAGATCGTGCCGTGCGCACAGGGTAGTAGCTCACAATTGCTGCTTTGGTGACGAGGGCCTTCATCTCCCTCTTCACGGTCTCCCAGTCCTGCGGGACAGACGCCCAGACGTTGGTGGACTTCAGAATAGATCGCGCCAGCTCCATGACGACGATATACCACCTAGGTCCGCCTAGGTGGATGCTTAAAAGGAGGGGAGGCGCGTTTGCGGCGTGGCCGTCCACGTGGTCGCAAGTCTCACGTCAACGCATGTTTCGCAGAAAAATGCTGCTGATAGGCTGGTGTAACGGGCCTTCCGTCAGTGGCGCTTGACCAGGAACATGAAGAGCTTCCGCCCATCAGTAAAACATGGGTCCACTATATGCCACTACGCGGCACTATGTAGTGGCTATAGTGCCATAGTGGCTGTAGTGCAGGTCTGGGTATGCATAGTGCTGCATAGTGGAACGGCCCCACTATGGAGCACTACACGGCACTACGTAGTGGGCCCCCTGGTGCCCGTTCAAATAAAAGAAATCATGTTTTAATTCTAGTTACTGGTTCTTACTTACCACTTCTTACTGTTTCTAAGTAACTAAGGAGTTCCATTGTAAAGTAACAAATCTAATGGGGTTCTACTGTATCTAACTATCGAACGGCGGTAAACTACCAATGGTACAATACTTGAACAAATTTTTTTTAAATGTTGCAACTGCTGGGATTCGAACCGGCGACCTGTCAGGTAGGTTACATAATACAGTGATAACGTGCAAAACCGACTGCGCCACGCAGTCCACATAATAACATGAATTGCACTAGCATTTATGGAAGTCTTCCGGTCCATTAATATAATTAGTACTGAGGCAATCATGATTCATCGTGCAACCCAATTTGGGTTTCCGACACACTCTATAGCAGGTCAGTTCACTCATGAACAAAAATTAAAATTAAAAAAGCCAATCCAAAAAAAAATGTTTGTGGTAGTTATGTTCTAATAGCGTTGTCCTCGGGTCAAAACCGGCAAACAGCAACCTTAGTACCGGCAATTTTGCACACAAAAACCTAAGTGAAGACATATAGCTCTACATAGTTTCCCATGGGCCATTATGTAGTCCTATATAGTCCCCTGGCACTATGTAGCACTACACGGTCCCCTGACCACTATGTAGCACTATCGGTCACTATGGAGACAAGGCCGCACTACAGCCACTGTGGGAAAAATCACGTTTTACTGATGCCGGTCCGGTGTAGTAGTGAGGATATCTTGGGACGGTCGTGGTCTAGGCGTAGTTGACGCTGTTTGTACATCGCTTACACGATCATCTTGCTTGCTTTCTGCCATCAGCGTGTCTTAGCGAGAGCGCAGCCAGCCACGTCCCAGATCTGCTAGGTGTTGGTCAGGGTGGACCACTCCACCGGGCGATATATTTTTGCAGTCCATCGACGAGGGTAAACAGTTGAGACAGCACAAGATATAAATGACTCAGATGAAACGGAATCCGAGGATTATTGGAACAGCAGATTGGTGAAGAAAGGCGCGAGCAGGCACGTGCAGATGTCGATGGCAAACTTGACCAAACTGCTCCCTCTTCTTCTCCCACGGCGACGCGTTCTCGCCGCTGGATGTCGCCATCGGGGTGACTTTCTATTGGAATTCCTGTCATCACTCCGCGTCTCGTTGCTGTCCACGGCGCTCCTCATCCATCGCGAACGGCGCACCGTCGAGCCACAAAGTTCCGCAGACGAATCCTATCATCAGGACATGGATCAGGCCTTCCTGCCTCATGGCCAAAGCTTCTGCTTCGTGACACTGACAGCATACTGCGACCGTTGACGGCTTTCCCTCCCCACCGCTTCCACTCCCTCCCTACCATGAGCCTCGAGATCCCCTGCATCCCTGCGGACCCAGACATTTCTGGAATTGGTGTCCGCATAGCCATCTACGTCCAGACGCTGCTGAGCTTTCTACCCGCCATATCCGCCCTTTGGGACGGGAATGTGGCTCCATACGAACTGGAGGCCGTCAATGATCAAGCTGTGACGATCCTCATAACAGCCTTTGGTGTTTTGATCTCTGCCATGGTCCAGGCCCAGACTCTGGGATTGTCCAACTTCCATGCCAACATCATTCTTGGTCTCAGTTGGATGAACAACACCAACACCTTCATCTACTTCCTTCTCTACGTTCACCACACAAACCAGCCGGGGCCGGACCATATCCCCCTCCATTTTCGGTCCTGGCTGTGTCATCTGGTAGAACAGGCTTCGCAGAGCATCAAATGGAAGCGGGGTGCGCGAGATGGTGTGCTGTGAAGTTCTTACATGGTGGCCCTCAGACTAAGGGGATTCATAGGCAGCAAAGGCGGTCCTTCGGTTGTTGTTCACCGTCTTACTATTGAACGATATCGCCGTGAGTAATTTTCATTTTCCCGCTCCCATCTCTGAAAGAGGTGTCCTACAGGTACAGACACAGGGCGTTCTGGACCTCGCGAGCGATCATTGATATTGGCCATGTTCGGAGTGGAAGTCAAAGGGCTTGTGTTGATTCTCGGTTCTCTTCACCTGTCAATGATGGCGGTCCTCGGAGTTTGGCTTTGGAAGAACACGCTGTCTTTTGGGACGGACAAAACTGCGAACTTGTGCAGGATAGATCATTCATCCACAGTCATTCTCGGTGCTCGTGTCCCCTGGCGGCGAAGGGACTGCGCATTTTCTCAATTGTGTTTTACGCAATATTTCTCATACCAGGGGGGAACTTGTTAACTCCCATCCTGCTTTTCCTCAGCCTCTTTCGACTTCATCGGCTCTGGTGTTGTGTCTTCAAGCGTCATTCACTAGAACCAAATTTTCCCCCGGCATCTCTTCCAGCCAGCAGATGGCGACGCTTGTACAATGCGTTGAAACATCCCACAGGTGTCGGAATGCTGATTCTTCTTGCCATTAATCTCGTGTTCCTTGTGGATATCGAGCTTACCCTGCGGCGCAATCGAGACCTCGTGAGCTCCGGCGAATCCCTTTGGACGTTCGGCCAAATTCTTGCAATGCTCTTGCTAGTGTTGCCCATACGTGACCTGAAAGTCTTCAAGGACCGGAGGGACAATAGCAGCGCATTGGAGGCCGCGATTCGCGGCGGAGCAGACAAAGAGATTCTGTGGGAATTGGTGAATATGGGTGCCGATATCAATCTAAAGGCTGCGGGTCAGTCGCCTTTGTGTTGTGTATGTACTGCATGTGTGCTGAAGACGCGATGCCAGCGGGCGATTATCGGACCGTCCTGGAGCTGACGGTGTCCCGGAAGGATGCGGATTTTGCTAGCATATTACTGGCATGTGGGGCAGATCCCAAGCTCGACACGTCACTGCAGGAAGCTTGTTATAATGGGGACAACGCCATTGTCACGCTACTTCTTGACCGCGGTGCAGACGTCACGACGCAAGGTAAGGAGAACCTTCAACCCATGTCTTGATAAACCGCCACCGACCTCTCGATATCTAGGTGGCAAGTATGGCACAGCACTCCAGGCAGCTGCCTGTAATGGACACCGGGATATCGTCCAATTGCTCCTGGACCACAACGCACCCGTCAATGCCAGATGTAAGCGCATATTTTAGTTCTTGTGTGCACAAGCACTCAACTGTGCGAATTCAAGGCGGCGATTATGGGACAGCGCTTAATGCAGCCCTCCAAAGAGGACACATGGATGTTGCTGCGCTCCTCACGCAGCACCAAGCCATACAGTAGCCAGGGAGAGAGAGAAGTCTCAAGATATATATCACATTTCTAAAGTGCGGATTTAAATAATTGGTACTGCAACCAGGATGATTCATATATGTAGATAAACCCTTTCTGAGACCGTTCGCCAGTGGCCACAAATATCGAAGGGGTGCCTGAAAAGCTGTGGCGGCTGGTTAGTCCACTCCCTCCTCCTTCTCGTGCGTGCGGCTAGGCCACGGCAGCGCAGCGGTGTAGGAGGCGCTCTCGGAGGCCGCATCGCTGGAGGACAACCCCGAGTCGCACGCCTCCTTCCCCCTCGCGCGCGCGGCGCGGGATGCGGAGGCGTTTCTCGACTCGCAATTTGAGCGGTCCGGGTGGACGTCGACGAGAGACACTTGGATGTTCGAGAATTTTTCAACCGGGCATGTTCAGGATGCTGGAGCGGTGATTTTTGGCTTGTCTAGTGCTCAGTTGGCCAGCGACACCAATTTTTTTTGGCAGGCGAGTGCCAGCGTGTGGCATTGGGCTCCTTCTCGGAAAATCATGGACACTTGATGGACGCGGTAAGCCGCTCGTGATGTCGAGAAGATTATCCACCGAATGAATGGCTGAACAAAGAGTCCCTCCATCCAAGAATCAAGGATATTCGATATCGGTCCAATGGTGCAGTGGTGCACGCCTGCGAGATATGGTGTCCACTTTACGAGTTCTAACTTGTTAGATTCCGTTATTACAAAGACGTTGCAGTTTCGGGACCCGTTCAGACCTCATTGTTTGACTAGCCATGGGAATTACCTATGTCTTGGATTTGCACTGCACATCGGGCGCTCGATTAATGATAGCGTTGGTGCTCCGCACTACATTCTTAAGAGCGGCCGCGGAGTACTGCGGACCGATGGCAATGCGTATGTTATTATTGACTGCCTCATAAAAATTAATCGCGCATCAAATTGTTTTTATCCTACTTCATTTAATTAAGTCTTCGACTCCTCTACACACAGATTTAGTTTTAGAGTGACAGTTGAGCAGACACTGGAGTCATTTTAATATAGTCTGTGAGTCACTTTTTGGCAGCAGAAAGCTAATTGCGATGCAGAAATGATAGTTGAATTAATGCAAAACATCGGCGAGCAGAAATGTTTACCTTTCCAAATGGAGATCCTGTGGCCATGCACAAGAACAACTTAGCTGTTGAACTAGAGAGCCTGCGCATTTGGTAAATCGGAACAAACATGCGTTTTAATTTAAATGTCATGCAAATGCTGAAACTAAAAATGAGTGAGGGGGCAAAGGATCATGAAGTGTCGGTGCCCTAAACAGATCTTGAACTCACAATTCGAGAGGCAAAGATAATAATCACTCAATGGAGATTTTGTAGTATTTGAGGCCTTCCGGAATCAAGGTGTTGGTAAAGTGTAACCCAGAAGGAAGTGCATAAGTTCTTGGAAGTTCATTGGGAGCGACACTTGAGTCAGATGCTCGCCATTTGTATTTTCTTCAGAAGAGGTAGCCATATAGTGGCGCAGAGCATATTTGAAGACTGATTGTGTCAGCTTCCACCCATGCATATTTCTCTTACACATTTCAATGGGGGCTTTGAAAATCTTCGAGGCAAATGTGTAATGTTATAAATAGAGGGCTGCTTTTCATTAGTAATCTTTATAAGAAATAAAGTCAATGGTATGCAACCAATCAGGACATTTGATATGAAAGCGTCAACCGATGGAGCTTTGATCTGCAACGGTAACCTTGTTGCGGCTTCATTAATGTACCAATATGGGCAGCAATCATATCGGGAGGTTAATGTAATTATGTATTGGTATGGGCCCAATGAGAGCTGGTTGATGCACGAGGATCAACTGAGCGAGCATTGGGCCGCGGTGTTAACCCTGTTGTGAGGTTTATTGATATGGGCGGGAACTGGTTGATTCCAAGCATCAGCCATCGTATTACAAGGTTAATGTATTGGGCCGCAGTGTTGACCTTGTTGCAATGTTTAAATATGCGTGAGAGCTGGTTGATTCACAAGCATCAACCAAGCGCAGCGAAGACTTTTCGATGCTCACAGTGGTAAACTTTAGTGTTACTGCGGTCAGGTTCTGAACCGCTGGCAAACGCGAGCTGGAACCAGGGGCCCAGTTCAAGATTTGGAAAGGTTGAACATTGCCTAACTCCTAAATTTGAGCAAAACAGCGCATAATGTTGATTTTCTTCCAATGAGTACCCAATTTTCCCCTAGAGAATATTGCCAAACTTGAATTATACTCTACCTCTACATACCTGTGGAGATTAAACATTCCACCACGGACGAATATTTCGCACCTCGTGAGGGCATCAAATTGTTTTAAACAACCACCAGAGAGTTTGGATTTGTTGGTTGTGAGGCTTTTAGCAGATGTAAGTAAGTCTTGCTAGTGAGCGAAAGGAATATCATCATCCTCATAAGGTCTCCAAGAAAATTTTGAATTGACCTCATGCGTGGGAAAGGAAAAATCGGTCCGAATCTGTTCGAAATTGAACTAGACCTGAACCGGCAGTCCGGCCCAGGTTCAGGACTTTTCCTTGATGTCTGGTTTTTGATACGAACCGGGTTTGAACTGCACCGCAGCAACACTAAGGACTAAGTACTGTAGCCGAGTCCCACCGCCGGTAATCATTTTGGATGTGTATTTACACCGCCAAAGTGCCCACATGTTGCCTCCACATGGAGAGTTCAGGTGATGTCCACCTTTTTTGCAAGCTGATCCCAGGATTTCTCCAGCTGGTGGCCAGCCTTTTTTTTCGGCCAGGATTTCCAGCCTTCTACCAGGTGGACATCCACATAACTTCCACCTTTTTTGATATCCTGGAATAATTTGTACCGATAATGTCAGACATCAGTCTTTAAAGTATCTTCCCAGTGTATTTCAAATCTAACACCGTTAGCTCAACGTTCAGCATCTTTTTGAGGGTGTCAGCGTCCCGGGCCACTGCAGGCCCAAGTTAAGATTCACTATGAAGGCGACACAGTATGATATTCAACTAAAATCTGGGTTGATAAACAACTTCACATATATACACTTAGAATCTTTAATGCCTGTAGATTACTCGACTGTCATAGGCTTAGTTACAGCTGTTTCCGAAAAGCTTGACACTCGTGCGATTTTTTCTCCACGCATCAACTTCTGATCCAAGGCTAAGGATTGCCGTTTTTGTGTCACCAAGCCCATATTGCCGAGGGTTGCCGTCACTGAGGCTTTCGGCCAGATATTCATGGTGTCCCGGCATGAGATATTTCTGGGTTAGAATACTCAGCTGTGCTATGAATTGACCATTCCCAGCAGTTTACATTGTTTTCCCGTTACTTGTGCCTTATACATGCAAATCTGCGGAAGTCCAAGAGGAAGCCGTTCTCAAGTGAGGAATGATCCGAGGGCCAAAATAGGGAATCCTTAGCATTCCATCAAAAGTTTGCATGGCCAAAATTTTACACGAGTGTCAAGCTTTTCGGAAACAGCTGTAACGTCGAAGCGAAGCGCCGCTGCCGACGGCGACGCCAAGTCTTCCAAACTCCGCTAGTCGGATCACCAAATATTCGCATTATGGCAGATGGTTGATGTGTCAGTGCGGTGCCTCTTGCTTCTCCCCACCACTCCCCCTGTTCTGTGCCTCGCTTAAACTGCTCAAGAATGTCTTCAAGTGGACCACAAGAATGCCCCAAGCCTACCTCAAACCTGCCTCAAGCCTACTGCAAGTCTTGATCAAGGCTTTGTCACACCTTCAAGCCTCAAAGCCACCTCAAGCGACACACTTTTGTAGCAAGCTCTGTCCTTGGGTCTCCTGCAATTCCTTTCTCCAACTCAGCCTCTTCTGTTGCCTTCAATTTCCCTGCTGTGCCGAACGACCTGTCCGTCCATCAACGCCTGGAAGGGTGCATACTGCTGCCAGCCCATCTGCTCACAGAGCGTACCGCGGTAACGCAGATGGCCTGCGTTAAACCTCACAGGTTGAAAACCATTAACTATGTTAAGTCGTTAAACTGTTTGGTTAAACCACACCGTGTTTAAACCGGCAAAAAAGCATGTTTTCACCGGGATTCGAACTCACGACCGTCGGGAAGCTGCCTCCGAGGAGACCAAGCAAGCACTATCTGACTGAGCGAACAAGAAGTCATGTGTCATAAATATAATGGCTCCTTACTACTGATTTCGGAGACATGTACAGAGGCTTAAGCCCCTCAACTTTGGGCTCATACTGACCTGCCTGCCTGGCAGCTTGGTTTAAACTTATGTTTAACTGAGTGTACAATGCAGCATTGAAACATGACCTGTCTCACTCATTTGCACTTGCTGATGTGGTGCGCCAACGGCCTGGTTTGCTGCCTGAACGGGCTGGAAGTTTATGCAGCGATTGTCTGCAAGGTCCAAGGCGTGGCCCCCGAGAGTGTCGACGATCCTGACGTTAGTGGCAGCGGCAATGGCGGCGATGCCTTTGAGTAAGGCGACCATGATTTGATACTGGAGAGAGGGCTGATTAAGTTATAGCGTTAGCTGGACGTCCTTTTAAACGGCGACCAAGACACTGAAACACGGAACCTGCAAAGAACCAGTGCTATATACGCTATTATATGTCAACGCCCGTCAGACACGTTCAGGTTTTGACAGTAACTGGAAATGCGCGTCCTTGAATCCAAATTCACGTCTCCTAGCCGAGTATTCATCCTGGCACAACAGAACCACCCAACCTCACTGTGTAATCACCGTGCCTGCGAAAATGTGTGCCATTATCTGTCATTTATGCTGTCACTCAGTGTCACCCTGTCTAACATGTTCAAAATTAGGTATTGACAGCAACGCTTAAACGTACGGTATATTTGGCACTCAGCGCTCGGCGCCAACTTGAACTTGTAGCCAGCTTAGCTTTGATGTTGACGAGCCGAAAGATGCGTCATTGAGACGAGGGCGCTCGCCCGAATTTTACGCTGAGGATAAATGTATTCAATTGCGATTTAGGAGAGGCGACACTCCTACGAGTCGTGAAATCGGTCGACGAAGTCCGGCTGTGAAGAAAGATGCGAGCGTTACCATTAACCCAGAGGATGAGTCACTAATCACTGGCAGATGACGAGATGCAACCGCATTGTTAGAATTCGTCCCAGCGAGGCTAAAGTTGGCGAGCACAAGGGGAGTAAACCAGCAACAAGAGATTTGCAAGAGATCGTTTGTCCTCATGAGGCAAACGGATGGCGTACACAATAGTAAAGTGATGGAATATGACGGAAAGCTTACATAAATTGGCCTGTGCTCTCCTTCAACAACCGCGAGCTCTTTGCTGTAGGGCTTTGTTTTTAATGCTTGTTTATAAACATGTTTATAAACACCTGTTTATAAACTGGTTTTATAACTCATCTGCCCGGGATGCCTGTTTTTTAATCCGTGTGGCTGTGTGCATGGGTGGGTTTCTGTCGTTTTGTAGCAAGTTCAACGGGGTTTTTTGAGACCGCAACTAACCGGAATTCAGAGATTTCCAGAATTACCTATACCACAGCCGTTTTGAAGTGCTTCTCAGCTAGATTTAGAGCAGACGATGGGTGGAACACCCCTAAAATTAAACCGCAGCAGTCGATTATCGTCTATTATCTGGTTGGGACATTCACCACAACTTCAGTTATAAATTAAGTTCATCAGGAAAACCGTAGCCGAGCCCGCTATGAGACGCTATGAAGTTGCTATGAAGCTCTATGAAGCCATATGCAGCGCTTTCAAGCACTCATACCTACATACCCTCTATGCAGCTGCCTTCCAGGTAGCTAGCGCTTGACAGCGCTGCAAAGCACTCATACCTTCATTCTGGTTTTCCTGATGTTGGGTTGCGAGCGAAAAAATACCGCAGGGGGGATGCAGGAGCGATTTTGGCCGCATGTTTATAAACAGGTTTATAAACACCTCTGTTTATAAACATTTTTAATAAACCGTTTATAAATGCTCCGGGAATTATAAACAAAGCCCTACTTTGCTGCTCGCAACCCATTCCGGGCCAGCCCGGAATATTCCAACACGCATGAGCGGCGGGGATCTTGAACAATGAGACGGACATTCTTTTTTGAGGGAAGAAAGAGCTTGGCGTGACGTCACCGTGACTTGAACACAGCCACACGGGTCACTAACAACGCCGCAGGTGCAGCGGCCAGCCCCTGGGCTCCCGGAGTCCACTCGCTAACCAGATGCGTAGACATGGGACAGCTCCCCCAGGAAATTGTCGACGCGATTATCGACCAGTTCGCCACGTCTGATGAAGCCGAGTTGCGTCTTGGAAACGAGCCCCGTGAAGCAGAAGCGCTGAAGGCTTGTGCGCTGACAGCTCGTGCATTTCGCTCGAGGAGCCAGCGGCATTTGTTTGCTTCGATCTTTTGCTTCACGTCGGACTCATACAAGCTCGAGGCGCTGGTTTCGGGATCCCCGCATCTCATCGCGTCCTACGTGGCGTATTTCATCATCGTCCTGCACGCTGACATGTCCACTCGAGTCGTCGACTTCACCGTGGTTTCTCGGATCCTTTCTCTGCTCGAAAACTTGGTGTATCTGCAAGTTCATTCGAGCCTCGATCGTGGTGATCCGCGCATGTGGCCGGCCGTTTTCAAAAATGCCTTTCATGAGTCCTCCTGCTCCCCGCTTTTCGGAGTCTGTCGCTTGTGAGCTGCACTTGTACAGATTTGCTGGAGCTCGAGTCGCTCCTCAGCCACGCCAGTGGTTTAAAGGCGCTGACTCTCAAAGACGTCGAGTTCGACAATACGGATGCTCGTCGTGCTGATCCCGTTTCTCACGAACCTCGCGTCATCCTCGACTCCCTCGAAGTCATCAAGGGCGGGATGCCCCTTGCTCCCGTGGATGCGATGCTATCCTCTTTCACCACGCTCGACATCACGCATCTGCGATCGCTGGATGTACAGTGGTGGACACCCTTGATTCCACTCCTCAAGGCAAATGCGCAAACGGTCCAAAAAGTCCATTGTTTTTTCCCAGATCGTGCGTACATTTGCCTGATATTTTTCTCGTATTTCAGACCCTGATGGATGGATGGAGCGAAGTGGAGCACAGCGATCCCCACATCTTGGGAAACAACACGAGTCTGCGCCATATCGACATCACGCAATGGAACGCCAACATGGCAAATAGCCTGAGGGTGTTTGGGGATCTGGGCCATTTGATGGCGCTCCGGACGCAGAGGCCCATGGTGTGTTTAAACAATTTTGAGCAGTGACTAAATCAGGAAGACGTGTGAGCGAGCCGGTTAATACCACATCATTTTTACATGTCCATATTTGTTGCTTATAATCATGGTCAGGTCATGTTTAAAAGCTGCATTGTACACTCGGTTAAACGTGAGTTTAACCATGCAGCCAGTACGGGCCCAAAGTTGAGGGGCCTAAGCCTCTGTACATGTCTCCGAAATCAGTAATAAGGTGCCATTATATTTATGACACATCACTTCTTGTTGGCTCGGTCAGATAGTGCTTGCTTGGTCTCCTCCGAGGCAGCTTCCCATTGGTTGTGAGTTTGAATCCTGGTGAAAACACTCTTTTTTGTCAGTTTAAACACGGTTTAAACAATCCATTATAGTTGGTTAAATACACGGTTTAACTAGCTTTGTGTAACGAAGCCCTACTAGTTTGGTGCCTGGTTTAGAGTGTCAAAACGGTGGCTGTGTCCCTGGCAAACTAGTAGCACTTAAGGCAGCACCAGGGGCACTGCCTTGCGTTATATCAAAGCCGACGTGGTAGGATCAGTTGAACCAAAATAATATGGTGTATTAGGCGCCCCCAGCGGCTGATGTATTAGGATCTAAGGTTGGAAAGCCTGAGACTACCTGCAGTTGCAGTCGCGCTACTGCAGCACGCAGCCTCCCACAAAATACCCCAATGGCCCCTAGCGTTTTTCTGGACTCGTGAGTGAGAGAGAAGGCCCCAGCAGTTATCGAGGGCGGTGAAACTGTTCATCTTCCCAGGCGTTAAACTCCGCTTATCTGCTGACCGAAAACCACAGCATCGTAACATTGGATGCATCATCTGATCGAATAATCTTGGATGCGTTCGTTCCTGTGGCGTACCAAGAAAATGAGGGTGATGGTGGTCACCTGTTGCGCAGTGTTGGTATGAGGCGCGGAGCCGCATTTAAGAAGGAAGATCCGGGGAAGATGCGATGCGCTTAATTCAGCAACTATCCTCGGTGAATCTCGGTGTGGCATATCGCTTCCGGGCTTGCGCCATTTATATCTGATAAAAGATAGCACGCAGAGCAGCTTGGCGTAAACAATTCGGAGTCATTTCTGTTGAGACAGGAATTGCCGGTTAACCAGGTGTGTAAATTTAATCAGATTTAGCTCCGACCGGGCCGTTTTAAAAATGCGGAAATAGGAATAAAGAACTCGCGTCGCCGCACAGGAAAAAGAAAAGGTATGTACGGAGGGCGCATGCGAAAGGAAAGGAAGCGATGTATACCGCAAGTTGAGTTGAAAATAATGCCTAGGCAGAAAAGGCCGCCCACGCACGCAGATACACTTCTGAAATAAGAATCACGGTGGATGGAGCGGATGCACAGGACACAATTGGTGGAGGGCATGCGCCGATGCATGTCCCACAACCTGGTACGGCGCACCACCGCGAGTGAGATGCGTATATTTAAAAACACCAGTGAGGAAGAAGGTGCCGTGGACGCCAGCACCGAAGATGTCGGGTATTAGCGTCCCTCCCCCGCAAAGCAGGCATTATGAGACAGCAGAGGCTAAGGTATGGCAACCCACCCAAAAAAGACGGAGGCAGAAGCTCGCCGCAGAAAAAAAAAAAGAGAGGAAGGAAAGAATAAGCACAAAGTAGGAAGGGTGCGTGCAAGGAGGACAGTAAAAAGCGAGCGTCTGTAGAGTAGCTGCAGGGTATGAGGATTGGCTGAGAGGGGTATTATATTTACAAGGCAATAAAGAAAGAGAGAAAAAATGGGAATCGGACGTGCGCAACAAAGAAAGAGAAAAGATGGAATCGCGTCGCCAAAATGAGAGAAAAAACGTAACAGAGAAATGGGAGAAAAGAAGATGAGGAACCCACCAACAACGCGCTGCCGACAGATGGGAACGGGCGGCCTCGTAGAATATAGAAGATTGAAGTGAAATCTCCATCCCCAAGGGAAACAATAAGTCAATAGGGGCAAGAAAAGAAAAGAAAGACAACCTGCTCACGCTGAAAAAAAGGCAAGGCATGAAATGCACACGGAACAACTAAGACGGAATACAACGCAAAGCCCGCGCACGAAAGGAACAGAAAGAGGGACTGAAAGAATCGGAGAGAGAGAGAGAGAAGGAAAAAAAGAAAACATTAATTGGGGGAAACGACTCACCCACCCCGCTCAAGCGCACCATGAAGATGCCGGACCCCTTGGTGCACGACAGGAAGAGGAGGGCGTGCGTCGGCACGTGGAGAGGGGCGGCGAGGTACGCCTTTGCGTCCGTCCGGTGACGAGAGACATGGCGACAGGGTGGGGGGCGGAGGCAGCTGTGTTGGGGGAGCAGGAGCGGAGGTCACAGGTGTGGTTGCGGGGTGATAAGAGGAAGTCGAATGGCTGTCGACTCCTGATGGCCGGGATATCGTTAAGCGGTCTTGGGAGCTGTGCATTGTCCCTGACAAGCCACAATATAACCTGTCATATGAATGCCTTACAAGCCGCGACACACCCAAGGCTTTGCGGAAATATATCCAGGAAGATAAAGTTCTCGCAGACGAAATCCGAGCACGCGTGGGACCGGCTACACTTCCCGATGCCCCCGAAGATCTTGGTCTAGCTACCAGCGCAGGCATTACTGACGACGGTGAGGTGGCTGAGGAGGATCTAGAGGAGGAAGATGAAGTTCATGATGACTCGGATGTTCCACTTGCCGCAGTTGTGGACCGTGTCCTCCGTGTTCGAGTGCGGAATCCTGCTGGTCAGCTCGTTGCAAAACGGACGATCGACTCTGAATCCGATGAGGGGCTTATTTCGGGCGATGCTGAAGAGGATATTTGGGCTTATAATTCAAATGGCGAGTTGTGGACAAAGGTTGGTGCAACAGAAAGGGAAGAATCAAGTTCAGAGGACGGCAACGCTAGCGACAATAGTTACAATGCTCAGGATGATGATTAGAGGGCCTTAGATACCTATAAATATTTTCTTCCGATTTCTTTAGATTTTTTTCAATGTCACGATTTTTTTCAAGCAACCAACCCTACCGTGATCGTGACCTGTTGAGAATTAGGCAACGCAACGGCCCCATCGTGACCGTGACCGTTGCCCTCCTACAGGGTGGTACAGTATTGATGGCGTGAATGCCTATCACATCAACTGCATATAATGGCATCAATTTCTCTGTATTAGCTTAATAATTCCACTTTCGAGCAGTTAGGGCAAGCGGAGCACGCCCTAACTGCGGGTATATACGAGTTAGAGTTAGGGTTCAGTTAGGGTTCGGGTTCGGGTTAGGGTTGGCTAGAGTGAGGGCTAAGGGACATTATTTAAGCGGAACGAGGTTCTAGTGTGCCAGCTTGGGGGACCCCCCGAGCGCAGCGAGGGAGGGGAGGGACATTGAACGGCCGGCCCCCCCCCGCAAACGAAGGAAAACGGATGTGAATTCCCCTGTTTTTACTGAGTAACTCAAACTCACTGTAAGTGAGGCACATTGCCTAAAGGGGAATTGAACATCAATAGCATTCACGCCATCAATAGGCATTCGCGCCGTCAATAGTCATCACCCAATGACTATGCTGCTAAACTTGTATGTACTCTGAGTTGAGGGTGGGGACTGATCCAGTTATTTCCAGTGGGTATGGGAGTGTACGATGTAGTCTACTGGACGTGTGACGATACAGTGTACTTGGGTGGATGTCCACCGTATGTACGATGTAAACCGGTGAACCGGACCGGCTTTGCCACTCCGTGCATATTACTGACAAAACCCGGAAAACCTCCTACAAAACCTGGAAAACCTGCCACGACACCCGCACCACCCGCCGCCGGGTATTCACGGCAGATACCGTTCTCGACCGCGCGGCCTCGCCGCCCTCCTGTTCCCGCCTGCTCCCGCTACGCCCGCCGTCTGCACCCGCTGCCCCACGTGCCTGCGCGTTCCTGCGCTCGCACTCCCGCCCATGCGCACCCGCCATCCAGCCCGCTCCTGACCATGCCGCCGCCCCGCCCGCTTGCTCCCACCTGCTCCTGCCATGCGCGCCGTTCGCACCCGCTGCCTCACTTGCCCGCGCATTCCCGCTCTTGCGCTCCTGCCCGCCCACTCCCACCCACCCATGCAGTCCATTCAGCCAACTACCTATTTTCCTCCGCCCAAACCTCGTATTCCTCAAACCTTTCTCACCGCCCATTTTGGCATCGCTGTGTGCACATGTTTGCCATCGACACTCGCATCCTCCCACCATCACTACTGTGTGCGCTCGGGACTGTGCCTACCCCTGGCTACCCACAGATGGAACTCTCTCAGGTCCTTTCAAGATCTTACACATCCCACTTCCTGCGTTAGCATAGCCCGGCCTTTGATCACAGCGCGCCAACCCCACCCTACGCTATATATCATCCTCTACCTCTGCACAACCCTTGGAATCGGCCCCCGGACACTACCATCGCATTATAACACCGCCTTGTTCCTCTTCATCTCGTACTTCTCGTCCGTACGCCTATAACTGCGCTTCTACTGCCATGCCTACACCCCCACCTTTCTCACCTCTTCCTGCGCTTCTACACGGTTCCACCTCTCTACTTGCGCACTGACGCGCCCCCAGACGTCCTCCTAGCACACTCTACACCCGAAAATTCGGTCCCGGAGACCGCCCCCACGCCACATAAGGGCCGTCGTCGATCGCGTCTATGAGACTCTCCTGCTCCTTGTTCGACGCTGATACTTTTTGGAGGAGCATTTAGGACCACACCAGTAACCATAGCACGTTTGTTTAAACAAATTGCGTCTAGACGCAAATTGCCGTTTAAACAGGTGTTTAATCTAAACAGGTTTAACGGCGCATTGCGGGCATCACGGCTGTTCAACCCGCGGTTTAAACAGTGTTTAAACGGCTCAAAAAGGCATTTTGCACCAGGGTTCGAACCTGTGCCTCAAGCACCTGCATACATAAGCAGGGCAACGGAGCAACAAGTATCTGACTGGGCCAACTGGGAATGATGTTCTAAGAATGTAAAGCTTTTTTATTATGGGCCAGAGGCCCAGTACATAGTTCAGTTTAACTGGACTCAAGGCACACTTAAACACCATACAGGGGATAGTTTAAACACAATGTGGGACTACATCGAAGCAAAGTGGAATTGGAAGCTTAAGATATATTTCCGACGAAGTCAGTAGTCGGGCTTCGAGCATTTGTTTTATACCATGTCAAACAATGAATACCTTTCTTCCTTCAAGGTTTCTTATCACTATTTTGAATACTTGTTTATCCCACGCATTGCATATATGGCCCGTTGTGGACTTGTACCTCAGTCTTGCATTAGACATAGGCATGGTTTGCAATAGTAAACAACTGAGGTTGTTCCTCAAAACTGCTGTCCTTTGGCTCATTTCTATAACTATTATCAATATGTGATTAGAGGTAAGATTGTGTCCAATCAATTGGCTTGGCAGCTTCATACTCATATTCAAAAATAGATTAAATTTAGCATTGACCCACCAAATATAATTCTGACTTTGACATTTTTTAATGCTAACCTCGCAGTTCAATCCGATGAGGTGCAAGATTTTTGTTGGGCTTCTTATGAACTGGCCACAATTCGACATCTTTTCCCCAATTTACATTTTTTTCCGATATCCTAGCATCTAAGTCTTGCTGTTTAAATTTCATTCGCTCCATTTTCAATGGCTGTTGCATCATTTGCCCAATCATTAGGGTCTACTTTCCGTTTTCACCGGCTATACATGCTATGACCTTAAAATTCTTCGCAAAGGCTTATACTGCATTCCTGGAGACTATTCTCCAAACACATGGATATCTCAGGACGTTAAACTAGTCCCCTTTAAGGTAACAATGGTTTGTATTGGCGATTATTCAACTGAATGAACTTGAGATCCTTGTGTAATTCATAAAGCCATTGCATTTAAATTCAATGACAATCTTGAGCAACTTAAGCCATAGATTGGATGTGGGACACAGGGCTCAGGTGCCGCCGTAATTTCTTTCCAGGGATTAAATACTCCTGCGGCAAAATGGGGCCCAACTCCACACACGGTACTAGAATCTGCTTGATCATATCTCTCCAAAATCCTACTGACATATATATTTTCAAAGAGGCATGTGAACTACTTATTTGCTGTGGTGCGGACGCACTCCTCCAGATAATGGTGTGGCTTGTCGACATACTTCCCCTTGCCCCATATAAGGTTATATAGAGGTGAAGAGCTGAAAGAATCGGATGCCACAGGGCTGCCGCCCTCATCATGAAGGTACTGTGCGACGGGGTTCAACTCACCTTGTCTGATCATTCTGGCAACATCATTCTTTTTTTTTTCTCTGCCTAGGCCTACAGTTATTCTTACCTCCTTTCCCATGTTTTCAGTGCGCAGAAACTACCTCCTGTACTGTGCACAACTGTTTTCTTTGGTGTATTTCTTACAGCTAATATCACTTATTTTACATGCAACAATGATCTGCGTGAAGTCAGATGTTCACTGCTCAAACATGTCTGTGGATTTTGTTTCCTCTCCCAGACTGACGGTTTGTCAGATCCACTTGTTTAACTTTTTTCCTTGGTGCTTCGAGGTCCAAAAGTACGCTTCCATGAGCTGGCTCGGCACCTCATACCGGATTTTGATTGAACAAGGGTGTTCTTTCACTCACAAGACTTCCATATGGCGGGTGAGGCTTCAAGAACCCGCCATGGTCGCTGCTAAATGTTATAGTAGAAGTCCACTTGAATGTAAACAGCCACTTCAAAGTTGAGATTCCCCAGCTGACTTAAAAATGCAGGCCTTCTGACTCAGTAATTCCCCAGATTCCATACATTTATATGAAGTGTAGCAGGGTCCTATGCTTCACATTGCATAGATGTGTGATTACAAATGGTTCTTTCAGGGACCATGCAAGCCTTTTGAACTGACCAAGCAGCTCAACCAGTGGAAACTCAATCGGAAACATACCGGTTTGGACTGCCTACTGTTTGTGCTCCAAGGAACTCGTGCATTTAGTTTAAGAGATAGCTAATGAGCCAATTGTAATGTAGGACACAGAGGTTACTAGCAGGTACCCTCGAAGGAAGAAATATTATTCATTGTCTAATGTGGTAAGAAACAAATACTCGAAGCCCAACTACTCACTTCTTCGGAAATATATCTTAAACAGCTAAACTTCCAATTCCTCTTTGCTTCGATGTAGTCTCACATTGTGTTTAAACTATCCCCTGTATGGTGTTTAAGTGCGCCTTGAGTCCAGTTAAACCAAACTATGTATTGGGCCTCTGGGGCATAATAAAAAAAGCTTTACATTCTTAGAACATCATTCCCAGTTAGCCCAGTTGGATATTTGTTGCTCCGTTGCCCTGCTTATGTATGCAGGTGCTTGAGGCACAGGTTCGAACCCCGGTGCAAAATGCCTTTTTGACCCGTTTAAACACTGTTTAAACCGCGGGTTAAACAGCCATGATGTCCGCACTGTGCCGTTAAACTTGTTTAGTTAAACACCTGTTTAAACGGCAATTTGCGTCTAGACGCAATTTGTTTAAACACACGTGCTATAGATTCTTACCACACCCGAGAGTTCTGGGCAGTTTTTTCGGCTCAACCGCAACCCTCTAATGAGATATTACCCCCACTTCGTGGTGTGATCCACACACCCACACTTCCTAGTTCCACAGTATTATATTCATCGTTGCTTGCCGTGTTATTTCCCTGGCGTTGTTTTCCTGAGAGGTGTCTGCGAAGCGAACGGCAAGTTCTAACTGAACAAGAAGTGAACACCACCAGAGACCTCAATTCCCCACACCTAATTCGTCACCGAGGAAAGATTTCGATGCTCGTCACTGAAATTATCGGTGAAGGGAATTACAGCCTTTTGCGGAACATAGGGCGGGCGCGTTTTTATTCTGTTTTGTGTTTTCACCAGGAATGCTCTCCTGAGATCAATTTTAGTCGATTTTTGTTGAGACAGAGTGCGTTAGAATCACATTCAAATCCGCAGTCGCTAGAACACCGCTGTTCTTTATATCCTTATGTAATAAAATTTCCACCAGAAATTCTCGGTTTCCTTCAGGAACACTGTAGCAACAGGAATAGTGCACCAATTAAGCTAATTCTTGGATATGTTATGTATCACATGTGGTACTAGTCAACGACACTCTCACATATTCAATCTGGCGACGTATCTTGATTTGGCACACATTTTCGTGAGGTACATATTCACCCATCAGGATGAATGGAGATATATGCCACCATTTGTTGGTGATAATATTGTAAAATGGGACAGTTGACTAGTACCACATGTGATACATAACATATCAAACAATTAGCTTATTCGGTGCACTACTCCTATTACTACAGTGTTGCGGAAACTGGGAATTTTTAGTGAAAATTCTATTACGTAAGGATATTAAAAATAACTGTGTTCTAGCGACCGCGGATTTCGTATGCGATTCTAAGCACCTGGTATCAAGAAAATCCGACTATAATTGAGCTCAGGAGAGTGTTCCTGACGAAAACACACAAAAACAGAAAAGAAACGTGCCCGCCCTATGTTCCGCAAAAGACTGTAACCTGGAATTTCCGAACAATCCGAACTTGAGTAGATGAAACTGCCGACAGCCTGAGGATATGCACCAATGCCAGCATCGTCTTCGCATCATGATGCGCCCATAAGTTGTCTCTTACTGAGAACCCCTGAGCTCACGACGTCCTCGCCGGTCTTCAACTCTTCATCATACGCTACTACTGCACTTGCCTGTCATATTGTCATGTCCTTTCCGAATTCAACTTCAGCTTCATTTTTTTTCAGTGCTCATGCTCCATCGTCCACCATCGTTTGCACCGTCGCGAACCTGAGCGTCTCCAGCTCTATCGTGTTCGGTTCCTCCGTCGTCATCCCCACAGCTGCCGCCTCGTGCAGATTGAGCATCAGCCGCGCGAGGAGCACGATAGAGAGGCTGCAGACCGCAATCAGTGAATGCATTGGTGAATTGAGTATGGCGAGGAATACCTCGTGACGAACCACGACAAAAATCCTGCGAGGAGAATCTGAGAACGTGAGCGGACACGGAGGTATCGGCGCAAGGACATACATCACCCAACTATTGATCATGAATGAATTCATCCCATCTTTCATTACTGTTGACATGGAAAAAGGAGCGGCACGCACATAAAACGTCACGAGGTTTGCTACATTAGCGATGATGATTATGCTACGCAGATGAGTGCACATTCTGGTCAACTAGATGATTATAAACTCACCAGAAATACCCAGCCCCGTCGGTAGTCATCCTCCACAGCAACGTTCCCGCGTACCTAGGATACGTTTCCCGCTGAACGTAGGCCCGCCGGACGGTCAGCAGGAAGACAAGTATGTCGCAGGCGATTCTGGATAGATGAGTTGGAATTTAGCAAAGCCGGACAGATCATGCTCATCACAAGTGGCGGAATACTGACTGTGACTCCCAGCCCCCCGCAAGTCCTAGATAAAATCGGTTCATGCCGGTGATCAACAATGAATACGAGGAGACTCACGAAATGTCCTGTGCGGCGTCAGACTCCAAGTAAATTCAGAAGATCATGTTGCTCACGATGTTCGGGGAACTATCAGGGCACACCCGCTGATCCCCGGCACCGAGAATATTTGCGGTTGTCCCAGCTTGATAGTATCCCACTACCCCGTGTCAACCAACCGGTAAAGTAGATACTTGAGGACAACGCACGACAGCAAGCGCAGGCCAGGGGGCGAACACCGCCAGGAGGAAAATGAGGATCCACCAATTGCGGTCGTACATCGCAAAGACTCGCATGATGAGGGTGCCTTCAAATTCGACGCGGATGAGCACTCTTGTGATCTGATTGATGATGGGCCTGGCGCACATTCGACTAGCACCTCCTGGCTCACGAGGAGCACTTTCCAGCTGATTTGCATTTTGACGCAGCTAGAATGGGGAAATTTGAGGACGAAGGAATAGATGTCGATTCGGATACACACCGCTGAGAAAAGATCGTTGAGAACTTGAACCGAAGAAAACAGAGGCACGCGCACCTCGGGGCTGAGATCGGCGAAGTAGATCACGCTGTTTGTGATGTTCGCTACCAACCCGATGTACCGCAGCCCGAGGAACCAGTAGATACTCGGCCGAAGCTTGCCTGCCCAGATGAACTTCACCTCTGTGGCGAGCGTCAGGGTGTGGTCGTAGATCAGGAGAACTGCAACTTGCCATGCATAAGTGGCCTACGGCGAAGATGAGAAGGAAAACAACGCACCGAGGCTGGCGAGGACGACGGAGCGGTATAGTCGCCTGGAAGCACACCAGCGCATGAGATCTTCATCAGCGAACATACGAGGATACGTACAGATCCCAGGTGAATGTAGCGCGATCCAGCAGGGGGGCCTCATCCACGGAGTCCATAGAGTAGTGCGACATTGGGGACTGCGGTATCAGAGGTGAGGGCTATATACATACAACATAAAAATAGGCCAATGCCGTGTATGCGGGCTGTGATCTTATGCATCATGATTGTTTCGGAGATTTGGCAGTTGGCTCTCGAGACCATGGGAGTGACGACTTCATGGACAGACAGTGAGGTGCTCAGCATCGCCTTTTCTCACAATAAACTTTCATTATGGGTCGGGTCTCCGAGTCACTCGACTTGCCACTGGGGGCAAGGGCCATAACCGTGGGTTCATGGCCTTTGTATGGAATAGCTCCGACACCTGCCACGCCGTTTGCCATTTCTCCGAGCTTATTCCCTTTACACTATTGTTAGGTGTACCGGTGCCGCCACGTTTGTTCCCAAATCAATGATATTATCTGAGACCCCTTAGTGGGCTGAACTAGTTAGTGGGCCACTTGCGTAATACAAGGGGCTGTGATGTAGAAACTCCAGATTTGGCGCTCATAGGATGGAATATGACCTATCGCGACACTGTATGCCAAATTTCGACGCCGAGTGATGCGGCGATCAAGCTGCAGGCGGTTCTCGACCAAGATGCCGGCGTGTGAGCATCATTTCTTATCTCCGAACGGTCCGCGCGCTTGTCTTTCGCTTGTTTCTCCACCAATCCTTCGCCTATTCACAAGCTTGGAGAGCATCGAGCCCGCTGGGATCAATTCTCTAGAGAGAAAACCAGAGGCAAATCTGATGTAATGATGGACTTCTCCAGACAAAAAAGATGGAAATGAGACAGCGCCAGAGACAAAATTGATGCGGCTGATGGAAGCCTCATAGGGGCTTGGCGCAAGAGAGGTAGTCCCGTTCGTATCGTACTCGAAGTCCCACTCACTTCAGACCTTGCCATGGGCACGACGAGCAGGGCATACTGCGGCATTGCCGGGGTCATAATTTCACTCGGGAATTACTTCTCCTCCTTCCATTCCGAAGAACGTATGCTTTTCTTTGATGTCGCGTACACTGGTTCATTCATAAGTAGCCTAAAGTACTGATTCCTTTATATACTACGGGCCATGTATTAGACTGTTTAACTTATTTAGACATTTTTTACAAGCGCGCAGACGGTCAAATGTAGTGTGGGCCGAATATCTCATTCCTTAAAGCGTGAGACAAAGCTGAGAACAGGCTCAAGGGGGCATTGCCCCAACTTTCATAGAATATTGATGGGGCTCTCTCTGGAGAGAAATTTGATGAGCGGCGACTTCATCAATTCTCTGGTTTTGTCTCTAGAGACTCTCTACCCCAGCAGACTCGAACTCCTGGAAGCTTGGGGGCTTGTTCGCATCCCCTGAGTTCAAAGGTATGACATAGGTTCCTTCTATACACGAAAAACACTCTGTCTCGCCTCCTGGAACCCCCACGAAGGGCCCCGAACGACTAACGGCGGATCGAGCGCGGTTATTTGCAATTCATGAGGCTGTTTGTATGGCCCCATCTGATACAACCTTGCTCATATTCTGCACATCCAAAATGATTATCCGACAACTATGTTATTCTGCGGCGAAGAACATGGCACTGGGATGGCTGGGGCCGAATGGCGACATCTTCAAGTCCTTGGTCAAGTTGCTAGCAGCAAGACATGCAGGCACCCGTTTTGTCTATGTCGACTCAAAAGCGGACAACCAGGCAAAACGCGAGGCGTACTCACTAGCAAAAGTGCCCGAAGTATCCCTGGTCCGCATAGCTCGTTTGATGACACCGAAGCAGAAGAAGCTCACCAAATGAAGATGGGTTGCGAGCGCACGCATATAATTACCACGGAGGTGAAGAAGTGCAAGGTCTCTACTGCACTGGAAGAGACCTCACCGGTCAAGCCAAAACCGTGGATAACTGGTGAAGACGCACCTGATAAAGACACGAATCGGAGCCACCGGGGTCGGGCCAAGGTTCACGCACTACAACTGGGCTTGCGCAGCGGATTCATTCAAGCAGCTGGAAAAGAGGTCAAGTCTTTTTGGGACTTCGTTCGCAAGCTGACAGACCCGCGGCCGAAGAAATCTGACGTTTCCGTAACGCAGTTGTCCGCAGACTTTGAAGCTAGGTTAAATTATCCAGCAATTATGCCTGCATCTTTCAACGCGGAGCAGCTTGCGTTTAATGCGAAAATGGCCAAGGATCTCAAACACCCGCTCCCAGGCACCTCCCCACGACAGTCATACACGCGCGAAATCACCATTGAAGAAATTGAGGAAATGAAGCGCCATATTAAAGACCATGGACTTGATACAGCCATGGGCGTCGACGGCTTCTCATATAAAGACTGTCTCGCAATCCCAAACGATAAACTCCTCGAGTTCTTCTTGTACTGTTTAAGAAACCAAGACATGCCCCGATTCTGGCTCATGTCATTGCTAATCGGAATTCTCAAACAGAACAAAGACACAACGGACCCTTCAAGTTACCGTTTAATAGCTCTCGAATGCTGCATGTTGAAGATGTTGACTTTGATTATTGACCGACGAATTCGCGAGGGCTCGTTGGACCTTGGGGTAATTCCCCCAACTCAAAATGGTTTCCAAGACGGGCTGCGCACGAACGATAACGTTTTTGTGCTCTTATGTCTGATTGACAAAGCGCAGTCTCTGAATAAACCGCTATATGTCGCCTACCTAGACCTCAAAAACGCATTTCCTGGTACCGATAGGTCAACACTGTGGGTTAAACTCGTCACAATGGGCATTTCTGGACCAATGATCGAATGGTTGAAAATACCGTATGACCGAATCTGTTACATGGTACGACTAGATGGAAAATTTGCGCCGGCCTTCAGGTCATTGCTCGGAATCTTAACCGGAGATCCTGGCTCACCTCATCTCTGGAACTTATTCATGTCCGACTTCATCTTGGAATGCCATCCTGACGACATAGAACTCAACGGGATACCCATCACAAACTTAGAACATGCCGACGACATTCTGACAGCATCTGGCGCCCCCCCCGGATTCCAGAGTCATCTCAATGGTGCTCAAGGTTGGGCAGACAACAACGGTTGTGAAACCTCTATTGCCAAGTGTGTCTACCAGATATACGGGGCATGGTAGAAAACCTACCCCAAGTTTCACCTGGGCGAAAAAGTTATAGAACAGGTGCACAAGGCATGCTACCTAGGTATCTGGTTCGAAACTGGGGCAAAATTTATGTGGAGGGAACACTACAGAGTCAAGGCAAAAAAAGCGACTGTAATTGCACATGTCATCATGGGGTTAGACCGCTTCGTCGGCCACCTCCCAGCATGGGAAGCCAGAAGTCTCGACATGGCACGAGTGGATCCCGGATGCGATGTTTGCCTGGATGTCGATCTTAAAAGTCTCAAATTGTTGCGACGAATGCTTGGTGTTGGCTCCTGCAGTCTGAGAGCGGTTCTCTTCTCTGAGACGGGAATATGGCCAATTAAATATCGACGGGTGTATCTTGCGCTGAAAAACCTTCGGTATCTTCTGGAGTTGAATCCCAACCGACCTGCGGCGAATGCTCTATATATTTTAGGCTGAGTTCTGTGGGCAGAGTATGCCAATCGGTGGCAGTACATCTTAAATAATGATGGCCGAGGTTTTTCAAAACCCTATTATATACCACTCCAATTTGTGTATACAAAAAGTGATCACAAAGGTCAGACCTACCTCCAAGAATTTCTCGGATTTTTTTAAATTTTATTCTCTACTCAAAAGTGTATAGCCACCCCGCTTCTCTCGGAGTGTACAGCCACGAGTCTGCCCACAGAACTCAGCCCAAGATATACAGAGCCTGCAGTGAAAATTGCTGCCACTTATTGGTGAGAGAACTGCTCATATATCTGAGTCCTAATTGGTTCCTGCAGCGTCAGAATCTAGCAGCGAGGTCTCCGTTTTAGATATCCCTGGTATGTTCTCTGAGCCGGGAGAGTAATTCGAACCAACTCTATGAAAGATTTGAATTGAAATTCAATTTGACTGCATTAAATTCCGGGAAATTTTACAGCTCAAAAATCAGTTACCTACATAAGGGGTCCATGCCGAGACATAGTGGTATCTGCTCACAGTAAACTCTGTATGTTTTTCACTTTTTAAAGCTGGACTGTGGAAGAGGAACTCAAGTGATATATATTGGCAAGGCAATCAATCAGATGCGGGGTTGTTTCACAGAGGTAGTCATGCACAATATTACGCGGAATCACTGCATATTTAACTGGTACCATGATGTTCAATATGCTGCCGCATTTTTGCCAGGTCCTCCTCAGCTTTGATGGTATCCTTATGCTCCGGACCTAATGTGGAAGTTTTCTTTTCAAGCACGGTCAAAAGGAGATTCTCTGCCTCCACCAATTTTCCCAGTTCCCTGTAAGTAAATGCCAAGTCTGCCATAGAATCCAGAGTTTCTGGATGCTCTGTCCCAAAGAGCTGCTTCCTCTTTTCCAGCACAGATACATCAAGCTCTTCGGCATCTGTGAATTTATCCAGCTCCCAATATGTGGTTGCAAGACTTGACATAGCAGCCAAAGTATCGGGATGTTCCATGCCCAAAGTCTGTTTCCGCTTTTCCAGCACCACCACATGCAGCTCCTCTGCATCTGTGAGTTTCCCCAGGCTGTGATATGTAGTAGCAAGATTTAACATGGCATCCAGAGTATTAGGATGTTCTGGGCCCAATATCTGTTTCCTTTTTTCCACCACCACCACATACAGCTCCTCTGCATCTGTGAGTTTCCCCAGACTGTGATATGTGGTAGCAAGATTTGACATATCAAGCAGAGTATCGGGATGTTCTGAGCCTAATATATGCTTCCTCTTTTCCAGCACCACCACTTTGAGATCCTCTGCATCTGTGAGTTTCCCCAAATTGTGATATGCAGCTGCAAGATTTGACATGGCAGCCAGAGTATCAGGATGTTCTGTGCCCAATATCTGTTTCCTCTTTTCCAGTACGACCACATACAGCTCCTCTGCATCTGTGAGTTTCCCCAGACTGTGATATGTCGTTGCAAGATTTGACATGGCAGCCAGAGTATCTGGATGTTCTGGGCCAAATATCATCTTCCTCTTTTCCAGCACCACCACTCTGAGATCCTCTGCATCTGTGAGTTTCCCTAGATCGTGATATGTGGCTGCAAGACTCGACATGGCAGCCAGAGTTTCGTGATGTTCTGGGCCCAATATCTGTTTTCTCTTTTTTAGTACCACCTCATTGAGCTCCTCTGCATCAGTAAGTTTCCCCAGTTTCCAATATGTGGCTGCAAGATTGAACATGGCTGCCAGAGTATCAGGATGTTCTGGGCCCAACATCTGTTTCCTCTTGTTCAGCACAGCTACTTGAAGCTCTTCTGCCTCTGTGGCTCTCCCCATGGCCCAGTATATGACAGAAAGATTTGCCATGAGATACAGTGTTTCTGAGTGTTCACTTCCCAATATGTGTTTTCTATTTTCCAGCAAGGTCACATAGAGGTCCTGGGCACGTTCAAACTGACCAGACTCATAAAATACCCGCTGAAAAGGAAAAGGAAAAGGAATTTTGTGGCCCAGCTGACGCTCTCCGTGGAGCACAGAATTGATGTGAGGGAGGAGGCTGATGAGAAACACTTTGTCAGCTGAATTTGACATGATGGACATTGCAAGTATAGCTGCAGTGCATTGTTGAGTGGAATCAGTATTTGTGATGGTCTTTCTGCTCCAATCATGCACCAAGGGGTGGATTGAAAACAGGTTGGTGCTTGGATTTTGGTCGGTCAACGAGTATCCCTTGATTTCGGTAGTTACTTCCGTGAAGTGAAGGTCATCCCAAGTTCCATCAGGCCTCCGGAAGTTGTCAAGGAACTCGCAAGGCTCCTCTATTTGTTTCTCTGTAGGCCCCAAGGGCTCCTCTTCATATGCGGCAGCATTTGAAAAGATGCTCTCTGATATTCCTTCATGGTGCAGGAAGGAGCATATCTGCAAGAATTTGGCTGCCAGTGGGTCCAAACACTGGAAGCTAATGTCCCACGTTGTATATACCGACCAGGCATATTTGTCATGGGACTGGGAAGGCACGCTACTCAAAAGTTGAGTGCGATTTTGCTCAAATATGGTGAGGTATTTTCTCAGAGTCCCTGTTCTCGCAATAAATGAACCCGCTTGAACAACTGCAAGGGGAAAACAGTAGAGGGCCTTGGAAGGATGAGGGAAATAATAGGACAAGATATGAAGAACAAATACCTTGACAATCTCTCTTGCAAGATTTTCAGTCTCCATGTTGAGAGGTTGCATGGCACTGGCCAATAATAGTCCCACGGCATCTTCCTCCTCCATATCCGATATGCGGTGATGGGAATCCGGTGCATGCACATAAAGCTCTGGATTCCGTGAGGTTATCAAGATATTTCCCCTGGAGCTTTGTGGAAAATAATTGAACAGATCGATGCTGGGATTATCTGCATTGTCGAATATCAGCAACCACTCATCCTGAGAGGATGCTAGCCAGAGAGAAGCATCATCAGCTTCATTTCCAATGGACCGAGTCAAAGCAATATTTTTGAGCCCGCTCTTGATTGTGTCAATTGTGCTGGCATCTAAGAAAAACACATCCATGAACCTGAAGCGAGACCTTAATGATGCAAATAAGTGGAGCTGTGCGAAGGATCATACCGAGATTTGGCAGTTTCATCCAGAAATTTCAGACAAATTTGGGTCTTCCCTGCACCACCCAGTCCATGCAACAGGGAAACATGCCGCTTGCCTATATCTTGTGAAAAATAGGCATGTAGTTTATCCAAGATGTCCCTTCTTCCGTGGAACATGCGGGAGGGTGGGGGATAGACTGTGGTTATGGGAGGAGGTGGAGCTTGTGTAACAGGCCCACCTGCTTTAGTGGGCCTCAATCAAATGGGAGTAAAAAAACGAGGGATGATCATACCATTGAGGTTGAGCTGGGCAACAGAGTTGAGTTGGGCGACAGACATCAGCTTGAAACACAGATGAGTGATAGAGGTCTATTTGTAAAGCTTGGTTCACCATGAAATCACTACGTAGTTGCTCTACTTGGGTTTTGTATCTGGCCAGCTCATCACCAATACTGGTTGACTTGATAAATTCCTTGAGGACCCCGCAAACTCGGCTCTTTTGATTCTTCTGGATTTGCCCCACTTTCAGTTCAATTTCTTGCAGCAAACTGACCCAAATTATATGAATAGATTGAGGGATGTGATGTGATGGCCATGCCTTCGAAGATCTTCACAGAGCCTTTTAAGGCTACTTGTAGTATCGGCACCATGCGGGGCGATCCTCTCCAGTATAGTTACGGTGTTGACAATGCTCTCGCATAAGTCCTCGAAGTCATCTCGGTTTTTCCGCATTTTCTAACACCCAAAGTGGTTATACACCCCTATATACATAGTTGCAGGCTGTCAAAACGCACCTGGACCGCCTCCAAAATCGGTATCAGTGGGCCCAGAGCACCCTTCACATATGGAAAGGGCATGAGTTCTGCAGCTGCCGTCAATGTCTTGGAAGTCAGGATGAGGTTTGCCAGTCGATCCGGGGAGTTCCTGGTGGCTGGAGGGCCAGGCAGGGGTGTGGGCTGCGGGGTCGTCATCGTGGTAGAGGTCCAAGTGTCGAAACGCCCATCTGCAGGCAGCGTGGCATCGCCCTATTAATAGGTGATGCTCGGACCCAATGCGGACCGAAGGCTGTAATGTCAAAGATATTGCCGCCGGAATGTGACTAGCTCTTTTCAGATCCTGTTTGTTTGCTGCGGGTAATTGTATTCATCGCCAGACAGAGTGTTCAATTCTGCGTTAAAGAACAGTAAATTTACTTGAGCTTTAGTAGAAATACGACCCACTCGATTTTAAACAAGGTTCGGAAGCATTTACTCCAGGGTTCAATGGTAGTGAAGCACGGGCACCAATCCAGAGGATAAATGTTTAGCAAGCACTGAATGTACAGTTTTATTTGTTTGAATTTTGGTGAAAAAGAGCGGATCTGGAGTAAAAAGAGGAATTAGAAAACAGAGCGGAGAGCGGACTCCGAAGTTACACGGCCGTAAGGATGGCGGTTAATATGTCGCTATTCACAGGAACCGATGAATCAGTAAGCCGCTGTGGATTGTATATAACATTTGAATGCAAATAAATAAAATAAAATAACCAAGGACACTTGCACCCATGCAGCTTGCCCCCGGGCAAGCTATTTGTGATGGGAGGCAATATATATCGGATTGGGAAGAGGAATGAGATCGATGGGTCAATAAGTGGGAAGAGGAGGAGTCTGGACCCCGCGTTGGGAACTCGTTGAATGAAACTGACGCAGTGCAACGTTAACGCCTCTTCACGAGCAGGAGATTCACCGGCGTCGAAAGCACGTTGAAGTACGCACAATTTCAATTGTTGAAAATAATCTCCCCTTCAAATATGTCCGCGCGCCGACGAATTCGGTTCAACGGGAACTCAGACGAAAGACAACTGAGGACGACTTCAAATTCAAATCAAAAGAAGAAGATCGGAAGAGGAAGGGACACTGGGAAACTAAGGAAAAGAGGAAGTAAGCAAAGTACGCACACCCAAAACTCGACAATCACTGCGGACTCGCCCGCTTCAACCTGAACTGGACCGCACTCAACGCGAACGAGACGCCGACTCGCACTATGAAATGCGAGTCTATATGCATGGAGAGGCAAACGCGAACGTCGAGGCGAATGCTAGAGCCGTGAGAGTGCACGCCACGCGTGAAATGAGTAAACATAGGCTGAACGCACCGAAAAAAAGAATCGAGCATAATCCCCGGATTTATTGACTCGAAGAAGTATGAAACAGAATATCTACGTTGGGCCGGTTAGTAGCTTACAGCTGTTTCCGAAAACATTGACACTCGTGAATTTTTTTGCTCACAATCAACTTTTGATGGGTTGCTCAGGATTGCTGTTTTGGGTTAACCAAGTACAGCCGAGCCGCGCCAAGCAGCGACGAGCTAACACAAAATTTGCCTCAAATATTCATCTATATGTTGCCTGGGTTGTTTTTATGCACAAATAATGGCACGAGCATGTTGTGGAGGGCTGCAACCGTTTTGAGCCCAAGCACAACTTTTGTGAGCGGAAGATCTTCTGGTCCTTGCCGAACGGGTTGCTGATCCGAAGCCAAATACGGCAATCCTTAGCCTTGCATCAAAACCTAGACAGCGAACAAAGATTTTGTTATGGTAGGATTTAAAGCTTTCGTTTTTGGTGGCTTGTTAGAGTCTGCGTCCGGAGAAATTCGCTCGACAAAGAGACTGAATTTTGAAGCTGGCATGGAAGCGTAGAATCGCTCTGTTGAATTCAATTATTGAGTGGGAATTTGAGAGGTTAGGCTGTTTCAAAGTGCAGGAAGTTGACGAGCACTGAAGGAAAGGAGGGAGAGGAACGCCTAAGAGGAAGAACGGGCCGCGAGTGAGAACACAATTGGGAATGGTTAAGCTATGATGAGCGTTGCGAATATATATAAGTAGTGCCTTGAACGTTCAAGCCAGGGGAAGCGCAAACAAACCTGAGGTGCGATATATTGTCCAGTTGGACAGATAAATCTGTATCAGGGATGGCTTATAGAGCGTAAGATCCGGAAGGTGCTCACGAGCAAGAGTTTGGCCGATGATGTTCGAAAAAAAGCGGCATCAGGGAAATGGGCTGAATCTGACGCAGATATTAGAGTGGATCGGTTTCTTTTCCGCTGAATACGGGAGAGACCATCGGATATTGATACAAGGTCAGTCTAATTTAGGTCCGGGAGAATTTTGAGAGGCTAGGGGTGTCGGAAAAAAGCAGTTTCGCTTGCAACGGATTCCTTTGGCTTGGGACCTTCTAACTGGTTCCAATTGGTTGCAATCCACCCAGCCACTGGATTGCAACCAGTTAAAATCCATTTCAACCCATCCAAGGCACATATTGCCTTGCATGGGTTTTTCAACCTCTTGTAAATTACTTGTAATTGTGACCCCAAGATTTGTGTTTTTCACTGAATTAGATACTGGAATATATTAATCATGTTATTTACATGCAGAAACATGTCTCCATCGATATAATCGATCACATAGAAGAGTTCTTGGGCTACTCCAAAGATGGGACACAGAAATGCCCCCCGGGTGACATGCTCCAGCGAGATGAACATTGAACCAACACCCCATTCATGGTGTTTGAGAAAATTCGAAGACTTCTCATCCTTTTGGGAGGCGACCTGAAAATAGTCTCCCAATGATGAGTAGTCGTCCCGAACAAAGAATGACATTGCAAATTTTCTCATGCTTACCAATGAATTTACGTAGGAGTTCTAGCCGTGTCTTGAATAGCGACATGGTTCTCCCTCCTTCATGCCTTCCAATGCACTGGTGGTCTTGTTTTTCCGTCCGTAACCTCTCTTCGGCAGCATCGTTGTAGTGTTCCTGCAGTCAGGTTCAGCAATTCTGGGCCTGAACTAAACCGGAACCGAACCGAATTTGGCCCTGCATATCCCTTGTCTGAACATATCTCCTTTATGATCGTTGGATAGCATGCATACTGGACTGGAACACGGCATATTCAAGGCGCCACACCATGGTTCTTACAAATACCACCATGTCTCCAAGTCGCCGCTCACCGCTTGCCCACCCTCATGCCCTCGAGTTCCTCCAGCCCACCATCTCCTTCGCCCACCAGTGCCGTTGGCGAGATTTTGCAACTGATGCAGCAGATCTCATAACCAGGAGCCATTGTCAGGGTGTGTCGTGTGCCCACTCATCTGGCAATGCATTTTGACATATTGTGTCCAGCTCTGCCAGTCCATCCAAGCACAAGTTAACGCACCGACGATGCACACAGTTACATAGGGATCCAGCGGAACAATGTCAACGAGACCTTGGACGACCTCTTCGACAATGTGCCGGCAGAGGTAATAATGCCCCAGGTGCGTCGTGTGCTTGTGGATGCCTAATAATTCTTTTGCTGATCATCTTTGCAGTCATTTTCTTCACCTGCCCATTCTACAGCCAGGCACCACACGCCATCCACCCCCTGCCCACAGCGTGCGCCCCATTCGTCGTTGCCCACGATTCCCCCACGACCCCAGAGCAGCTCGGTTGCACAGCAATCGGTCCACGCTGCCAGGCTTGACGTGGACATCTGATGGTGCACCGTCGTCATGATCCCGTCTCAATGTAGCATCGACACAGTCGTTATCCCATAGGTTCTCGTGGTGCCGAGGCGGTTCAGAGAGGTATCGTTGAATGAATAACTTTCACGGCTCAATCCAAATTAAATACATTTTAAATTAATATTCTGAACAATATATTTCGTTTTTTTTTTATGTGAGGATCATCTTAGTTGCAAGTGGTTGAGACCATCTAAATCCCATTGTAATACTACATGGTGTTTGCGTGCTTCAAACGGATTCCAAGTGATTGTGACCCGCTAGCCTGGATTGCAACCGGTTATATGAACAAGACCTATGTGTTGCAATCCCCTTAAAGTATTGCGACCTTGTATTGGCTTGTAACTGGTTCCACTTTCGTGCAACCCATCTAGGATTTTTCCGACAGGAGAGTGCAGAGGAGGAGCCAATATTTGGAGCAGCGTTGAAATTCGACCAGATGTGCTTGGAAATAATGTCGATGTATTGAGCCTTGCCGCTCGGAACCTCGGTACCATCCGCACAATTTGGCCATCTTGCGCCTACTATATATATATATATTAATGCCGAAGGCTAACGACAAGATAAATTCACGTGAATCCAAATTATAATTCGATATGTTGTGTCCGTTTGGGCTGTTTGTGGAGTGGCGCAGCCGAGTATAAAAGGCCCGAAATTTGCGCGAACTAGAGGGAGAGCTGAGGGATTATTTATAGCGCCAGCGGATTTCGAGCAATTGAGGCGAGCGTTTGGGAGCGGAAATGTGGGCCGCAAACGGTGAGTTAATAAAATTAGGGGTGGCCAAGTTACGGGAGTGTTCTGTATATATGGCGGAGTCAAGGATTCAAGCTAGAACATGCGAAGAAATTGGAGTAAATTGTGATTTGATTGCATGACGTTCAGAAGAGGCATTTGAAAAAAAAAAGACAGATGTTGGGGAACGAAAGCGCCAGCCCGAGGTGTGACGTTTTCTGTCTTGGCGGTAGGACTGTTTTGAAGACAGTGTTGATGAATTGGAGCGGCGCCGAGAGCTAGGTCTTTCGGTGCAATTTGCAAAAGTAGCTGTCGGCGTCTGCGGAATACTAATAGAGAGACGAGACGTCCCATTGGTGGAGATTCGGGAAGAGGTATTGCGTCGGTTTCGGAGGTTTATAAAGCTGCCCAGCTGACTCGAAGAGACTCGCAAGGCCCGGCCCGAGGGTTGTGCGCCAATTCCAAAAAAGCACCCGTGGACGGAATTTAAGCGGGAGTCGATCAAATGTGCTACTCAAGTTTGGTAGAACTCCGCCCACTGGTGAAGGTTTGGGACAAGGGGTATCGCAGGCTGATAGCGGGTGATCATAACATCAGCACATAAACATGCTCTCAGCCACCGCGACGATGTATGTTTTAGGCTCTCGGGATACGGACTCTAGGCCTCCGAAATGATGTATCCTAACTCTTCTCATTTTGTTTGTCCTCCGGAATTTCCTGCCGTTTTCTGAGGCCTTGCCAAGACTTGCTTGAGACACCATTTTTTGCTCGACGCACGACGGATGGCTGCTCTGTAGACCATCTCGAGTAGTGTGTACAGCCGTCTTCTTCATTAATATCATCTGATTACCGTCACAGATCTGCGCACCGCGACTCCTACGGGGTATCGCAGCTAGCCTCCGCCTTCAATACGCACCACTACGCCTCTGGTCTAGTGTCTGGCGGTCGACGCCATCCCATGCAGAAGTACTCCGCGAGCTCTCGTGCGATCTGCACCGAGCACGATATCTCCCGTCCTACGCGTGTCCTGTGCCTGCGTCGCATTCCGCACGCACCGCTTTCCGCGTCGGTCCTCAGCTTCCGGCGCTCGAAGGGCACTCGGCTCGCATGCACGCCCATCCGCTAACGTCGTGTGCACGCAGCCTTCTTGCTTTCGGAGCGCGTAGCCACATTGGCCCCGCGTCATCGCAAGACATGCCTGTCTCATTCCGCCCTAGCGAAGCAAGGCGCAGTGTGTCCTGTCCGATGCGCTGCCACGGCTGTTGTCCCGATGTGCGTGGGGCTCAGACAGCGCCGACGCGTATTGGGCCCAGTGTTAGTTTCTGCCCGTCTCCTGGCCGCAGCCCGCTCTACGTCCTCCCACTCGCCGATGCGCACCGCCTCCTCCCTTCCGCTCCCCTTTGCCCACCCTCCCACTCGCTCTGCAGCGTCGATTAGCATCGATACGCCTCTGGTTCGGCGAATGAGCTCCCCTTTTGCTTGCACGGCGCGCAGGCTCACGCTCCGCTTTTCCTGTACCCGCGACGACTCAATCTTCGCCCTCGCACTCGACTTATACACTGCCCATTACCTTGCGCGCGCCTTTCACGTACGCGCGACGACAGTCGCGGAATCGAGCCCCGCTTCCCCTTCGCCATCTACACGGCCCACCATGTGCCCCGCGCTTCTCCCGTACCCGGGACGGCGACCAAATCCGCGCTTGCGGCCCGTAGCTTCGCCTCATACCCTGCCCATTCCCCGACTCCCGTAACCGCGCCGACGACCGCGGAATCCACCTCGCGCCCCGCATGCTCCGATGCCCCTTTCGCCATGTACTATACACTCCCCACCATCCCGTTGTTCTATACCCGCGACGATTACGACCGAATCCACGCTCTCGCGCTCCTAACGCCCGATGCTCCTTCGCAGATACGCTGCCCACCACCCGGCTCCCTCTCCCCTACCCACGGCGACCTGATATGCGTTCACGACCCGAACGCCCCTTCGCCACTACGTTGCCCTCTCATACCAGCACGACCCACTCCTCTGCGCCCGCACCTCGCGCGTTTGACGCGCCTTCGGCATATCCGCTGCCCACCGCCCAGCTAGCGCTTCTCCCGTTCCCGCGATGGCCTACTCCACGCTCGCCCCGCGCACCCGAGGCGCCTTCACCGTATCCACTGTCGGGTGAAGCGCGCCCTGCGTACGCTGGATGTCGTGTACGGTTAGGGTTATGGCACCTCGAGCATCTGCGGCCAGGATGGCGATTTTTCGGAGTGGGTGTGGGGCGGGGATGGTGACAGCGGGGAGGATGGTGAGTGAGACGGCGCGAGAGGCGCGAGGGACGGGTCCGGGAAGACGACGATGGCGCGAAGGCGAGAGGGGGACGGGGATACAAACTGTACATGCTGACTCTTTCATCACTTTGTCTCGCTTACGCTGCGTATAGTCCGCGCCCTCCCGTCGCGAAGCCGCGCGGTAGTCATCTCCTGGGCGCAGAGCGGGTCCCCGGGGACGCGCTGGGGATGGCATCGTCTCGGGGATTCCGACGACGTAGGCCCTTACGAGCGTCGCGGGGCAGAGACGCATGTAGTGGCGTGCTCTCGCCCCGTACGCGTAGTCCGCGTCTCGAGTACGAGCGACAGGATGGGGATACCATGCCGTGGATGGGTGGCAAAGGCGCTTTCCTTTCGAGATTGGCGAACGATATAGCGAAGTACGCCATTCCTCTTTTACATCCCGCCGATGTCGCTGACGCTGCCGATAGGCTCCGTGTCTATCCGCTTCTGTTTACGCCTAGGACCAGCCAGGGGGTGTCGTCCGTCGGTAGGGCTTCGAGTCGGTATGGTACGTACGCCGTGCTCTTACTGTTACTTCGTCGTGCTGACACGCCCGATAGGATGCGTCTTCTTCTCCTCGAGGCGCCCCTCCTGCATGAGATCGAGCAGCTGTGGCTCACGAGGGACAAGACGATGGGTGTAGAGGCGCGCGGGAAGGTGCAGTGAGTGCAGGAAGGCGCGCATACTCGGGTACTCGACACTGGTATGTCCTCGTCTTTTATATCTTGTACCTCTGGCTAACGCTGCTGCAGGCTTCGTGATTCTCCTTGGTTTCCATCTCATCGCGGGCCGTCAATGATAACTCCCGCGGGATGCGCGGCACCTCCTGGATATCAGCGCGGTGACTTGGATGGGTGCACGCGTGCATGTAGCCTGCGCGTCTCTCTTCCCCTCGACGACAATGTTCCTCAACGTACCCTCGTCATGACTACGTGCACCGCGTCCTGAGACCCCCCTCACCTTCCACCCTCGTTTGGTACCAAACCAGCGTCCTCGGCACGTACGCGTGCCCTCTTCGACAACTTATCAGGAAAAACCAAAAGGTTTGGTAGCCACCACCTCAAATCTCAGGCTCTGGTAGCGCCGGTAGCTTTCGGCCTAATCATGGTAGCTCGGGTAGCACCCAGGAGCACACGGCTCGGCAATGGTAGCATGCCGTAGTCATCAGTGATCAGCCGGTAGCGCCAAGTAGTCGGCAGGATCTGGCAGGTATTACAGACGCTGTCAAGGAGTAGGCATGAACATGCAACTACCTAGAAAATGTAGAAACAGCTGCAGAAGTAACAGTATATGCACAGGCAAGCACCTATGTAGCAGGGGAAACGAGAGCACGATGAAAATCTCTAAGTCATTTTTAATCTCCGCTGACAGATCAACTGATGGATTGCGCAATTGTTTGTTAGACAAACAAGTTGGTGACGTGTCTTCACACATCCTTCTTTTTCTCCCGCCATGTCCCCTCCCTCGTTTCCCCCGTTCGACCTCCTTCAGGAGTCCTGTTTTCTCATAACACCAGCTTGACATTCCTGTTTCTCCCCTCCTTTTCCCTGCTTCCGCCATATCGCACTGTCTCGGATGATCTGGCCCAAGACACATTGCCACAGGACGATAGCAAGCAGCGCCTCAACGGCTGCAAGACTTCAATGGCCTCAAGAACCTCCTTCAAATACCTTTCAAGTCCAAATGTCAAGCTTCCTGCCACAAATGACAAGTTGTCAAGTCGTCAATCGTTTGCTTCATGTGCCGCTTTGTTCTCTGCAAGCTCTATCTCTGTCTTCGCTCATGTGCACCCCTCCATATTCATCCGTTTCCTTCATGATTCACATCACTGTCCCATGATACACAATTAACCAGTCATTCGGTTTGTCAGCTCTGGTGCGTCGTCGTCTCGCAGTCTATTTTTATATTTCCACTCACTTTGTTCTTAGATCTCCTATTTGAGTCTCCAGACTTCGCGATGCAACGGAGTTTATCTCGACAATGTCAGTAAGCTTGTGTTAATAACTTTCTAACCCAAAATCTGATCTTATTTTAACAGAATGGCCTATATTTGACGTGCGCTTTTGGATTATATTTGTAGCTACAGTAGTTATTAGGATTGAATACATTTTTTTTGCACCACCACATTTTTTAATTTGAAGTGATGATTTCGATATCTATTAGCATCTACTGCAGGATACTGTATGCTACCAGCCTACTATCAGGTGCTACCAGGTTCACAGTATGTTGCTACCAGGAGCTACCAGCCGCTGGCAGGTGGCTACCAAGGGCTACTGCCGGGGGGACTTGTCTACCAAGCTACCCCAGCTACCGAGGCTACTGGGCACTACCAAACCATGTGGTTTTTTCCTGATGCAAGGACGCCGCTCGCGGGTACTCGAGCCTGCACGCATCCACCTTGGATTCGGATACGGAGGTGCTGGTAGAGTGGTGAGCGCGCGTTGGTGGGGATGGCGTCCCCCGTGTACTTCCCCGCGACGACTTCATCTGTACGTGCGGTGGCTATGGCTGTCAAGTCAGCGCTCGGCGACGCGCTGACTGTGTTACGGAAACGGATGGTGGCGTAGATGGGAGGGGAACAAGGAGAGTTGCGCGCGGATGGTGAACGATTGCGTGGACATGGAGCTCGTATGTCTGTTCTTCTACCTCACTCCCACTCAATGCTAATGCCGGGTGCAGGTCGCAGGACCTCCTCTTCACTCTGCTCTATCAGCTACAGGGCATCCACGGCTGCTCTGGCATACTGGGGGCATTGCCTGGGCGTTACTTCCCCAACGCCGAGCGATTACGCAATCGCCGCTCGCAGCCACCAGCGCGTCCCCCCTCAAAAGGCTCTTCTCCCCCATTCGTATCCTCCCAGCATCTCCGACACCTAGTCCGGCGCGCGGCACTCAGCCGACCTATCCGGAATGCCTGTGACGATGCCGCGGAATCGACGCCCTCGTTTCCTACCCCTGAAGATGAGCGCGCACGCGCTGGGTAGATACCAATGGGATGTGCGCGCCCCGTGCTTGCATGGCCCATCTTACTTGTGGACGATGGCTTGTGTTTCGACATGCTACAGCCCTTACCCGTTACCTCTCTTCCATCCGTTTCTCATAACGCTGCCCGTCGATGTACCTTCGGAGACTCGCTGGAGCTTTTACTGCTCCCGCTGCTGTACTTCCCGATCCCGTACCGCCACGGGATGCGGTGTCCTTTTTGGGAACTCGCCTAATTGTTTCGTCGCACGCTTTGTAAATTCAGCCAGGCCGTGCTTCAACCTGCTTCACCCGTGCTAAATCAATGTCTTACCTCGTACCTACTGCGTGTTTATGCACAAAATATAAGTCTTCGAAAGCTCACTCTCGATTGCGTGCACAGTTTATATTATTCAAGGAAATAAAAAAAGAATATATCCACGGAACGAGAGTCGCTGAGCCTGTATGAATCTTATCAGCGCATTCACCGTGTACCTACCTGGACGGTGTCTGAAACAGGGTCTCCGCATGGCACCTTCCGGCACGCACTCGCCCTGATTCTGGTATATTATATGGAAGCCCCGTTTGATTTTTTTCCACGCACACTGAATTGCTGGCGGCAGAAGCATCATATAGGCTATAGAACAGTGGCCTTTTGAATATGAGTATCCAATCTGTTTGGTTGAGCTAGCAACGAGGTTCACGATTGAGTTTTTTATTGCGTGATTTTTCCTTCAGTTATTTCTTGAATTACTTTCATCTGTGTTCTCTCCTCTCCCGTAATTTAGATTACTTCCTTCAGTTCAGTACGAAATGGGATGACCGTTTCGCATAACGAAGGTGAAACGCGAACGAAAGAAAGAAAGAAGAAAAAAAACGGACCAATAGGGACAGTCAAGGGTTTCACGAAAGTGCTTCAGAAGGGTTTTTCAACGGATAATTTATTTCTGAAACGTGGGAGAAGCACATAAATCCGAAACACAACTGAATTAGATGGATCTGAGGCGGCGGGATGTTATTGTGGCGAGGTCAAGGCTTCATTATTAAATATACCTCCATTTACCGGCGGCTCCGTGAAAGCCCCGAGAAATCGTTACGATAGTAATTGGTACAAAAAAGTGCTTGACTGTGCGGGAGCGATGGAAGCATGGAATTGCTCCAAAATATATTTAGGGGGTAACGCCAGTTTGAAGCGGAGGAGGTAGTACTGAACGATGGGAGGGAGAGCAACGCCTAAGAGCAAGGACGGGCCTCAAATCGTAACGCATGCGCTAGGAGGAAAGGTCAAATTATGATGAGCGCTCAGAAATATACTAGTAGTAGAGCCTGAAACTTGGGTCGCTGTACATTGTCCATCGGGAGAGATGAAACACTCTCAAGGACAGATTGAAGAAGAGTCATTGAAAATAATTTGTTGGGCCGATGATGATGAAACAAAGTGCCACCCGGGTTGGATGGCGATACTAGAGAGGGCTGATTTCTTTTCCGTTAACTCCGACGCGGATACTCGGAGGAGCATTAGATATTGATAACAGGTCCGGGAGAATTTGACCAGCTAGGGGAGAGCGCGCAGAGGAGGAGCCGAAATTTGAGGAGCGGCAATAAGACTCAACGAGCCGAGTAATAATAAAGAAACTTCGATGTATTGAGCCTTGCCGCTCGGAATTTCGCTACAATCTGTAAAATTTGGCCATCTTGCGTCTGTAACAAATAATATCAATGCCGAAGGCCAGCGCCGAGAAATTCCACTTTCAGGCAGATTATAATGAGATGTGCGGCAGTCCTTTGGGCCGGTTTTGGAGTGGCGTAGCCAAGAGCCCGCATGCGCCGTAAAAACGACCCGGAAAATTGGGCGAATTAAATCAAAGAGAGTCGACAAAACTCGCCGCCTCGGCTACAGATCCAAGAGCTGTGGGGGAAAATCAGCTCCTTTCGAGAAATCGTCGTGAGTGTTTGACAGTAGGAATGTGGGCCGCGGATGGCGAGTTAATAAAAATGGGAGTGGTCGAGTTTTGGAGCGTTCGAAGATATTTAGGTATTAGAGCCTTCAGCATTCAAGCTAGGACACGTGGATAAATTGATCATTTCCAGAGATAAATTGCGATTTTGAAGTGGAAGATCGGCATAATGCTCAGAAGAAAGACTTGCCATTGGGGTAAAAAAAGGAGTTGCTGGCGAACAAAAGCGCCTCGCTGAGGTGAGATTTTTTCTGTGTTACCGATGAATAGTGTGCTTGCGGCGAGGATTTTGAGCGGCTGGAGGATAGCGCAGAGAGGACAAGGTGAGTTTTTGGGAGAGGCGGTAAGACTCGACGAGCCGTGTGTCAAGAGTTTACGAAAATAGCTGTCGGCGTCGGCCGCCTGCGGAATATTAATAGATAGATGAGATGTTCCACTGGAGGAGAGTCGGAAAGGAGTCTCGTGTGGGCTTCGGCGGTTTGTAAAGTTGCCCAGCCGAGACATGCAAGGGTACCGAAGACTCGTTGTCGTGCGAAAATTACCCATGGGATGCCAGAATTTAGACGGGAGTCAACTACTCAAATATGGAATCAGCTTACGGGATGAAAGCCAAGAACTCCGCCGAGCAGATTTAGTGGTGAAGGTTTGGTACAAGGGGTATCGCAACCTGATAGAGCCCCGTATATGGCTGCCGAATTCTCGAAATGGATTTTTGGTCACGCGTCACTAGGGCTGCCACCCGTGCCCGTGACGGCAACGGCCGTCGATTCAACGGTTAATCGACGGCACCGGGCCGTTGTTCAACGGCCCGTTGGATAGGTTTGGGGACCTCTCACGGGACGGCACGGTCGACGGCACGGCCGTAACGGGTGTGTTGACGGGCCCGGGGTGAAAAAACATTTTTTGAGCATGTTTACCCCAGAAGGGATCATGAACGTGGGTATTGGAATCTAACTGCTGTAGTATATTGTTCTTGAATTCAGATACCAGTTGTTAAGCGCTGAAAAAGTCTCACTTAGGTTCCAAAATGTGTCAGTGAATATGTTCAACTCATTATGAGAACCCAAATAACAAATGAGTCTAGGTAAATTTTCAGGATCTGAATTTTGTGCAGCGGAGAAAAAACCTCACCTGCAAACAAGCGGCTGAACTTGGGTTCAACGCCGCCATCACGGTTGTGGCAATTGCCGTGATGGAGGAATACTTCGTATTATGAAGCCTGGAGGGTAGAGAAGATTTAGCCAATGAGAAAGGCGCATCATATTCCGCACACGTGTCCTTCCTATTCCACAATCGCTCCGTAAATAGTGTTTCTTCATGCCAGAAAAATCAAGCCGTCGAACGGCCGTGACGGCCGTTTTTCAACGGCCCGTAGCACAACAAACCCGTGCCGCGACCGTGCTGTTAGGTCTAGAACAAATGCTCTACGGAACAGGCACGGCACCCGTTTGACGGGTGCCGTCGAACCGTTGCAACGGTCACGGGCGGCAGCCCTACGCGTCACCCCTGTCGAATTGAACGAAATACTTGGCTTGAGGCCATTGCTACGCATCGTAACGCATGGCAATACGAGTCCTGTGATTACTGATATTACCGATATTACCGACAGTTAGTGGTAAGGCCTCCGAATTGAACACTTTAAATTTTGGTCCCAGTGACAGTGACTTTGGGAAAATTAGGCCATAAATCTGTCAAAAAACATGTCCTGTTGAAAGATGTTCAAAAGAAGTGTCACTTGAGTTCTGGATGTCTTGGACTCAACTTCTGTTACTTTGGAGGACTATGTTCTTTCTACTTGGGTTACAAACATAAAATCAACTCAAAATCTCTGGCTTCTGGTTGTGGTATGTATCTGAGATGTGTCTTGACATGACGAAGACAGTCTCATGGAGCAGTCTTTGATTTTTCGTAAGCACAGTATTTCTAAGGCAGAGGCCAGTCTGAAAAGAAGGTTCAACATGTTGGACAGTGAGAACTTCGGCCTCATTTGGGGACCTTTCTACCTCCTACCCCTGTATTTTTTAAAACCATTCAACAGGGGCTGACCCAAAATGTCCGATTTGACATGGGTCCAAGTCCCCAAAAATTAAATAACCTATCAGACTGTTGCTACCTTGGAAGGCTCAGTGGGACAAGAAGGATTACTGTAGTAGTTCAACCAACTGTTCAAATAATGCGTAACGGGGACTTGTGAATTGAACACTTTGGGCCCCCGTAAGGCTGAAATTGTCCCGATTTAGATCAAATTTGTGGTGAAAATTAAAAGATTAGCGGCCCGGGTTCCCTATTATGGCATTTTCCCACAGAATGAATATACTACAAACTCTGGCATTAATTTCGATCATTTTCAATGTTCATACGTGGGAGTTCGGCTCGGTACTGATGTTGGTGGGCAAAAATAATAAAATAAAGAAATAAAGAAACTAAAATATTGCATAATCTTTGGGTGTATTTGGCGACAGCTTCTGAGCTTCACGTGGTGCTTCAATACTAAAAGAAAGTGCTAAGAATACTGTCCCAGGTTCCAGGAAACTCTCAGAAAAAGGGAGTGAGCTCGAAAAAATGTGTCTGAGACCCTTAAAATATTTGAGGCATTCAAGATGCCCAGATACGAGCACAATTAATTGCCCATCATGCGATGCTGAGCGGAGTTCGAATCTGGCTCTCACGCCCAGAAATCAATTGACGACCAAGCTGTTTCAAAAATTCTCCGCAGCCGGAAATGACACATTGGCATCTTGAACTGCTTGCTGCTGGCCATCCATTCTAGTCGGGTTCAATATGTTTTGGGGCTGCAGCTTGACTGCAGGTGTATGTACCTGTCAAAAACTGCGCGCATCAATGTCATGGACCGTTGGCCGGCCCGTTCAGGCGACCCGTAATCCTCCCTTGGGTCAACTGAAGTGAGTCAAATAACATGCACTTTACAAGCACATTCCTCCAGCCTATTTTGCGGTTCCAGAGTACCCGCAGTGCGAATACAGAAGTTTACATTCACGAAAGGTGATCATAATAGATTTACTGTAGGATTGAGGCTTGTGAACCAGCGAAGGTTGTAACTGCAGGTTATGCTCTTCAAGATTTAAGTGGTCTCATTTCACTCCCTGGGCTATTAGACACATTGAATTGGGCCGGCACACGTGCACATTTCAAACTCCGCTCGGTATCGATGATCAGTATCGACCACTAGCATCAGCATCGAGCCGAACTCCCCTCGGGAGGGGAGTTCAGTTGTTACTGTAATCCTAGAGATTTCTGTGCATCTATAACTCACTATTTGACTCGAAGATACCCCTTTTTTTTTCTTCACACACACTCTTTGCTCTTGTGCCATCAACTTGTCCTGGACTGTTCCCAGTTGCTCAGACTCTGGGCTCATTATGTTTGGTCAACCTAGCATATGAAGGATTGGGAGCTTTTACTTCTCCTCTCGCTACACTACCATGTAATGACAAAACTGAAGAAGCAAGTTGCAAACCTGAGATATAAATTTCAACTTATTGAAGTGTGTGCGCTTCGGCAGCCCAATATTATGGCAATTTGCAGAACTAATTCCTGGTACCGACTCAGGTACCAGGTCTCCAAATCAGAATTAAAACTTGTCTATTGCATGCGCCTTTTTGCTGAATCAGCGGACCGGTCGTTAAGCTAGGCACCGTGACAGATCATCGGACCTCAAGGCCTGAAGTCCGAAAACGCCCGAACCTCCTGCAGATTCTGATTTCAACAGATGTACTCAGAAAAAAAAATGCGACCACTTTCAACCTTCTGCTAAATGTTTAGATACAAGAAAATGCTCGGAGAGCCATCCAATGGCTGTAAATATTTTGGAAAGAGCTACCAACTTTAACAAACTCAGAACTATTGCAGCAACAGCTTGCTCACTGACTTTGACCTTGGGGAATGCCCGGAGGGCCATCATATAGCAACTGCTGGCGACAAATTAATTGTTAACCGGTCCAACCGTATAATAAGGCGTAGTGGAAGGTGCCAGGGGATGCCCGGAGGGCTTTAGTATGTCATTTTGGAGAAAAAAAAAAAAACAGAACCCCGCCACGCGCGATCATTTTACATTGATGTGCCATCAAACAACCCATCACACGAGGATTTCTTTTATTCCATGGGCTCTGGCTACATCTAACAGCAATCAAGCATATAAATGGGCTCAATATGATATTTTGGATCATCGGATGAGGTATTTTAAGGTCCATGCATGCATAGCACAGCACAGATCATTTTCTTTTGTGATTTATGTAAATGCCTTTCTGAGTATCTAAAAATACAGGGAGCACAGTCTTGGACCTGTACAATCCATCTGCGATATTGAAATAAATACTCCATCATGCTTTGGGAAATTTATGACACTCCTAGGTGGCATGCTATTTTAAAAAGAGCTAGGTTATTCTCCAATTTTTAAGAGGTTTGAATTCGAGGCTGCGCACTTGGGGTTATACGTAATATTTTGATATACCCCATAAGACCAGAAATGTGGCCCTTCCAAATCTGGACTATTTCCCCCTCATCACCATAACCTTCTGCAAACGGAATTACTTGATATGGGTTCCACAACGAGGCCCACAATTTAGTTGCGCACTAATTTCGAAGAAAAAACCGGCCCACTGCGCAACCTCCGATCACTATGACCCGCTTCCGTCCCCCCACATCTGAACATCCCCAGCCCAAGGGGTACATATGGGCAAACCCTACTGAAAATTTGGGGATTCTTAGACACCCCCCTCGACCCCCACACGCAATTTCATCTGCACACACCAAAATGGCTGCCCGTAGCCTTTATTCGCTCCTATGCGCTAAGTTTACCCTCATTTGCCTTAAAAAAACCTGAAAACCTTTTTCTCCTAGCTTGTCCCTTTCTGACGACCCCACATACACCCGATTCCGCCCACCCTACGTCACAGACCAGCCCAAATACGCTGGCGTTCCGCAGCGGCAGCGCTCCGTGTTACATCTCCGTGCGCAGCGGAACATTCCGGAGCCGAGCTCCGGAACATTTGCCGACGTGCCGACAACTCGTATTACCGATTCCGCGGACCGCCCTGCGCACCACCCTGCGCAGTGCGCCCAACCTCACCTGCGCCCAATCTCCCCTGCGCACCTGCGCACCGCCCTGCGCACCTGCGCCCAACCTCCCTGCGCACCTGCGCACCTGCGCCCAACTTCCCTGCGCACCTGCGCTTAACCCCTGCGCACCTGCGCTGCGCAACTTCCCGGACCAGAGCTCCGCCGACCTGCCGACAACTCCACCCACGCGCACCCCTCATGCGCCTGCGCCCACTCGCGCACCTGCCCTGAACACATGCGCCCTACGCACCCAGCCGCCATCCCAGCCGCCATCCCCGATGCGCCTCCCGCCCACAGCACCGCCCGCCCCGCCTCCTGCGTCACCGGCTCGCCTCGCACCAGCCCCCGCCCCCTAACCGCCCGCCAACTACCATATGCCGCCGCTCCCTTCCACACTCCCACCCCGTAGCACGGCAACCCCCGGCGCGTCTGGTCTGGCATCACGCCGGCACGCCTGTGTACGTTTGTTTATCAGCTTCTTCCCACTACATCCACCATCGCCGAGACGAGTCGTCCGCCTGCTCCCCGCCGTCCACCCCCAAGGCCCATTACATCCTCTACTACCTAATCCTCGTCCTTATCGACAAGCCTTACTCAAAACTCTGCACCAGCCCGCCGTTTCTGTGGATCAAACACCCTCTCTGACTGCGCTTCCGCCTCGTATCGTCCACATTCGACCGCCATTGTCCTACAGTCGCCCCCAGTATACTCTAAATCATCCCCACTCCCTTCTCCTCCTTCATTCTCCCCTGTACGCTCAAAACTCCGCCCTCTGCGCGCTTTTTGCTCTCGCCCGCCATTCTGCTCCCTTTCTGTGCTCCTGCCTAGGCCATACCCCATACCCACCCAGCGACGCCCTCGGACATGTCCCCTGAACGTATTCCAACTCGAAATCCAGCTCAAGCTGCCTTTCCCATCCCGCCATTTGCGCACCAACAGAGCGTCGCAGTTCAGCGTCAATCGCATCCTCCCACCGCCGTCGTTTGCGGTTGGTTTTGTTTAAAAGGCGAGGGAGGGGTATAAGCGAGAGGATAGAGCAGTTTGGGGAGCTACCGGGGGTTCCAGGTAGGTAAGATACGCACATTTTCACGTTTTCACGATTTTTCTGACCAATCGCTCTGGCCCTGCGCCAATTCTACAAGGTTTGCTCTGAAGTCGCTCCAGGTGAGTCGCCCTACATCCCCTCTCCATCCCAAGCTTTGGCGCCACGTTCTTACTGGCCCCCAAACGGCGCGTTCATCCTTGTCTCCGCGTCGTACCGCCACACTGGCACGTCCCGATCGCTTCGCTGACGCCATATCCCCATTTTGCGACCTCGAAAACGGTGGTACACCTATGTTCGCACGATATCGGCTGCCTCGGTACGTTCGTATAGTTTTATTTCGCTTCTTTTCGCACTAATCATGGCTCCCGCTTCCACCCATGACCCTCGATCCCACCTTTTCCGTTCGAACCTCTGGGCAGGAGTTCTCACGAGATGATGGAATGCTGTTTGGCCGTACCGCGATGTCTAGGCGCATGTTATTCCGATATATCCTCATTTTCTCGAGTTTTTTTTTTGCAGAAATTCGTCCCGTCTTACCTTCAATAGAGAGTTTGCGCAGAAGCCACTGGAGCCATGTGGTGGCTTTTTGGCTGTGCGCAACTGGATGGCTCCACAGCCAAAATATGACGTCAGTGGCTCCGTGGAGCCACCCGCCTGCTATTTTTGCGCACGGCCCGAAAGCCACTGGGTGGCTCCAGTGGCTCCTGCGCAAACACGCTAATCTCACAAAAGGTGAGTATTCCCCTGTCCCCCGACTCCGCATCATTTCTTTCACGGCATTCAAAGGCGCTTCCTCGTCACCAACTCTGCGTATCGCAGCACCCGTGGCCCGCGATGGTCATTCCAACGTCACATTTCGATCCAACCGCCCCGTGAAGGCTGATTCTTCTACCTACGCTGGATATCGGCCCCACAGGTACGTCTCTGTAAGCTTATTCGCTTTTTTTTTTTTGACCTGATACCTCTAGTCAGCCATGCGTGCGTCCCCTTCAGATTCCTATTCTCTTACCTTTCCCACCTGTTTACCTGATCCCTGTGTTGTATTGCCTCGACCGATCCCTGCGCCCCCACCCAGGCACCGGCGGCGGCGTGCCCAACTCAATGACGGTTACGGGTCTCTTCTTTGGAGTCCCCGCGCATCATTGAGTTGACACGTGCTCGTACTCGCTTATGCACCGAGTGCTTTCACTTGTAACCCTAGCCTATATCTGACTCCATCTATTTCCCAGGGAAATCCCTGGAAACTCGTCACCCAGGCCTGAAGGCGAGAAAGACATGTAAGCTGTTTTATATTCTCGTCACGGGGCGTTAGCATTGCAAGTGCTGGCGCGGGGGACCGTGACCGGTCTTCCTTCCGTACTCTTGGCCACTGCCAGCTCACACATTTTCTCAACTCTTCGTGTTTTTCGACTACGCATCCCAGTCTCGGTCCCAGGGAAATCTCTGGGACCTTTGAGTGACGCCATCCACACTGCTGCAACTATGTAGATTTCTTTCCACAGACAACCCCCAGTGGCAGTGAGTGTAAAAGAGGTTTGTTTATCTTCCTCATCGTTATACCTTCCAAATCTCGGTCGGCTAGCTGACAAACATTATGTTCTGGGCGTGATTCAGTCATGGAACGGAACATACGGGTGGCAGAAGCTGCAAGCATCTCGCCATGAATTATATTGCGCCATCGATGGGTGATGCACAGGTATTCGCGGCCTCGGTACGTCGCTTTAATTTAATTTACTGTCCTGCCCTAATTGTGCCGACTTTTTGGGCTTCCCACAGCGCCGGCGATTTTTTCGATCTTTCAAGGCCCCGCGAAGCACGCCGTTTGGACGCATGAGTCTCACTCTTCCGACGCTGTTACCGAATCAATTTACCAGCTCACTCATTCAGAATTTCAATGCCCCAAGCCCCACGTGTGTTATTCCATTCTACTTTGATCATTCCCAAAGGGCTTTATGTTTCCGTATAGAGATTCCTGTCGTATTCTTCCTCTTCCAAACGCATCAGAACTCCACTGCGGCGTTACGCGGTGCACCGCACCCCGACGATTTTTTATATTTTTCGGCATCCCGCAGACTACGCCGTTTGAACGCGTGAGTCTTGTTCTTGCGCGAATATTCATGCTTTGCCTTGCCTCTTATGTTGTCTGGCCAGTTCTCATGCCGACCTCACTCCCTAGGCTCTGTTTATTGCGCATATCGCACTTCAGGCCACTACTTAGAACTACCCAAAGGGCCGAAGGCCCCGGGTTGAATGATGGACCCTTTGGGCCTCCACCAGGTAGGGAAATCCCGGGATGCGGGGTGCTCCCGGGAATGCCAGAAAATGTGTGGGGGCTCCCGCATTCCCGCCTGCAGGAGCTCCTGGCTGCCAAAGACGGAACCGAAAAATTTGGCCGGGAGCTCCCAGATAAAAAATGCATACCTGGGAGCTCCCATGCGTGTGCTTCCGGGACCACCTGGCCACCGAAGGCAGAACCGAAAATTTGGCTGGGAGCTCCCAGATGAGCCGGGAGGTCCCCCAGATGTCACGTCACACTCTGGTGTCTGGGGTCCTTTCCTCCCCTTTTGGTCTGTTTAGCCCTTTTGCGCTGCCTGGGCCCTGCTCACGGCTTGTATATCCAAATTGAATGGCTTCGGTGGTGCGCACAGAACTGCGGGCTGCGTGCTTTGGGTCAGCTCAAAATCCGGTTTTTGGCTGGGGCTTGCTTGCCTGTGAATGTATATTGTGCTGCCTGGCTCCAGTTTGTTGCAGTTTGCTGCTGGCTGCAGGTCATATATTATATGTTGCTGGTGATTTTACCACACATACATCAAGTACAATAATCCTACATGGCTTTATTCAGTAAAAATATAGGGTGCCTTGGTTGTGAATATGTATTTGGCTTTCCTTACTTACTCCCGGTTTGTTGCAGTTTGCTGCTGACCGCAGGTCGTATATTATATTTCTATATTATATTTTGCTGGTGATTTTACCACAAGTACAATAATGCTACGCGGCTTTATTCCACCACACATATCCAATCAAACCACGGCAATTTAGCACACCCCCAGCTCGCATCTCAATTTTGAAACTGAGCGGGAGCTCCCGCGTTATTTATAAAAAGGGCGGGAGCTCCTGCCCCATCCTCCACAAGCGCGGGAGCTCCCACCATGTTTCTTACATGGTCTGGGAGCTCCCGCGTTATTTATAAACAGGGCGGGAGCTCCCGCCATGTTTATTATCTGATCCGGGAGCTTCCGCCTCATTTTTAAAACAAAGCAGGAGCTCCCACCGGTTTTGTTACATGGTCCGGGGCTCCCGCCTCATTTTTTAAAAAGGGTGGGAGCTCCCGCCTCATTCCCCTACAAGCGCAGGAGCCCCCGCGTCATTTATAAATGAGGGTGGAAGCTCCCGCCTCACGTAACCCAGTGCGGGGGAGCTCCCGCATATTTGAACTCTGCCTTTTCATATTGAACATAGTCTTTTATCTTCTGATATTTGAACTTCACATTTCTTTGTGATCCTCTTTACACCTTAATGTGATACAATCTTGATCATCTACAATCTTATCCGTCAAGTCAGAGCGGACTAAATATAATACTGATTCAATACGCATCGCGCTCTTAGTCATATCTGGGTTGAACTTCGTTTATATTACAATGCAATTGCACAACTTCGCCTCTAAAAGATGTGAGCCGAGGTAAAACTACATTCGGCCTTGCTGAACTCATCCCCGTTAAATGCCGACGGAAACCAGTGCAATGAGTTGGGGGTCATCGGTGAGTACAAGGTTTATTGTTGAATAAATTGTGAACCTTTTCATTCCAATGATTCGGAATTTGCAGACGTAAATCCGGAGATAGTGTCGTCGCCTTTGACTCTTGATTGAGGTAGAAAATAAAAATGAAGGAGAAAGACAAGGACTTGTGAATTCGAACCTCGTTCTTCAGCTTATTGTTAGCTTGCACACTCAGCTGAATTGTTGTGTAATGGTTTGTGGAAGAAACAATAAGAAAGGAAAGATATGCAAATTCGAATAAGGGCAGTCGAACCCCGGCCTTCGGCTTACGATATACAGTCAATAATATAAAGAGCCGATTGTGCGCTGTACACCATATTCGAGGTATTTTACACCATTTGAATGCAGCTAGAGGAGAGGATTTTTTGAAGTCCAACAGTGAGAATTACTGAAAAATCGGATGCGGGGAGTCGAATCCCGAGCTAATATGTACCGTACACTTATTACTTACGAGGATTTGGTGAGGAATAAAAATAAAAGATTGAAGGAACAGTCTTATTTGGATGCGGGAATTTGAAACCTCGCTTCTAGCCTATATATGTCCTTCAGGAAATATACTATTACGCCAATGTGCACTACCCGAGTTATTCTTCAGGGTTGCGTTGGAGGCGTGCTAAGGAGCAGATTTTTTGGTCCCCCCAAAGGGAGTCGACCCCTGTTCTTCGGTTTATATTGTCCCTTGCAGTTGTCAAGAATAAGCAGGTGCGCACTGTGCACCACATCTGAGTAGTTTGATGCGGGACTGGGATATGAGTTAGCCGAACAGGCGCCGTTAATTGGGATCGGAATCAGGAGGCGTGTTTCTTGAACTCTCCTAGCTAATAAATTATCAGCTAGGAGAGTTCAAGAATATAATGCGGATTTATTTTGTACAAAACTCAGTGGATGAGGAATTGAAGATGATGAAGAGACAAGGTACAGGAGGTGACAAGTATGTCGAGTCGCAGGTTGTTGTGATGGATGCTGGTGAGGACTTGAATTTGTGCAGCGGAGTGAAGAGTACTAAACTAACAGTGCAGAACCGAGTAGCACGAGTACCTGCACGTCCTCACCCATCCTCGGTTATACTTATGCAAGACTTCGGTTCCGTCTATCTGATACTGCTCCATGAACACAAACCTGAGCTGGCGTACCAATGGCTTACCAGAAAAGTCCTTGACATCAGACTCGGTCAGTATAACTGAGTCCAAAGTGAACTCAAAAGTGGGATAAACGAGAACGAAGTGTCCGCGAGACGAGGGGTTAAGAGCTCATCGAAGGTCATTCGAAGGGGCCAAGTCGAAGCGATGTATTGTGGCGTGTTTGGTCGCCAATAGTGTCACGCATCACCAACGCGTTACCAATGTGTTACGCCTCTTTGTCTTGAAATTCTACCACCACCACCAAACTGCCGAACTACCGCACCCAGCTCCAACCAACCACCTGTGAGGCCGGGGCCCAGGATGAGGCGAGACTCTTCAGGCTAGCAGTCCAAGTGTCGTGGCATTCACATTCTGATAGCAACATCATGCCACCCGCCGCCTACGGCCTTCGCTCTTTTGCTAATTTCGGTGAGTTCTTACCGTGTTGGCTCTCGCGAATATACTCTTCAAATTGATAGAGTAAGCTTCGTTGGGTTCCAGCAACACCTTTGACCTCCATCGGGTTCATTGCCTTCTACGAACTCCGCCCCAACTAGTCAGCTCCAGCAGCGTCTCCAGTTCGTCGAGTGTGTGCAAGTGCTATCATATATACTTCACGTCCCTCCTCACCCCCTGTGCAGTCTCCAGAGTTTCCTATTATTCATCTTGACTGGTCTTGCCTCGGTGCTGCCCCTTCCCGAAAGCAAGGGCCAGTCGCTCGAGGAGTTCCGGGCTGCAAGGCGATGATATTCGACGCGGACGGGACGCCGCTGCATGGTGCGCTATCCCTTCTCCCTCTGATGGCCAATCCAATCAATCAACCAACAATTAACGAAATTAATTTCCCAGGCATAACAGGCGGCTCAGGCGGCGACCGTCGCGCAAGTACATCCTCCCCACCGCCGCGCGTAAAGCGGGCATCGCGCACCTCTTCATCGAGAGCTCGTGCAACATCATGTTTGGGATGGGCGGGGGCGGGATCGGGCCGCCCGATGTATGTGTGTTTCTTTCTCTTCTTGCTCGTCTTGTACGTTTTCCTTTTTTTTTTGCTTTCATTTTTGTGGGTTTCTTGTTCTTATTGCTTGTGTCCCTCAGTCTTATATTCTTTTTTAATTATCCTCGTCCCCCCATCACCTATTTGTCTTTTTCTTTCGTTCTTCTGCATGCATGTATCGTGTTATGCCAAGGCATGTTTTTTTGGGGGGGATGGGGGTTATGTGTATGCGACACGTTTCGTGGTGCGTGACAACGGGCGATACGGTGGCGCATGTGTTACGCGGGGGGGGGGGGGGGTCCTGCCCGTTATGCGGGACAGGGGCGCGGGAGTCGACGGTACGCGCGTGATATGGTATCATTCGATGTGTATGCGCGTTATGGAATCATCGATGCGTGCGGCTCGCATGCGTGTAGGGGTGCTACATCCAACAGGACAGTCGCAAACGAGGTTGTCTTTGCAACGGCTCCCCTGCGCTGTGGTACCGCCGCGTTTTTTTTTCTCTCTCTTTTTGTGGTGCAGGGGTACACAATGTACCTGTGTGCTATATATGATAGGCACTTTAGCAGAAAAGCGGTCGAACCGCCTCGAACTTAAGATGAGCTCCATTTATTTCATACTGCACCGCCCATACGGCTCTCGTTCATCGATGTTTGTTTCATGTCTATCTATCATTGTTCCCCACCATTGATTCCTCCCTCATTTTTGCTACATTGCGCTTGCTCTTTTATTTCTTTTTCGGGGGCGCGTTGGCGGGTTTGGGCCGTTTTTTTGGCCACAAGATACCGGTTCACATGGCCACGGCACGCACATTCCACAGACAATCTCTGCAGCGTCGGCGGCATAGACATGCTTTGCAGTGTTAGGTGCGCAGACACGCTCTGTGGAATCCAGAGACGTGTGCCTGGTCGTCATACAGGCACCCTGTCTTGGCCTGTGTGTTAACCTTTCCTTTGCGTTTTTAGGTCTTGTTAACGTTCACTTACTGAGAGACTTATCGGTTCAAGCCACAGCACCCATTCTAAGCATAGTTTTGGTACATATTTTGTTTGGTTGCCAGATGTATATGTCCCCTTCCAATTCAAGCATCAGTGCCATAACTACCCTGAATAAGTATCCTCAGTGTGTTTCCACATATCAATGATATGAGAAACTGATCGTTCAAATTCATGCCAAATTTGAGGTCCGAATTTATTCCCTCACCACAAACATTGCTGGAGATGTATTTTGATTCAAGAGTAGTAGACAAATTACCTGAAATCGAGTTCCATTATTAAACCGTCCATAGATAATGGAGTCAAGACGTACCTGATCAAATTTCAGCTTACCGTATACTTTAAAATTCAAAAGAATAGTTGGAGGTTGCCATTGGCGGAGCCGTCATTTCACACAAGAAGGGTGGGGAAATTTCTAACCTGGCGCAACAGTAGCCATTGGAGTTGTGGGTTGGGCGTTTTTGTGGGGCCCAAATACACCATTTTTGCACAGTATATCGCCCAAATGGATAGATGGGTGGGGAAAATGCCGTACCCCGCTTCACAGTTCTCTGCCCCGCAAGGTGGAGCAGATATCCTCCACGCAAGGGCCGGCGCTGCGCTCTTCCCAAGGAAGCGAGTGACCCTCGAGATTAATGTTGCTCCATGGATTTTACTTTATTTTTGTTGGCTTTACAGGTAATTTTCTTTGGGAGCGATGTGTGATTGAGGATAACATGAATCTATATGAAGTTTGATAATAAACGAACTTTAATATTTCGAATAATTTCGCACACAATTGGGACACTCGGCTTCGAATTAGGAAGGAACACACCTTGAGAGTGACTTTCAGCGGTCCGTTTGTAGGCGAAAATTTATTGTACTGAATGTGAGCCGCCAGTGAAAGTGAAGGAACCCCGGTGAGCATTTCTGCTGTACCATCGGAATGGCGCCACCTCATAGTGTACTTGTACAACACAGTTGACTACATAATTTGGCTGTCCTGGTATTTTATTTGCTGGGTGGGCACTCACTGCGTTCAGAGGGTCCCTAAACCCTTAAAAATGGAGAACCTGTGAGACGGGTCTAAATCGGTCGATCACCGGTCTATATGCGCTTAACTGGCTAGACCGGTCCGGTCGAGACCGGCTCGACCTGACATCGGTTGAGAACCTCTGAGACGGGTCTAATGACGAAGGTGGAGGGGCGCCTGTATGGCTACACTCATTCTTGTCTAGCGAACCTCGACTGCCGCAGGGACCGCTTAACTGAAGAAGCGGTTGCCATGCCGCCTAGACGCACGTGCGCGCCTAGCTCCGGCTATCAATGCCGAGACGGCTCGACACAAACGGGTTTTAAGGACCCTCTGAACGCAGTGACTCGGCTTCAGATGAGTATCTGCAAAGAAACTATCTGGAGAAACATACCTTCAGTTTTTGAGTGTACAACAAAATACTTAATTTATTGGATCTGCCAGGTTTACACTAAACTGTCCAAAAACAAAAGGCACACGGGTCCCAAATTAATTGGAGTGAACGTGAACTGTGCATGCGCATGAACGAATAATAGAGTTCTGGGAGGGCACCTGCTTGTATTATCTAGATGATACTGGGGCTTAAATTGATAGCACGATGTACTTATACGACATTACACCAATACATATACACGACTCGGCTGGTTGCGGGATTATCTTGCTGATATTCCATTCACCGCTTTGGAATACCTATTCTATCGAAGCCCAATTCAGATGGCCTACCTAAAATCTGCCCAATATGCTTTGTACATTAATCGTCGATTCGGAACGCACGAAATCCTAGTTCAATCCCCGGTTAAGGGGTACGGAGTTTGAAGTTGGTTACGGTTTGCGTATGTGAGTGTGGGGAGTTTATCAACTCGCTGCTTTGAGGAAACGAGCCAGGTTGAACTCGGAGGGTGATTCTAAAAAGACTTGAACTAAAAGGGAAGAATTCCTAAGCATCCCTGGTACCTGGATATTGAGTCGCGACCCAGAAATGAACCCCGACTTATGATTGACAACAACACAGAAATGAGTCAGGCACTCAGAGCAGTGTTTTCAATTCAAACAGTGTCGCAAAGTTTGCGAGCGAATGTTAGTACAAGCACTGCCACTTGATCATTGCAGCCGGGCTTGAAGTGGGATATCTGAGCACACTCGGGATAAATCATACCAAAGGTTCAACGTGGAAGTCGTTATGAGGTTTTCATCCAGGGTATCCGAATTTTAGACAATACACAAACTTTGACTGGCATTGGAAGTTGAACGGGAGCTTTGTTACATGGACTTTGTACGTCTAAACGAAATGGAGCAGAGGTAGATACTCCAAGACTGGTAGATATATAAGGTCCGTAGACGACAAGGCATCCACACACATGAAGTGGAAGCGACGGGGTCCATACCACATATCCAATGCGACTCAGACCTGCTTTCCAAAAAAAAAAGGCGGGGAGAAGCAACATACACGATATGCATGGGCGGGCAGTCAAGCCCCAAAAGCAACTCGGATAACCGCGCCGTGGTATGTAAGCCCCCCCCGCCTCGGCAAAAAAAATTGGGGAGAGAAAGTAACGCTCTTGAACTCGCCGTCCGCGCGCATGACCTCGGCGAGGCCCCACTCGTCGAGCGCGTCGGGGCAAGTCTCGAAGAGGGTGAGGGAGATGACTGCAAAGGAAGAGGAGGGGTTAGTTAGTGTGTAGGGAAGGGAGGGGAGAATAAATAAGAGGGTAAACGACATGTTGCGTCTGTTTTCCAGTTGCCGAGCAAGCACAGCTGGACCCCAACCCACGCCTACCCAGTGCAGGAGAATGCAGCATCATACATGGTGAGAAGCCGCCGTTGCGCGGTAAGAGGGTTACATTGCGGGTGGCAGCAAATGCGGGTAGATGCTGGAGCAAGCTCTGATGTCGCGACTACGTCATCCACGCACCAGCCGATACATAGTGACTGACACTCGCGCGCCAATTTACTAGTCCGTGAAGGTGGACCTAACCAACAAGCGCTACTTTTCACGCGAGCGCTTCGGTTAACGTACGCATGGGTTGTGCACCTACACCTACACAGGAAGGCGGAGGGATAAAGAGAGTAAACAACGGAGGGAGGTTTAGCGAAGCGAAGCCAAGACGGAAGGAAATGAATCGCCCTACGCGCATTCTTGTCCAAAAGAAAGAAAGAAAGAAACCAGCAAGGGGAAGTGTGGCTGCTGAGAACGTCGCGCGCGAGGTCGACGACACCTCGTGCGCGCCGTACAGCCGCAGCGCAGGCTCGGCTAACATAACTTTTACGTCGCAGCACTGGAGCTACGCTCGAAATGACCTATCCTCATAGAGTTGACACGGGTGTCAGGATGTTGAAAACAGAAAATCAAGTGCAACTACCCCAAGAGTCGCGCAGGAACAACACAATCACATGATTACAAGCCACTTTAGAATCAATAGATGTGAGCGTGTACGGAAGGAGAAAGAATGATTGGACATACAAAAGTCAGGGCCCCGATGTTTGCGAGGCTAGCAAGGACAAGGATAGCTACTATATTCAGACAAGTGCAGACGTACCAGGTGAACACTCCGTTCTCGAGGGTGTAACGAGAACGTGTCCACGACCCCCTTCCAGTAATATGCGCCGACCAGAAAAGCCGGTCCACGTCACTGAACTCCACTGGATTTCTACTGTACATACAGTGGACTTCAGTGGTGGGTCGTCACATCCAGTCACCTCCACCGGATCTTTACATATCCACTAAACTGCACTGCAGTGACTGCACCCATTCCTGTATCGACTGCTACAATGATTTATAAATACATTGTTTGCCTGCATTTAGCCTGTGCTCTATACGCGTCGTCTTCCAGAAAATATCCAGTGTAATCCAGTGAACCCAAGGCAGAAATTCACTTCATCGATTACCTGAATCCACTGTATTTACTGTATTTAGAACAAGATATCCACAGCATTTTGATAAATTCTAATATACACCGGATCTCACCAGATCTCATGGGATATTGACTGGATTTCACTGTATTTCAAGCATAAAATACAGATCCAATAGGATTTCGTGTAATTGTTACTGGATTCCACTGTTCCCCGAACAGAAATACACTGGATCTAAGGAGATATCCACTAAAATTCAGTATAGTTATGCGATGAAGCACACACTACAGAGTAGTAAGTGCCCTCTACTCTCCCAGAACTCAGCGGTAAGTTCCTCCTCTTTGTTCTGCCCCCCCTTCTCTACCTGTGCCCATTAAAAAGTGGACCACAGAGTGATAGTTGGTACGAATACACTGGATCTGACAGGATATCCACTGAAATTCACCATGTGCTCCATTTGATCCTCTGTGAATATCAAATTGTGAAAATCCAGTGGAGTCCACTGAATTCATACCGTACTTACAGTGCAATCCATTGGATGCTAGTGGAAGTACAGTAGACATCACTGATCCGTGTTATCTTATCCATCGTGTCCATCATATCCCATTGATTACCGGTGACAGTGGATGTCCTCCAATGTACACCGGTGACCTTTGTTGGTCTGGGCATAAAACTCCCCCCTTCATTCTAATTTAATAGGAACCCTTACCGTTAGAGACCTGGACGAAAATCACGCCCCAAAAAGAACACCTGTCGCTCCGATGAGAAGAATTCGTGCAATGAAGATAACAGAAAAGAACAGACTCACCACCTTTTCCCGCTGCCCCTACGAGAATATTTAGTCAGTAGGTGATCAATTCAATCAGAATGTATTTATGTAGGCGCGGAAGGCTAGGACAGTAGATAGAAAAAGGAATAGTCGCGCCGGAGGGAAAAGTAAGATAGAAATGGTCGCGCTGCAGGCGAGAACACTGGCAAAGTCATGCTGAAGCGAGACGGCAACGACGAGAAGAATGGAAGAAGTGACAGAAAACGAGTAGGTACGTTATAAGGCACCTTAGTGATATAACTGATCTCTGCGGCCTGGAGTCGGAAGACCTGTGCGTGCCAAGTCTCAACAGAATGGAGTACACCCCAGGACGCCCTTCTCGTCTCGACGTGCCGCAGAACAGACGGAATGCGACACGACACGCAGTCCGGCGCGGATCGGGCTAGCTACGATGTGACAGCCCGCCATGCCACTCCGCGCCCCGGCGTCCTGGATAGAAGAAAATAGCAAAGAAGGGCCAGGTACGCACCCGTGCTAAAAAAATGCTCCCACAGCACGCCAGCGGCTAACGGTGCGATATATAAGCATCAATATCCTGTGCGCGGGCGATGATGTCCCTCTATGGCCGTCGCCGCAGTTACAGGCATTCATCCTCTGTATTAGTACACGTAGGTTTGGAACAGAGAACATTTGAGCACCTGTTGTGCGCAGGGGGGGGAGGTACAATATGGATGATTTGATACTATGTGTATTGGCCGTGGAGCGCGTCGGTGCAGGGGACGAGGGGTAGCAGACGAGGCTGGTGGTGTGCGCTCTCAATCGTCTTCAGGTGCGTATGGAGCGTCTGCGGAACTGCTTCTGTCGGATGTGGGGGTTGGCTGGGAAGGCGGGAATGGTGGTGTGAGGCAAGACGAATCGGGTGGCACGCTGTTGGGTCATGTTTGCACACACCGGAGTCCGGACCGGCACTCCGTCCCGAATTCCGGAAATATCCTGTCACGCATCCCTTTTGAATACATACATTTACTTGTCAGGTTGAGCTGAGTGAAGACGACACGTGGACCTACAACACCGAGATTCAATCGCTCGGATATGAGGTTACGATGTCGCAAACTTTAGTTTGACACCGTAAGCGGCGCTAAGGCCTTATAGTGTCGTAAGAGCTGTGACCCTTATCAGAGTTTATCTGAATAATTTTTAGGCCTGTGTAAATCCTGACATTTTTTCCAAAATCGGTCCTGACATTTTGTGAGAAAAAAAAACAGGCCTTCACGCCTATAATCAGCGGTCCTATAAAGATCCCCGATAAGTCGCAGTATTTTTTGCGAAGGAGAGAGAAATTGGGGTTGTGGTACCTCCGGAAGTGAAGTCTATGTGCCTCGAGATAATCTTGATGCAGCGAACTGTGGGTCTGTTGCTTGTACCGTTCTCAAACGGTAAAATAAAATGCGGGCACTCACATTATAACGATTTATTAATATCTCCGGTCTATTATAAGCCGTTGCTAAGCTCGGCTAAGAGAAGCTTCTTATAACCGGGAAATTAAATTTGCGACAGAGTCTAAAATTATTGTTAGAATCGTTCTTGTGACTGGTTTACCCCTCATCTTTTTTTACGATTCAGCCCAGTTTTGATGGAAATCAGCTTGGTCTTGTTTGTTCTGCACAGCCTTGTATGGTCGAATCACGGAGATTTCCTTGCTGTTTACGTCAATCGATGATCTGTCGAACCGATCCAAAGACGCTTCGGTGGGCCAGGCCATCGATGGGAAGCAAACATAGGGGCTCTGGTGTCATGTGTGGAACCGTTTCAGGCCCGATTAGGCCTGGCCAGGCCAAATTCATCCCAGGCCCCTGTTAAGGTTGTCCTAGCTGTTTTCAGGTGGTTTTGAGGGTTGGAACCTGCTTCGGAGCACAGTGATGGAGTTAGGAGCCTGCGCCGCAGGCCGGGAAAAAATGGGCCCAGAACCGTGTGAAACCTGGTGAAAGACTCATCGTCAGATATTGAATTGAGCTTGGATGACGGATTAAAAATACAACAATTATCTTGAAGTGTGGACCCAGATGTGCGCAGGCCCAAAAAATAGGCCAATAGCTGTGAATGTAATAGAAATTCAATAGCTAATGAAAGATTTTAAATACCAGTAAATAAGAAATTCAGGGAACCAGGCTAAAAATAAGGGCTGTAAATGGAGAAGACTTTTGACACAGGTGCTGCGGATATAATGGTCAAAGAAGGCCACCCAGCTTCACGCATCGTCTCGGCTGATCGCGGCACCTGCCAAATTTTCAAACTCCGGGGACAGCTCGACAGCTGTCAACGAGTTGTACCAGTCTGTAAACACCGAAGCACTTGCCCCATTTTTTCGGATTCATTTACAGACTGGTAACGAGTCTATGGCAGAAAAGAGATTTCAGCAAGGTTCAAACCTGGGACCTTGAAAAATAAAATATTCAAGAGACAGCACAATAACCAATAAGACAGGACAAGAATTGAAGACAAGTGGCCCGAGGCTGCTAATATGTGGGGGGAGATTTTGAATAAATTTTGAATAGAAAAATTCTAGTTCCACACATGACACCAGAGCCAACATAGGGGCTGCTCGTTCTTTTGACCACACCTCCACCATCGGTCCCATCTCTACTACTTAGCAAGGTCCCGCCAGCTTCTGTTGACAACATCATTTCAACTTTCTCACAGTCAAAGAAATTGTAAGGATGGCCATCCTCACACGACGTACATCTGATGGCTTACATCAGCTTTGGTATCTTCCGCTATTTAAGACGACATCTTTTCTTATCTTCTTTACACTTACACACCGACTATCACCATCTTGTATCTTCCATCCGTTACTTGTAGCCTGGAGTCTCGCCGTTGGAATACACCGTGGTCCTGTCTGTTTGCGTGATCTCTGTCAGTGTTCTGTCGAGTCGACGACAGGCTTTCAGAAATCCAGAATCTCACCAAAAACTGCCCAGACTAAAATCACCACATCTGGGACTTTCAGGACCTGGCCTTCCCACCTATTATCATCTTTAAAAACAGCAGTTTTTTTTGACTTGTAAGATCAGTTAAGTTTGCATCAATTTGCCATCACAAGGCATGAGGAGAAATTGTGTGTGATGTAGATAAAACAATTATATACTACTTTAGTGTGTTTGTATTTGGGTTTTGAACCCTGGAGTGGGGAAGTTGGCAAATTAATGAGCGGGGATTCCCAGGTAGACTCGTACTGCCATGCGGAGCACTGGCCTCAAAGCCCATGTTAGACCTGTGACCGTCTGTCTATGAATTCTGTCGATAGACAGACCGGTTGATCTGAGTTTGAATTTGTATCATGCGAAATATACCCCAAAAGGCAAATTTGTAAGCATCCATCATTTATTGCCTGGCTGTATGTCCGCTATGCCAGGACCTTAAATTGGACCTCTAGGACATCCTAAATACCGAATTTTGAAGCTGTAATTTTACCCGAGATCAATAGAGCGAGTATTTAGCTTGCTGGAGGTCTCAGAGTAAGTAAAGTTGTTGGTGTTTGGTCTCGAGGTGATCTCCGATCCAAACACCAACAACTTTTAACAAAGGATTGCCAGCAAGCCAAGTACTTCGTCTATCGAACTCGGATAAATTTAGGGCTCCTAGATATACTATTCAGAATGTCCCAGAGCTTAAATTTACATCATTACACCAGCGGACATACAGCCAGGCCGATGATGATCGATGCTGACAAATTTTCCTTTTAAGGAATATTTCCCATGATACAAATTCAAACTCAGATCGACCAGCCTAATATGAGGTCACTTGATTCACTTAGAACTTTTTTTCCTGTTATGACCGACTTGCAAGTTTTTACCTACTTTTTACCTACTATGTAAGGTCCTATGCCTATGTACTATGCCTATGTTACATGTTTATGGCCTATCTTCGTGTCATACTTATGCAATTCTGGATTTGTGCAATATTTATGTATATAATTTTTATTGTGAGACCTGTTTGTTGGGGTGTGATGCGATCAAATCACGATTTTGGGATGCTAGCGGTTGTTGCCTGGTATTTGGCACGAGATTTGTTCTCCATCTTACTCAGTCTTACCTCGACTCGGATCTTTTAGAGGCGAAGTTGTGTAATAATCAGGATTGCAATGTAAATTATGTAATAGAAACGGGGTTCAACCCGGATGTGACTGAGAGCGCGGTGCGTATTGAATCAATATTATATTTAGTCCGCTCTGACTTAACAGATAAGATTGTAGATGATCAAGATTGCATCACATTAAGGTGTAAAGAGGATCAAAAAGAAATGTGAAGTTCAAATATCAGAAGATAAAAGACTATGTTCAATATGAAAAGAAAAAAAAAACTAAGTTCCACCTGAAAATTTACTAAGTTCACTTGCAGAGTTTAAATATGCGGGAGCTCCCCCGCACTGGGTTACGTGAGGCGGGAGCTCCCGTGCTTGTGGGCGTATAGGGCTGCATCATCGACGGAATCCTACAAAACTATTTACGACTTACGACGCACTTCTAACAAGCTAAACGGACTTGTACCGCTTCCCCTATTTCCCCCCGTTCATCTACTAAATCAGCAATGTCCGACAACGCCGTCCCGCACCCCCAATCTCCCCTTCATTCCCCCTCGCACCCTTCTCCCTCCAGCCGTTCCGCGTCTCCCGAGCCCCAGATGGAGCCACAGTTCCAGACACAACCATCTTCCTCCAGCCGCCGCGATAGAGGCCGGTCGCAGCCGCAACCCTCGTTCGACCAGCAGCAGCTCCAACAACACAACAGCCCCAGCAGCGGCAAGACCAGAGTCAGGCCCTCCCTCAGCAGCCGCCGCAGGCCGGCCAGGTCCTCGGGAACAACCTCGGGCAGGTCGGCGGCAGCGGTTGGCAGCAGGGTGGTCAGAAGAAGGAAGCGTTGAAGCTGCGCCTCGACCTCAATTTGGACGTCGATGTGCAGATCAAGGCAAGGGTGCACGGAGATGTTACCCTCTCGCTCCTGTGAGTATTATTTGATTTTTCTATCCCGCATAAATAAATTGATTCTTAGAAACTGAACATAACCAGAGACTGACGAACTCTTCCGCAATGGGCGACCTCCGGAAAACGGTCGGATATATACGACTAGAACTTTTTTAAATACTTTACCCAGATATGTAGTCCTGCCACTATAGTATTTGACTCGTAATGGACATGGACTCTGATACCTATCCAAATGAGTGAAGCTTTCGACACTTAAATATGACTGCCGTGGACGAGCATACTTGTGTTGGATTGAGAACCATTGAATAGGGAAGTAAAGTCCGAGTCCCAAAAGTCGATCCCGCATCAGCGAGCCGGTCCCAGAATCGGGGTCAATACCATTTGAAGACACCATATACAGAGGACGATAATGAAGATACAGCGCTCAAGGCACATGGCGTGCGACTGGGGCGAATGAAACATCCACCGTTGTTTATGCCTGCAGGAGGATCATGTTCGATTCGTGGCGGGCGCTCTAACATGTCGTGAGTGTTTTTTTCTCTCTTCATGGCAGGCAGACCCATTCCCTATGTACCACCCCAACCTCCACACATTCCAGGTGGTACTATCAGCAAATGAGCCGCTGTATACCAGAAAATGAGATATAATAGCGTACCCAACCAGATTCACACCCGCTTTTGCTGCATTCTATCGCCAATTCTATGTCAGCATGTTCCGCAGCAGTGACGGGAGATCCACAATTGCAACTAGGTCAACAGCCATGGCTTTGCACGTACTCTTCAACGTGATCCCGCTGTTTTTGTGGCTAGTAGGTAACCTGTGCGCAGCTGAAGGAACAATATTGTCGGGATTGACGGGCTGCAAGGGTGCGTTGTCTACTTCTACTTCGTCGATGTCCGAGACCGGTTCCTCGACTGCCATTATGTCCGTCGGTTGAACCCGAGAAAGCTAAGATATATTTATATCATTTTGAATGCGCTCGATAAACAAACGGACTCACAGGTTGTTGGTTGGAGGACCCAACTCCCGATGTTGAGGACTCGGAGGTGAGCAGGGGAGCATGTGCAATGTTGTGGACCAGCGGTAGACTGGCCAGGGAGGCTGGCGGGCGGGCCTTTTGCCGTGCCTGAATCGACGATGCTTTTTTTAGACGCGTTGCGAAGCAGAAATTGATTGTGATGCGCCCCAATAACGAGACACAATGCCAAATAAAGCCAAAACGTGTCAAAGAATCCTCAAAACCGTCATAGAACTTGTCTCGTCAGCCCTAAAGTCAACAACAAGCTCTAGCAAGGCTCAGAATATCAAATGCGTAAAAGGGTATATAATTTTTTTTTCGCGACCACAGGGGACCCCCCCCAGGTATAAGTAGCAATTTTTTATCTTGGTACCCCTTGGTGCAAAGTCTCTGCTGATTATTTGAACAAGCAATAAGGCCGGACGAGCTGAAACCAGTAGCACGCACGCAAAACTTGAAAATCCGACGTGCACAATGGCTTTTGGAAGGACCCGGTCGAGACAACCGGGTGCATGCTTCGCGAAGGAAAATTTCAAGAATGTGGCAATCTATAGTGGTGAAGAGAACTGGATAAGGCGGTGAAAAAAAATAGCACCAATCTCGGAGAATTCGGACGGACCGCCTTTACAGACAGCAAATCCGTTCTCAAGCTGGGAACAGAGGCTATTCGGGCTCCGGGCCCCACGTTCGAATGCGTGTCCGATAATCGGGCTGTGGAAGTTCAGCGCGATGTGGGTGACCAACGCATGATAAAATTGGCCGTGAGTACCAGCTCACCTCGATGAGCCTGGCGATTTTGGTACAGAGAAGAAAGTTTAGACGATATACCCCGGAGGTTCTGAGGCACTGCAACAGCTATTTGACAATCTATTCATACCGAACTTGAACAATCTAAGATGCCAGCACTGCCTTGCTGATAATCATCTAGGCACTCAAGACACCTTGTGCTGATGTGTGTGGGATAAGTCAGGATAAATATATTATACTCAGCTATATCCCCTTGCTCGGCAATATTGCGGCAAGGAATGTCGTCAGGACAGCAGGTATTCTGTCGGTGGCCATCGCACTCGAGAAACCTTTTTAACTAACCAAGCACTGTCCAATTCAAGTCCAAGTAAATACGAGTGCCTTTGGCCGAACACCTGGATTTACCGTAAACGGAACAAGGGCGGGTGTTGTATTCGGTTTCTAGCACTTCATATCTGCCAAAGGTCTCAGCATCTATCAATCAAGAACCTGCGTTGTTCTTCCTTCGCTGCCCGTAAATTCAAGAAGCTTCCCGGTGCGCCCGCATTTTACGATGTTAGGTCCCTCGTTCTTTCTGGTGACAATGCTTGCGAGCCTTGCGGGAGTCACTCATGCCAAAACCGACTGGTCTATGGTCACCCCCATCCCCTACCTCACCATGACAATGATGATCTTCACGGTTCTCGCCATCGTCGTCACCATAGTCCAATCCTTCTATTGCCTCGCCGCAGTAAGAGGAGTGGATGTTGGGCGTGGCAAACGGCTGTTTATCGTTCTCCTTCCCGGCCTCGTGTCTCTTTTGGCACTATACATCCTGCGCGCCTATTTCCTCACTCATTATCACCCTACCACTCATTATAACCCTATCACTCATTCATCCCGTGCCCTCTACGCCATGCTCTACTTCACCGAGCAGTTCTCCAATATCATGATTGCGGCCTCCACAATGGCTCTGTTGCACTACACCGAGCGAGACTGGTATGAAATTACCATCAGTCTCCGTATCAGGACGGCTCTAAGGACGCTCCTCGTTGCTGTCTGGCTGGCGCTGGTGATCGCCCAGACCGTCATGTACCGACCGCCCTCCGACGTGGACCACAACGCTCTTTTGACCATAGCTTTGTACCAAAACAGGCTTGCCCATGCCATCATCGGCGTCCATAACTTCGTCAGCCTCGATATCGCTATCTCGTCCTTCGTACTGTGGATCCACGTGAGGAAAAGTGAATCTCAATCTCCAGACCTGGAATCCGGACCAGACAATGTACGTCCTTCGTCCTTCATGCCTGCTGAAATCCTTGGCAACAGTAGAGCTGACCCCCCGTTCAGCGCCTCAGTGAATTTCCGGAGCCGGAATCTGGACCAGAAAATGTGCGTCTGTCGTCTTCACTCCTTATCAAGCGCATGGAGAGGGAAAGTTGACCCCCGTCAGAACCTCATAGAAGTTGCGGGCCCGGGATCCAGATCAGATCACGTACGTTCTTCGTCCCTCAGTCTTTCTAAAATGCCTGGAAGGGGAAAACTGATCTCCGGGTTTAGCACGCCACTGAATATCCGGACCCGGAATCTGAACAAGAGATTGTACGTCCTTCGTTCTTCACACATCCTCAGTAGCTGATCCCTGGACCAGCGTCACAAATTCCTCCTGTTCGCAGCCTCACTCCTCGCCATCCGCGCACTCGCCCTCCTCGTCATGCACGTCATCTCCGTCGTCCCAATCCCCGCACATCTCGTCACCGTCATCTGGAACGTCATCCTCTTTGGTTGGCTCGTGCTCGATCCGACACTCTGCTACGCCGCGCTGTACATCTTGCTGCGCGCATCAGGCTTGCCAAACCCGTTCCAATTCAGATGGATCGTCGCGGCGTGCGCTGTAGTAGTCGCGGCGGTGGTCTTAATGGTGGGCGCGTGTTTGATAGGCATGGCAAAGGGCGAGAGTAAAACATATGAGATGAAGGATAAGACTACTGGAATCACGCACAAGATCGTGGTGCAGGAGCGGTGGTAGTAGTTTAAAGTTGAATTCGGCATACTTAACGCCACATTCATTTATTCTCTCAGGTTATTGTATATATACTGGACTTTCTTATACAGTCTCATACCCAACCGCGGTTTCGAGGTTCATCAAACATGAGTAGTATGTAAAGCTGATACAGAAAAATGAGTTACAGGAAAATTCGGACCGTGCGTGATGTGATGAAATTGTGACTAGGGGCCCAAAAATGCGAAAAAAAAAACATATCACCTACATTTTCTTTTTCGGTGGGTCCCAAGGACGGGAACCTCGCCATTACGAGGGTGATGGCGAATCGGTCGCCAGACCGATTAAGACCGAACATGCCGAACGGCAAACCCTCAGCAATCTGAGGCCATTTCCGGCGAAATATAACCCTCGGAATGACCGATTTTTCCGTGCTTTATTATCCCCTTCTGGAACCGCTCTAATTCAACACTTTTTTGCGCTTGATACTTGAGTGAGAGCAAAAAAGGAGGGGACAGAGAGGCAGTCAGGCATCGACCCCGAGTCGAACGGAACCTTCCACATGACAAACAGGCTTCGAGAGACAACTGAATGCACACCACCGTGCTACCAAGTGCTTAGTTCTCTTCTGTTGCACCTTCTTTTATCGAAGTAAATACATTCTCAACCACCGAATAAAAATATTACCGGTAACCGGCCTCCGAGCAGGCACCACAACCGCGCTTTGCACCTGCCGTTACTTAAGTGCCGGCTCCTCAGCCCAAAATTGAACCAAAAAAGAAATGCACCCTCCCCGAGTCGAACGGGGCCTTTCATTGAAAGTTGCTCCCTCTTGCTTCATTTACATGGATGCACGCCGCCGTGCTACGAGTGCTTCATTACTCTCTTCCGCACTTATCGCCTTAAGGAAAGACAACCTGGCCCCAGGTTCATGGATCAGATAGACAGGTCTCGAGCGATCAATGTGTACATGTTTATTCAGATACCGGATGGGGACGAGCCTATCAGAGGGTCCTTAAAACCGGTTTGTGTTGAGCTGTCTCAGCATTGATAGCCGGAGCTAGGCGCGCACGTGCGTCTAGGTGGCATGGCAACCCCGGTCTAGCCGGTTAAGCGGCTCTCACAGCAGGGAGACCAGCATGAGTGTAGACGGGCAGACGTGTCTGCACTGTGTGAGCTAGAAGGCCCCCGGTCACTCCCATATAACTGGATCCGCCGTAAGGTAAATCAACCGTCGAATTTGGGACATCCCCGGTCCGCTTCGTAAGGTAAATCAGCCCAAGGCGAGCCACTCTAGGTCCACCGTAAGGTAAATCGGGCGCCGCCCGAGAAAAATTTTTTGGACAGTATTGTGTAGAGTGGCCCAAATGATTGTGTTCGATAGCTCAGTGGGATAGTTGTTTATCCTTGTAGTTCTCTGCACATTCCCAAGTCGCAAGTTCGACTCCCCTTTAAGTTTTTTTCCCTCGCCTTCCAATCATAGTGTGCAGGCAAGCAGACCACAACATTACACCGCTTTTGACAATTTTCACTCACGTCGAAGCTCACATCTAAGCTCACGGTCCTCCGCCGTGATGGTTCCGAACCTATTTCGGTATAATGTTCGCACCCCTAGCAAGGATCTACCCAGTATGCTCTCCTCTACCCAATTGCATTGTTTTTGACGGGAAGACACCAGAGCGCGGGACCCTTTTTAAATCTCGTCCCGAAGCTGTTGCATTCAACTGGATGCAATGGTTTTTAATGAACATAATTCTCTTCCTGCTTCCGACACTTGCAGGAATCACCATAGGATATTTTGGGGGCTCTCAATTGGGCATCTACAATCACCAATCTCCTCTAGATTTGGCATATACTCTAGCTTACGGCGCCATTTGCTCTGGCGCAGCTCTGGATTGTATCGGTAAACCAGCTTTTAGCATCACTTTATTTAATATTTATGCTCGTTTTTCAGCGGCTATACTCTTTCCTCGATTTTCCCGTTATCACCTTGTTATTCCACTAATTCTGGGCCGACGTCGCCATCGCTCCCATTTCTCATTCATGTCCCAGCGTCGGATGAACAAAACTTGTGGCAGATCTCAATCTCAATACACTGTGTTCATTAAGGGACTCGGCGGGAGCTCCATACCCATATGTACGTCTTGCGTCTTCGTCCTCTCTTCTTTGTTATGGAGTATGATTTAATTCCGCCACAGTTGTCACAAAAAACACCACCATAGACGAGATTTATCAACACCTCAGTGACTTGGGACTGGTACCGAGCGACGGACGCAGTTACCTTTATTTTACTGTGGAAACTCGACGCGTTGTCTGGGAGGATACGCTCGAGTCCCTTGACATCGGACCCTTGTCTAATTTGCACCTGAGGATGACCCGCCCTGGAGGAACAAATGGCCGTTCGTCAATCTCTCCAGACTGCTTTGACGTTTTTAATGATTTCTACAGATGCAGGTGGATCTTCGTCACAGCAAGGCAACTCCAGCTTGAAGAATTCCGAAACCATCGACCTAGTTTCGGATGACGAACCCCCGTTTGACCCAGCTGAATGGATTGGCACCAGAAAACGCTGGGCCGATGTTCCCCCGTATGTTTGGGCAGGTGGATCTTCGTCACGGCAAGGCAACTCCAGCTCGAAGAATTCCGAAACCATCGACCTAGTTTCGGATGACGAACCCCCGTTTGACCCAGCTGAATGGATTGGCACCGGAAAACGCTGGGCCGATGTTCTCCCGTACTCTACAGATGCAGGTGGATCTTCGTCACAGCAAGGCAACTCCAGCTCGAAGAATTCCGAAGCCATCGACCTAGTTTCGGATGACGAACCCGTGTTTGACCCAGCTGAATGGATTGGCACCGGAAAACGCTGGGCCGATGTTCCCCCGTACTTTTGGGCAGCATGTCTGGCTGCACGCGAAATTTCCACCTCTTTAATTCGAAAAATTCCATCTCGAGACATTTCCGTGACCAAATTCCTATCCATAGCCTTGCCCGAGGTCCTCTCCGACGATTCAGCCTTCCCTCGACGCACCACTGCATGGTTCAGTTCCGATGCTCCCAACTGTGAGCCCGACAGAGTCTGGTCTATTCCTATCCCACCTCCTTCATTCCTTTACACGCTTGAAAATGTGGTGTCTCAGGCGTGGCTCAATGGTGCGCAGTCGATTGCAGATCCAACCGACTCAAATCTGCGTCTTCCTCTGTGGACACTGTCATTCTTTCGCAAAATTATTGAACATCACGAAGCGCAGCAGAAATGGTCAGACAGTCGAGATTGGCTCCCGGACAATGAACGGTACCTTTTGGACCATGTCGGATGGGACTCTGTACACGTTGCTGGCGCTGATCATGGACAACTCGACTGGACCCGACTTATCGACGATGAATGGCTTTCTGGCGACAACATCGATGGCATGATGCATGAGATACAAACACGTGTATCTGAAATTCCTACGCTCGCAGCTTCAACAATTATCGCGTTCTTATCTTTCCAATTCGGCATTACAAAATCCGCCACGGAGGGACCCCCGAACCGAAATCTGAAACGGTTTTTTGCCCCCTACGTGGCCGCAATCAAGGCAGGAAGGTCGATCATGTACTTTCCAGTCCACGTTAATAATAACCACTGGATTGCGTTCTATATCAACTTCGCCAACAAGACGTTTGGATACGGTATTTTTGCTCCTCCTTTGACAATGAGCTATATACTGACTCTATTCAGGTGATTCCATGTGTCGTAGCTCCGTCCCCAAGACTTTCCCATTCATCGTTCATCTCAAACAGTGGTTGAGCGTCGAATTTCCTGGTCAATTCACAAATCTAGGCGACTCCTTAGCCCACTCCGCTCAAATGGATTATATCCATTGCGGGATATATACCGCGAACACCTTCCAGCATAAATTGTTCGGGACTCCAATATTGATTCTGTCCGACTGCAGATTTGTCCGGCTCCAATGGTTTAAAATATTCATGCACAAAGCTGGACTTGGTGTGGTACGTGGGGTTCATTCACTTTATATTTGGCTTTGAATACTCGCAACAGCTGGCCGAGTCAGGAGACTTCGAATCTCGCAAACATTACAATTTCTTCGCAGATGATGATGCTCACGACACAAAATCAGTTGCTACATCGAAGACACGTACAGCAATGTCCATTAACGGTATCCTCAATCCCACGCCCTCGAGTGGTCCCGATCAACCCGAGGTCGCTATATCTTCCTCTCCAAACTCAGAACGAGGCTCAACCCCGCCATTCGACGGTCCTGATCAAGGCGATGCCCCTGTATCCTCCCTTCCAAACCCAGAACCAGATTCAACCATACCATTCGTGGCTTCAGAACCGTCACCACCTCCCGCAGAAGTCACAGATAAACTGGTAGAACGTAGTCATATATCTCATCCAAACCTACAACCTGCGACGGGCACTGTACTTACTTCCAAGTCCGCTGTGAAGCGAAAGCGCCCCAGTAGCGTGGATCTTGACACAGACCAGGAAAGGTGGTTCATTTCGTCTTCCGAATATTCATGCTGCTTATACCAACATCATATAGGGAGCGCGTGAAAGTTTTCGCAGGAAGGAGCAAAAAATCCCAGGAAGTACAGTCCCGCGCAAAAAGGACAACAGCTGAAGAACGTTGTCAAGAGCTCTTGTCCGATCCTAACACCGTCAAAACACCGTCGGGCGCCCTTAAGGGCACACCTCACGAGGTTTACTGTAAATGCCAGCCCAATAAACCACGAAAACTGGAGCCGACGAAGGACTATATTGTGAAGAATTGGAAGTCGCACCAGAGAGTCTGTGCTATCGTCACAAGCATCAATCCTGGCTCCCGAACGATGACCGTAGCCACTCCAGCCGTCTCCATTAAGGTATTCTCTATTTCTCCACATTAATTATCGAATATTTCGAGACTTTGAGTCGCAGGCCGGGATTTCAGCTTTTTTTACTTTAAAGTCTTCTGCACCTAAAAAAATGGTCCCCACTACCATTGCGACCACACGGCGTGATGTTATTGTGGCACTATGTTTCACTTTTTGGGCACGCACTTTTAACTAATCCTTGCATGCAGGATCGACGTCTTGATGCGCATTATTTCAATAATCCCGCACCCAGCAAATATAGAGCGCTCGAGAAGGCCGTAGCCAGAACCGAACTCGAAGAAGAAGTCGAATGTCTTGGTCTTCGCGGGGACAGCTACCAGGTGTATGCGTGGCAAATTGGGGAATCATTCATAGGTGGAGTCTCGGCCATCGAATGGATTCGACTCTCGCGATGCCTATTTCCATACAAGGCATGGACTGATGCATCGTGCGACTCGGAAGACAGTGATTCTGCGGACTTGCCAGACGAGATCCCGGAGAAAGCTGTCCGCGAGGCGTGCGCACTAACCGCAGCGGTGACACTTGCAATGCAGGGGATACCTCCGAAAACGAACAAACTCCCGCGACGCCCCGACTGGACTGATTTCGAGAAGGGACGTTTGCATCAAAGTCTACTGGTTGCTGCACGCTGGATTGTTTATGCTGGCACTGGATCCGTTTTCGCAAAAGGTTGCCGAGGTGTTACCACGAGTCTGGACCACACCTGTTCGGCTTGCACTGCCGTCGGGCGTCTTGAAGGACTCAAGCGGGCTATTCGTCGGGCTCGCGTGAGGGCCCAACTACCGCCAGACGAATTCACAAAGACAATGGCGAAGCGGCTGGCTCATACCCCACTCATGTACAGTGAGCATGCTGCTGCAGCTGCGAAAGCAAGTTTGGCAACACCGGCTGTGATGAAGATTCTTTCTTCGAAGGCTAAACATGGCCCCGCTGGCGTATTCTTGAGTTTGTACGAACAAAGCCATCGCGGTGATCTCGATGACCAAGAAACCTTTGTGGCAATATCCGGACAACTCTCGGAGAAAGTGGAGCGCAGCAAGGATTTGTCGGGACGCGCGATACATGGCATGCGCTACAGTCCACTGTTCGCAAAGTATTGCACTCTGATGCGCTCCTATGGTCCACGATCCGGGGCTCAGTATGACTTGATGCGCGGGATGACGGGCGGAATATCTCCACGTCAAATGCGGTAGGACTTATTCTATTGACGCGAATCTTCTAATTTGGTGCTGTAGTCGCCGTGTTGCCAAATCATCCACAAAGATGCTCAGCTCCGAGCTCTGCACTCAAAATCTCTTCCCTGCCCTAGAGTTCGCCAAATTAATGAATTATGATGGGCCTTGGATTTGTGCCGGCGACGGTACTAAGGTACGGCTTATGTATTCACGTCGCAAAGTTCTTACACGAGCATTTACAAGCTGCGCCCACTTCTCACGGTTTCGACCGAATTTAGCGTCAAGGACGCAGCCCATGTTGTGGGATCGACGTTCGCCTTGCGCAATGTTCTATTCAAAAGCTCAGAAGAACAGTCGAAAATTACCTCGGATATTGACGCTGCTAAAGCAATCGCAACTCAAGTATGGGTTCTGGCCATTAAAGTATGCCGTCTACCTGTTCTAACGGGCTCAAATGTCTCCTGATATCGATCCTAGATACCGTTACCCAACATGCCGGTCTTTCCAGTTGCATTCATTCCCAACCAGGGCAAGATGAAGGGTACGGAGTACTGCAACTACCACCTGAAACTTCGCGAGCTCTGCGGTGAACTCGGCATGAAACTACTTGCCAGTGGTGCCGATGGTGCCAAGTCTGAGGTCAACGCTCAGCAGCTGATGATGAATGCCAAAACAGAGGCGTATCTCACATATACTAACGAAAAATACGGCGTGTTCCTCAGCTGCCCTGTGTACGCAGATACTGGCCCCCACATATGCACCACCGACCCTGACCACGCACGGAAGACCGCCAGGAATAATTTCCTGTACGGTACTCATTTTCTCATCATCGGATTCTACTTCATATGCCACGCTATCTTAATGTTCCTCCTCACCCTCGCTCTCGTTCCACTTTATATTAAAGATATTTTCAACCCGGACAAACAGGACGACGGTGCAGCACGACGGCTTTTTACGCACAAGCTGTTCAAATTCCTGGTTACTTCCAACGGAGAACTCCGGCACCCATCCCTCGAAGGGGTTTTCATCTTGACTTTCGTCTTCGGTATGCTGTGGCTTATGATTTATCTGTCCAACTCGTTGACCAGCTATTAGGGGAACTCTTCGATGCGTGGATGAAGCGCAGTATGCCTCATACGGAGCGTATTGTCTGCGTGTTCCGCGCGCGCCATTTTCTCACCATATGGCGCTCAAACATTGTCAATGCCGAATCTCGCTATCCGGACTTGTTCTCGAAGCAAAGCAGCTTCTTGGCAGATTCATCCTTCCTCATTTTGATACGCCTTTGCGATCAGTTCGTGTTGCTCAGCCTCGCACATCTTGAGCACTATCCCAACGTTCCTTTTATGCCCTGGCACCACGGCACTCATTTCCTGGAGCATTTCTTCGGCATTGCGCGCTCATTCATCACTGATTTCTCATTTGGCCAGTTGATTGAAATGTACAAGCACATTTTAATTCGTGTGCGCATCCTTGCGTCGGGCCAATACAATACGAAGAAGGAAAAGGACTCGAATAACGGATATGCCTTCGATTTCGTTGACGCTGGTCTCACCGCGGAGGAGATCACAATGCTCAAGGATATTCCATCTCGTGTGGATATTGATCGTGCTTGCGAGACGGCCTGGGCAGAGGCTGCAGCGATCGCGTCGCAATTTGCTAAAATGCACATTCCGACACTCCCACTCAAGCCGTCGGATATCCATCCCCGATTCCAATCTGCTAATGAAACAACTGCCATAGAGGAAGAATCCGATGACGAAGAAACCTTGGAGGCCACGCCTCTAGGGCTGGGCGAGAAGGAATTCAAATCACGCGCCGTGCGTGTCCCACGCCAACCATCTCCCATGGTTCAATCCACGGAACACAAATCTCTGCCCGGTTCCCACCTGAAACCTGCTGAGGCACTCGCTCATGCGTCACACCACGTTCTTTTTTTTTTTTTTTTTTTTTTTTGTGGAACGTTTGGAATAGCATCAGGAAAAGCCCTTTTGAGGCCCCTCGGATCAACCCGAGCCGACATAGTCGGTCCCTTTCAGCCCGTTATAATTGGTGGCTTAGGGATAGAAACCTTGCCGAATAATGTAGCTCCACGGGTCGAAAATGCATTAACGCACGAACGGCAAATGCCGAACAGTGTGGGACTCAACCGAAGTCACTACCCACTAAAAACGCCCTAAAACGGTTGCAACCTGGTTCGAACCCTCGTCACTGAGGCCAAGCGATCTTCGGATTACCCAAAGATCAGGACGCGTGTTACACCGCTCACCCACGCGGTCCCTGTCACACCACGTTCTCACGGAGCAGTTCTTTGCCGATGGGGCGGACAAATTGGAGGATGAACTCGACGAGATTGAGGAACAACTCGAGAGTAACCCAACTACCAAAGCGACCATATCCGGCCGCATGCAGATTGCGCACCTGCTTAACCCTGTGAAACCTGCTTTTATAGGACCGCAGATTCGCCCGATTCCGACATTCCTTGTGGCCGGACTTCCCATTTCGCGCAGCGTCTTGGTTGCTCAGCGTACCGATCATTGCGCAGGGACGCTCGTTCATTCAGAGGAAGACCGGCAGCCAGAGACTGATGTCCGTTATCTGGGGGGGAAATTTTCTCTCAACCATGCAGCCCACCAGCTGAAAGAGTCGGTCCAACAGAGCGAGGGTTTACGCGCTGACACGGCCTTCCAAAAGGGCCGATGCCACCGCTGGATCGCAGCTGGAAAGCCAACTGAATGGAATGTTGGTTGCAACCTTCATGATGCCCTCCAAGTCTCTGACCTTGTTGGTGAGATTTCTTAATTAATTCCCATTTGTGGTGCGCTGATGGTTTTCCTTTGAGTGCCCAACATCAAGTCTCGAGGCATTACTGGTGTTACCGTGCTGAGTCTCGAATCGCTGGTAATGATGCGGTCAGGATTGCGCATTTATTTAGGGAAGGTTAGGGGTATTTATCGCTATGGCTCTGTCTCCGGAAATCACGACAGTTTCACGGACGCGGAAACTGTTGACGGACTCAGCTATCTTAGCCTTGAGGTATACGAACAGGTATGTAACGATGGCTTAGGACTCAATTTTAAGGTTTCTAACCTAATGGCGGTGTAGCTTGGGCCAAATCGTAATCTTTTTCAGCATATTTCGCCGTCGGAAGGCCCATCAAGCTCGGACCTTGCACTATTCACGCATGCTCCTATCTCAGAGCTGATTTATCTTTTGGCGGGCGCAGTCGAGACTTTCACTATGACAGGTGGTGATAACGGATGGGAACGCTGGCAAACCCTCAACAGAAGTGAATTACGAACAGTCTTGAATCCCGTTGAAGACGATGAAGAATATGGCGAGCCAGAAGAAGGGGGCAAAAAAAGGAGGCCAAAGGGTCCTCGTGGTGCGGTAAAGAAGCAGAAGACTGCCAAGTCGCGTGCACCGACGCGGGGTGTGCGAGGGAAGGTCCGGGGAGCCTCTAAACGCGGGAAAACGGCGAAAAAATAGCGTGGGAAAAAATTATATATACATACGGTCTGGCGTAAGGTAAATCAACGACCTGGCGTCCAAAAATCGTAAGGTAAATCAACGAAAATTTGGAAAAACAGGCGGACCCAGTTATAGGGGAGTGACCGGGGGCCTGAGCTAGACCTGTCTCACAGGTCCTCAACATGTGCCTGGTCGAGCCAGTCTAGACCTGACAGGTCTAGCCAATCAAGCGCACATAGACCGGTTATCAACTGATCTAGACCCGTCTCACAGGTTCTATATTTTTATGGTTTTAGGGGCCCTCTGAACGCAGTGATACGTAGCGTCCTAGGTTGTAGATCTTCATGAACTTGGTTTCCCCTGCTGTTGCGCTAGCGTTTTCATTGCATAACAGCACATCAGTGAATAAGATTTCCCAAGAGAATAAAGACACCTACTGTCGAGGAACCAAATCATCTGCGCCTTGCGCTGCTTCAAAGGTGCTTTGCGCTTTTCCGAGCTGTACACCCACACCACCTTACCACCGAGGTCCTCCGCTGGACCGGGCTCTATGGCACGCAGTCGCAGGTTGGGTCTATCACGCCCCGGCGGGTTCGGCCTGCGCTGGGCGGTTGCGCTTAGAGTTGGTATCCCCCAGATAAAGCGTGAAGTACACAGGCCAACTAAACAATCGCACTAAGTCATTCATCTGTGAGATATCGGCCACAGGTGAAACGTACACGCTCCAATCCACGTTCCGCAGAGGGCCTAGCCCCGAAGATTGATGCACGCAATGCGGAACAAGTCAGCGGCGCGCGGTGACCCCAAAATGGAGGCCCGTAGTCGCCGCTGACTTGGGCGTGCCGCCGCCACGCAATTCAGGAGCGCGAGATTCGTCCCAAATAGGTACGATAGGGGAATTGCATGAACAGGGGGGCTCAGTAGAGTGCGTAGAGGGTGGAGAAGAGAAAAATGAGACAAAATGGAGGAAGACGACGCACCTGAGGCGGAATGCGTAGGCAGACGCCACAACCAGCGGAACTGGAGGGTAGATATTGCGCCCCAGTGTTTAAGCACCATTTTCAAGGGCGCAGAATGTGAATATGACATTGGCGAAGCGATAGGAGAACGTCATGTGGCGGTGTGCGGGAGGGCCAGCAGATGCGGGCGAGCGAGCGATTAGGCAGGAAAAGGGAGGCGGCAGGTCTAGAGGTGGAGAATCGAGGTGGGGAGACTCACAAGAACCGGAATTGGTCCAAACGAAGACTAATCGCGTTGGCCCTGTGCAAATTTGTCGAAAAAAGGGCGGTGTATGAGCTGGCGTGTGGAGAAATGCAGTGGAAAAATAAGGCTCAAATGATGGTGACAAATACTGATTGCTCTAGAGAATTCACTTTAAATCCCGCTCCCTCTGTATATTCTCAACCCAGTAGGAGACTGAAAGTTGACCACGCTAAGACACAAAGCTATCAAACAAGTTTGGTTTGTGAAAATGGTATTACTGTACTATTTCAACCAACTGTTCAAATAACGCGTAACGGCGACCTGTGAACTGAACACTTTGGACCCCCGTAACGCGTAACAGGCCAGAATTTGTCCAGATTTGGGTCAATTGGGGTCAAAAATAAAAAATCGGCGGCCCGGATACCCTATTATGGTAATTTCCCACGGAATGAACACCACTTCTAGTGAACACTACTGCGTAACGCGTAACACCCTGTGAACACTTGGTCGAAATAGTACAGTATATCAACAGTTCTTGATGGATTGGATTAGAGGGTGAATAGAAAGGCAGAACGGAAGCGAATCCGATTGTATAGTTTTTATTTCGAAAACCGCAATATATAAAAAGCACTCGCTTCACATACGGTACTGTCAGCGTGTTGGCACTATTTTATTCACAGGTGGGTGGACGTTGGACCTGAAATTTCGATAGATTGTCAGAATCAATATTCTGAGGAGTCTGAAAGGTCACCCACTGAGGATACACACCGGGAGCGCAGGTCAGTTGGTGTAAGTCGGCTGTGTAGGGTGCAGAATCCTGTCAGCGGGAATTTTGTATCATTTTTTCTGATGCTGGATCGGAATAAGGATCCCCCACGGGAAAAACTTTGGATGAGAGAAATGTGCATTGGAGGGGGGGCAACCCACCGCGTCAATATGCCCAGTGGCCGTTCTGACGTTCAAGCATGGTAAGCCCATGTGTGCAACGAAGGGTTATTTAAAAACTGAATAATGTTAGTATTACTGGGGGCAACATGATCTACTCGATCCCGTAAAAACACAAACATAATCCCCACGCGCCCTTTGTCAGCATCCAGAGTCAGTTTATCATCCCAGTGTGTCTTCCTCCAAATCGCGGGCTTGTAAAGCACGGCCAAGCGCGAGGCGCGTGTCTTCCAGATGTTTGATCTGATCGGGGCTGAGTCCCCCCTCCTCAAGAAGCAACCTCTCAAGCTCGGCCCCACCTTTGAAGGGGGGAAATCAGAGAGAACGAAGTATGATAACAGTGAAGTGCGTACTTTCGACAACGGACCATAACGCATCTAGGTCGCTCCGCGTAAGCGGAGCCTGCGCCGTTGTATCAGTGGGCTCTGATTCGGGAATTTCCAATTCTCGGTTAGACATTTCGCCAAGGCTCGGCAAGGGAGAATGGGAAGACAGGCAGCGCCAACAAAAGAACTCTTTCAAACTTCCCACGCAGTCCGTGTGACTCCATCGGCCACAAGAGCTACATTTCAATGTGGGTCGCACATTAGCTTCTGAAATATTAAGGAATGGATTAAAATGTACACGAGAGGTGAAGTCTTGCTCACGGGGTTCGCCACATATACAGTCAAACACCTCGTCAACGCTCACGACCTCGCCGCAAATGACACAGATTTCGCACGGAGTCGGCGCATCAAGACATACCACTGCACTGCAAGCAATAGTCGGCGCGAGCATTATCTCTTCCCGGACATAACCGGCGCAACGGTGAGGAGTGCCTCCGCTGGAATCCACGGCACGTGACTTGGGCAAGGATAAAGACCTGGTGTCGACGTCCATTCTTAGCTGATTGGCGACGCTGTCCAAGGATCGTTGTTCACGATCTATAGATAGCCAGAGGTACTCCCGTCGCGGCGAAACTCCGGTTGCACTAGGCTCCCGGGAATTCTGCGGCGATAATGTCTCGACAGGGTGGTCTGGGATCAGAAAATATTCGGGTGATGATCCTGATCCCGGGGGGTTATGCTCGGCAGTGCTCCTTGCAATGTAATCGACTAGATCCCAACCCATGAGAAAGTGCTGACAACGGTACTAGAGAAAACTTACCGTGTGTAAGACGATTCGCGGATATCAGAACCTGCATGGCTCCTTCAGGGACAACCATTACAGATTGAAAAATAGTACCTTCTGACAAAGTTCATCCAAGAGAATCCAGGAGTGGTCTTGCGGCTGGGACTGAACACGTGCAACGGTACCCAACCGTGATGAGGGGGGCCCGTTGATGCTAATTATGAATCGATCGTCCAAATCAAGGAAGACGTCGAAATTCTTAAAAAAACAATCAAGGAGAGTGACCGACGAAATATTGAGATATTAAAGACGCACTTTAGTTAACATGCTCTCCAGTGAGACACCTGAGATTTCCAGATGATTCATTCCTGCCTGCATCACAATTGAAAGTGAAGATACTTGGTTTCTGACAGTGATACCCACTGAAAGACCTGCAACCTATGAAATCGTTAGGCTTCGGCAGCAAATGCAGTTCAAGGTATGCGAACCATCTTAAACCCGAGAATGATGCTTCTCTCGAGAGTTTCCTTCAGCGCTGTTGCAAGTGGCTCTTCGGCGCACTTCCAATAAACTGGGAGAAAATGACCATCTTTTCGACCATGGATATAGTGTCCTACCATCCTCGTACGCAATAAAGTGGCTTAAGGATATCCGCGAGGAAACGCCTTCGATCCGCAGGATATTTGGATGCCTGGAATTCGTGAATTATACGCTTGAACAGAATATGGTCGTCCGCACAACAGTCCTTTGGATAGAGCCAACGTCGATTCCAAGCGCTTCAGCTATTTAGAGGACGAAAATTTTCTCTTCTGAACTCGAACCTTTCGCGCGGTCGCCCCCCGGTTAAAGACCTTGACAATCACAGCGTGACCTCTGTTTTGGCCAGTATGCAAGAAGTACCCTTGGCCTCGCCCAATCTCACGAATAAGTTTAAGGTGCTTGGTGGGAATAATCTGAAGCATGTTCATCAATGGTCCGTACTGTGTTAAGGATTTCAGATCTAACTCGACCTTGATTCCATTCTCCTCTAGACGTCGAGGCCGTTTAGCCACTGTTGACGTGAGATCCGGTACCGGTGTATCTTTACAAAATATGGAAGTGGCAAGACTTTACTCCTGGGAGACGAGCAAACCTTCGATCTCTTCTATGCGCCTTTTTCGTCCACTGAGGAAGGAATTGTGCACGTGATTGTGGACGATGTTCCCATGGACATTGTAGTACACGCCGTCACCGAGGGTGAAGTGGGACGCATTGGAGATGAACGACATCTACCAAATAGCTTCACAATGAAATGATAGAATGAGGGGTTCTTCTGCAGCGAGCCGTTTTTAAGGCGGCAGAGACGGCGCTGGAGGCAATTGCGCCTTGGGCATATGCATCTGCATGGCTGTGCGTACTATGGAAACAGGCATATGGCTGAGTTAAAGGTGTCAATTAGGCATATCGACAGCTGTATGGCTGTGCGGAACTCTCGCGTTTTTACTGTAAACAGACTGCAAGAAAGCGGCTTATGTTTTCTGGGATATGAAAGGCATTTTTGGGCTGTTTCCGTCCGCCTCCAGATCGGACATTTATAGGCAAAAGCCGCTTTGCGTGTTTTGATCCGCTTACCCCCTTTTGTGTTTCTCTGTTCGCGCTGCCGATACTAATTCACCGATATCTGACACTGACGACAGCTCAAGCTAGGATGATTCTATTTGGAAACCCGGTTTCCGGGAGGAACCCCTCCAAATGGGGTCTCCATCACCGATGCCGGAGAGCCCTTCCGCAAAACCCCTCGTTTCGATGCATTCCGAGACTTGAAACAAACAGGACGGTGTTTAACCTCTTGTAGCCGTGTATAAGCTTTCAGGGAAATATATTTGTATGGAATGGGCAACAGGAAACTGACCAATGCAATTTGAATCATAAAGCTGAAAATTTGCGTCTGAAGCATATATCATATCAAGGATATTTCTTATATTGTCAGAACATTTATTGGATTCTCCTCCATGAAATAGAATAGGTCCCAGACTATTCCAATCCATTGGGTGAGTATAGTGAACGTGCCGAGGTATGTTGAGCTTGTTTTGATCCCATCAAACATATGTTCGCCGTGTTTTCTCACCATAACAGGCATTCAGCGGCAGGCAGAAACATTGAAAGAGGATTTATACTTTACTTATAGGGATTGCAATTTTTTTCAGCTCAAAGGATGGTATATAAAAGGAGCTTTCTTAATTATAAACTACGGCAGCGTCACCGGGAGTTCGGCGGCAGCATTGCCTAATTTGGAGGGGTTTCTTGGAAACCGGGTTTCCAAATAGAATTATCCCTCAAGCTATGCACTTCAGAGGCTTCTATGCCATTAGACTTTGTTCATCATGGTCGCCACAGCTGCTCAGCTACGTGATGGAGATCTCAAGCCGCGCGTTGGGAATGACCTAAGTTTCCAATTCCATAATTGCATATAGCAGGTTGGTTCGTCGCTCGAAGGGCAGTTGGCCGTTGCCAAAGAACGGCCGGTCTCGGACAAAAATCCGGCTTGCATGAAAGAATAAAGCGCAATCCAGCCCTGTGTGCTCTCTCGTTGGTACTCATTCAGCCTCCCTCTATGCCTGGCGAATTAAATTCCCAGTTTATTCCGCTTCGTACTTGTTTGTATCTCTCAAAATTCCGTGGCACTCCTTGTTGACCTTCTTACCATCATGTCAAATCTGGCGAACTCTGTCTGTGGCCTCTATTCAGCCTGGGATCTTGGCTTACTGCCCGCAACGGTTCAGGAGCTTTATGGCATGATAGTTCTAGCTACCAGTGGCGGAAAAAAACGGAAAAATTCTCGATGCTTACTGCTTTTTGGCCTCTTTACGCTGCTCTCGTCTCTTGTGTTCCGCTGCCCCGTATTCCCGGCCCCTGTTATTTTCCCTGCTCTTGCCCCTGGACCCCATGCACGGCCTCAGAGTGCCATCTCGATGGGCGAATGTGTTCGAGGCAGTGGTCCCAGTGTCGTGGATGTGTTTCTGGTCATACCTCCCGGCGATCCCTCGAATTCCGTGTCACCGAGCGCCCGCAGGCTCGTTCGGCACGGCTGGGAGCCGGATAAGAAGGGTGTGTTCCTCCCTTGCTGCACGTCGGGCACAGCGAGGGCCACCAGTGTAAGTCCGCCCGTCATCAAGAATTTTTCGCTCGGAGTTATCGACTGCGGATCATTCGGGTTGTCATATCTCGTTATACCTCCCGACCATCTCTTCAATCCCGTGTCGCCGAGCGCTTGCAGGCTCGCTCGGCACGGCTGGGAATCGGATGAGAAGGGTGTGTTCCTCCCTTGCCGCACGTCGGGCACAGCGAGAGCCGCCAGCGCAAGCCTGCCGCCTGTGCCCACGATTTGTTCCCGGATTGTCTGCGGATCACTCGGGTTACTGTCCGCGCGGCTCCGAATTTCCCCGGTTATGATCCAGAATCTATTTGCGTTCGTGATTTGGGTTCTCGTTATGGTTTCTGCGTTCGTGATTTGGATTCTGGTTTCTCTCATGTCATCGGTTCTGGCCGCGTCTTGGGGTGTAATCTCGTCTAAGGCCACCACCAGAATGCTCTCTTCCTATTCTCCGATATTCCCAGCTTTATTCCGCTCTCTGGTTTGTTGTTGTTCTGTGAGTCCTGCGCGGCATGACACGCATACTGAACTCCTGACCCGCATTGCCGAAAGCTATGCGCGTAGTATATCTAACGGACAATCAGGTAGTTCGATGACTGCGTTCGGATCCGGATCGACTCAGGCCACGCGCAGAAGCTCACGCATACGTGAAGGGTTGAGTCACGGCAACGGGAACGGAAATCGACAATCGTGCCGTGGAGCCAAAAACAGTCATGGATCCGTAGCTGCGCGCAACCGGCCAGATGAACATGACAATATTGTGAATATCATGTATTGGAATATATTCCATGACTTCACACTAAAGCTTACCAGCCCTGACTTCCAAACGCTCTTGCTGGAGTATGATATCATGTTCTTTGCAGAGACCAATATGCTCCCAGGTGAGGACAAATCCGCAGATGTACCAGAGGGTTTTATGCTGGTTTCACTACCTCGTAAACCACTTATGAATGGAACTCGCCGTGGTGGAGGTGTCGCACTCATTATCCGCGACACTTTCACTTTCACCAAATCTGAACTCAGTTCACCCGATATTCTTGTTCTGGATATGGGCACCATATGGCTCATTGGTGCATACATACCGCCAGAGTCCTCCCGATGGGAAGGCTGGACGAATGTTGAACCGTTTCAAAAACTCTGGGAGACTATAGCGCTCTGTACTCAAAGCGAGGATAAACATGTGGCACTCCTGTCGGATACTAATTCACGAACTGGCTCCCTGCAAGCGAAGTCACGCGGACCCGAATGGGTGTTGAGGTGGATAAGACGATCTACAGATCTAGTGGAAAACACACGGGGTAGAGCAATGGTTGATGAGTGCGACCGCAACGGATTATGCATTTTGAACGGGACTTCGTTGGAAACTTCAACTCCAGGTCGAATGACATCCTGGCAAAGCGCAGGAGAATCGGTAATCGACTATGCTATTGTGTCGGAAAGCCTGTTGCCCCACGTGCGAAAGTTTCAAGTCGCACTTCCTACTGAAGATGAAGACGAGGATTGGGCCGATCATATGCGCATCTCGATGTCACTGGACGCGTCGATTTTCGTCCAGACACCGGTAAAAGCTCAAGAACGGCAAAAGAAACCAGTCTTCCGGGGTTCCGGCGAGGTAGACAAACTCTATCAGGTTACAATGGATTCGAAACAAACCAATGATGAAGCGCTGAAGGCTCTTTGGGGACCGATTCTCGCACAAACCATTCCACTGCAGGTTTACGTTGAGGGGGCTTGTTCTAAAGGTCAAAGAGCAGGCTCTGCCGGTGCCGGAATTTTCTTTGGCTCGGGATCCCCCTTGAATACCAGTTTGAAAGTTCCAGGCCCAGAACTATTGTCCTCAGATCGAGCGCGTATATTTGCAATCCATGAAGCAATAAAGTTTGCCCCTCCTGAAAAGACTCTTCTCATCTTCTGCACCTCTAAACTACTCATATGGCAAATATGTTATCATGCCGCGAAAAATATGCGATTGGGATGGCCGGGGAAAAACGGAGACATCCTCAAATCTGTGGTCAAACTCTTAGCGCAGAGACAGGCTGAAACATGCTTCCTTCATGTTAACTCAAAGGCCAAAAATGAATCTAAATGCGCAGCGTACAGCCTGGCGACAGCAGGGACAACGCTTGCAGGACATCCAGCTTGCTTTATGCCGACTGCAGATGTGACTCTGGAACAAGGTTCAAGGGTTCCCATCTCAACATCTCATCAAAAAGTGTATACAACACTCAATGAAACAGACCCTGTCAAGCCCAAGCCTTGGAAAACTGGCGAAGAAGTCCCCGATAAGGACAGCAACAGGAGTCATCGCGGTCGAGCCAAGGTTCATGCTCTTCAGTATGCCTTGAGGCAAGAGGTGCTTGCGTGCGGACCGCCAAAGGATTTCTGGAACTGGATTCGAAAGCGGACTGATCCATGTCCAAAACCCGCAAAAGTATCTGTTGAAGCGTTATCTGCAGACTTCGAGGCTCGTTTGAACTACCCTCAAGTGACTCCTGCTTCTTTTAACTCGGAGCAGCTAGCGTTCAACGCGAAAATAGACCACGATCTGAAAGTGCCTCCTCCGGATAGCTCACCAAACCAGTCTTATACCCGTGATATAACGCTCGAGGAAATTGAGGCCATGAAGCGGCATATTAAAGCTCATGGAATTGATACTGCAATGGGAATTGACGGCTTCTCGTATAAAGATTGCATGGACATCCCCAATGAGAAGCTACTGGCATTTTTTCTGTACTGCTTGAAACACCAAGACATGCCACGGCTTTGGCTAATAGCGCTGCTTGTTGGAATCTTAAAAAAAGACAAAGATGCAACTGAGCCTTCAAGCTACCGACTCATTGCGTTGGAATGTTGCATGCTAAAAATGCTCACATTAATTATCGACCGCAGAATCCGAGAGGGAGCTGAGGCTTTGGGCGTGATCCCCGTGTCCCAAAACGGGTTCCAAGATAACCTGCGAACAAATGATAATGTTTTTGTTCTGTTGTGTCTCATTGACAAGGCCGACGCGGTCAATAAGCCGCTATATGTGGCTTATTTGGATTTGAAAAACGCGTTTCCCGGAACCGATAGGTCAACGCTTTGGGTAAAACTTGCGACCATGGGCATCTCTGGCCCGATGATTGAATAGCTTAAAAGGTTGTATGATCGCATTCGTTACCTTGTTCATCTGGATGGCCGCTTTGCACCTGCATTCAGATCTCTCCTCGGAATACTAACCGGCGACCCCGGTTCACCTCACCTGTGGAATCTATTCATGTCGGACTTCCTACTTGCATGGCACCCCGATGATATTGAACTAAATGGAGTCCCAATTACCAATGTTGAGCACGCCGACGATATAATGACGGCCTCTGGATCTCCTCCTGGATTTCAAAGTCACTTAAATGGGGCTCAAGGCTGGGCGAATAACAACGGCTGCGAGACATCAATTCCCAAGTGTCTTGGCCAGATATTTGGGGCTAGACCGAAAACCTGCCCGAGTTTCCATCTAGGAGGCAATCCGATAACCCAAGTTACGAAGGCATGTTACCTCGGAGTATGGTTTGAGACAGGTTCAAAGTTCATGTGGAAAGAGCAGTACAGGATCAAAGCCAGAAAAGCGACCACAGTTGCAAATGTATTGCTGGGACTTGACCGTTTTGTTGGCAAGCTACCTGCATGGGATACCAGAACACTCTACATGGCCCGAGTCGATCCATACCTCATTGCCGGCTGCGATGTGTGCCTTGACGTAGATGCAAAGAGTTTGGCTTTGCTGGAACGCATTCAAATGAAATTTCTGCGCCGTATGCTGGGTCTTGGCCGCCGGAGCCTAAAGGCGGTATTATTTTCGGAGACGGGTATATGGCCAATAAAATACCGCCGAGTCTATTTGGCCTTGAAGTATTTATGTTACCTCCTGGAGTTGAACACCAGGAGGCCAGCGGCGAACGCGCTACGCGAATCACTCAGACTCGCACTTGAACAGAAGCTATGCTGGATTAATGAACTTCGATTGGTTCTCTCAAGACTGTATGTCCCCGTCTCCCTCCGAATTTCAATGGACATGACTGTCAATGATGTTGAATCGGCCATGAAATGTGTAGAGAAGTCCATGGAAGCATGGATTGATCACGAAATCGAGGCTTCATCAAGAGTCAGAGACATCCTCATCGGCCGTATGGAATTTGACTCGAAAACTGGGAAACTTGTCAAGAAATCCCTAATGTTTCGGCACTATCTGAGAATTGCGTCGCCAGACCATCGTATTGCACTTACGAAGATGATTCTGTCGAGCCATGGTTTAGCCATCGAACGTCGACGCTGGAAGGAGCGGGGGAAAAAGATCGTACCGAAGGAGTGGAGGTTGTGTCGGTTCTGCTACGCTTATATTGAAGACCCTGCACACGCCTTGTTTGTCTGCCAAAAGCCCGAACTGGTGATCATCAGGTCCCTATTTTTCGAGAGCATCGAAAAAATTATTCCTGGTATTGCAAACCAATTTTCCGATGCAGCAAAAGCTTTCAAGGGATTCCTGGCATGGAGAGAAATTACCCCGCTTCTGGGGAAACTTGCCTTTGATGTCTTGAAGATTTTTGAGGCATGCCCAATTCTTCGCGTGGATGATCCCAATGTGTAAGTCACGGCATGACTCTATGCATGCTCGACTCTTCAATATGCCTAATGTTACTCTCTCTTGGGCTGTGCTCGCAATTTTCTCAGTCTTATTTTTGCTCTGGTCCGCTATTTTTATGGCCTATTCATCTCTTTTGAGATGTTGTTGCTTGCATGCATTCTGCAAAGGGACAGCCGTACAACGACTGACTGTAACTGGTGGAATGCGGGGAATTTTTGCCTGGGAGGAGGGAACTCCTCCTGTACACTTGCGCACTCCGCTTGTGGTCAGGTCCCACGAGGTTATAACTGCATGTCCTGCCATACAAGCGGTCGGCCAGTTCACAGTAAGTTCTAGTACACCCGACCCCCTGGAATGGTGTATGCTCCGTTGACATCTTGTAGTCTATGTAAGGATAACCACCCGTACATTACTACCCGTTTGTCTTCGGTAAACTCGTTGTTCAGACATTTGGACCACGCGAGTATAATATATCCCCCCCCCCCCTTGTGGTTTTTTTTTTCCTCCATCTTTCGGTGCGTGAGTTTCTTTTCTTTCTTTTGACTGTTATTTTGTGACGCATTTTCCACCCTGAATCGTTTATAGACGATTACATTAGGCATTCCGTGAGCCGCCAGGCAGGTCACGACCATTAACAGCGCCTTAGTAAATTGCATTTGTATATATTTATTGAGGAGCAGGCCAGTCATGTTCACGCGAAATCAGACTCAGCACAATCCCACAGAACAATATGTACATGGACCCTTCAGCCGTTTATGGGCCTTAGTAGAGCACGGGTGCTCGCCTCACTAGCATATTTAAGTATGAATACAGGGTTCGATTCCACATGAAGGCATGAGCCATTCCGGTATATTTCTTTTTTCCATTGGCCCATTTGCCAAGACCTGTTGAATTAAGTTTATGCTCGTCAATTAAGGGACTTCGCCGAGCATGGTGCTCGCCCCACGCCGATGCACTGGGCTCGCTTCCCCGCCACAGCTTGGCAGGATAGTACTCTGGGCCCATTTTTTCAACCTTCACCACGCTGTTGAGACGCAGAATTAGGCTCTTCGGAGCTGTCCCCGGGTTCTATCTTACAAGGGAAATTTAGCTCTGCGAGCGGACTTTGAGATGTATTATTAAGGATCCGCCTAGGAAGCGCGAATTACTTAAAATTTCGGGCTTGATCGGTGTACTTCTAGTCTTCTCGCTTTCGATCATCCGTCGCACTCATTCCTTCCCACTGGTTTCTTCGTCCGTCTTTCGGTGTGCGTGTCTTTCTTGGTTGTTGAACAATGAAACCCCTTCGATATAAGATTTTCATAAGCACAGAGAAATTGTTTTCAATTGCGGCGGAACAGAACGAATGCACAATAAAAAATCTATCGAGATTCCAAACTGTACGTGGAATGCATTAGACGCCGAATGATTTCAGCCATTGCAGCATAAAAAAAAATCCGAACAGGGGGGCATAGATTTCGCTCCAAACGACCCTAATGGCCGCCGGACTACATAGGTGTACGAGGACGTATGTATGTATGTATGTATGTATGTAAAAGTTTTGTAGCTACGGCAGACGACAAGCGCCAGCGGAAAAGGGCATAGATGGGTAATTGTACGTAGGTAAGCATGCAGTTAGGTAGGTAATTGATACGAGGACAGAACGAAAAGGTGGCATATGGCGATCCGGGCGTGGATCTTTTGGATGATAGGAGTACAGTGGATGGTGTGGTGGTGCAGATCGACGCCGAACAACCTCCGGCGGGCGTCTGAAGTTTGGTTGGTGATGAGGTAGGAGCGCAGCACCGGGCGACGGATAGATAGATAAATATCAGGTGATGGCTGCATAGTGTGTTTTTTGACGTGATGAGAAGAGTCTGTCTTGACTTTGGCTTGACTTGACGCGATGCTGATGGTACGCGATTGTGAAGTGAGTTGGTGGTACAGTGCGTGCGTTTGTCGATCGAAGAGTGGGTCGGCACCACCACCGCTGGATGGGGTAGGGCCCGACGCAGATGCTGACGAACAACGCAACATCGTTGAGAAACAGGAAATCCGCCGTGCTCGGAGGCCCCTCAGACGCGGACCTCTGGCGCAGCTGCCACGTCGACGTGTGTGCTGCTGCAAGGTTAGCGCCCTCCTCGCGCAGCTGAGATTAGCGCCCATCCACATCATCCGCGGAGGAGCGCGGTCATCGGGGCGTCATGAGACGACGCGCCGATGACCACGTCGTCACGCCCACCCCCGCCGCGCGCCGCCAGCCCAGGACGCTCGCGATAGATGGGCGCGGCGGCGTCCTGGGGCGGGGGGCGAGGAACGAGAGGAGCAGCCTCTCCGTCTCGGGGCTGAGTTCGGGCGGGGGCGGGGGCAGCTCAACGATAGCGACAGGCGTTTTGGACGGCGAATCGGGGGTATCGGTGTCTGTGGCGGCAGCGTGTACATGGATCTCCTGCGGCTCTTCTGTCAGTGGAGCCTCGGGGACGATTTGAAGCGGCGCGCCCTCGCTCCCCTTGTCCATGGTCTCGCAGAGCAGCGTCGGGCCCTCCTTCTCCCAGCGCGCGACGAGCGAGGTGCAGCCTTCAAAGGCCGCGAGGCCGGCCATGCGGGTGATCATGCGGGGCATGTTTTCCGTGAGCGCGAGCAGCGGGTCGAGGCCGGGGTCGTCGGGAGCAATGTCGGAGATGTCCAGGAATGTGGTGCGCGCGGCGTCGGCCGGAAGAGGGTTGAGCGTCGGGAGGAACGGGCGCGTCCATTTTACTTGGCGGGGGCGTTCTCCGCCGCGGAGGGTTACCTGCGGGGATAGAAATTAGTACTTGGCGGAGTAGGAACGAAAACGCCACTCACGATTAGGGTTACATGTTCCAGGTCGGCCAGCAGAGAGAGGAAGTCCTCGACGTCGTTGCGGTGCTCGAACGGCTTCCATGCGCCGCCGATGGCGTCCAGAACGACGAGAGCAGTGCCTCAGCCGTCGCCGTCGCGGCGAGGTGCTTGAAGATTGCCTTGCGCCCTGCGGGCTCCTCCAAGTCGAGCTGCGCAGCCATGAGGGAGATGAGCTGCTTCTCGTCGCCCGCGGCCGTGCAGTCGACGAAGAAGCGGTTCTGCCCGAAGCGCTCGCGGATCTGCGGATCATGCGCCGCGGCGAGCGTGAGTGCGGTCTTGCCGACGCCGTCGGGGCCGACGATTGCGATGCGCGCTGCTGCGCCGGCCGGGGCGTGCAACATCGTGTTCACGACGTGCTCGAGTTCCTCGTCCCGGCCGTGGAATATTTTGGGCGACGCCGGGATCAGCGAGAGGGTGCTGCTGCCAAAGGAGGCGGTGTCAGCCTTAATTGGATAGATTGCGTGCTAAAATAAATAAAACGCACCTGCGGCTTAGCTGGGTGAAGGAGTGACGCTTCTTCTTGCGCGAGGAGGAGGAGGCGAACCGCCCGAGCTCGAGGAATCAGAGGAGCGTTTCGGGTGCTTTTTCTTATCGAGGATGGTAATGAGCTCCTTGTGGCGCTTAGAGGCATCTTTCTGCGGCAGGGAATCAGCAACTGAGGTAGCAACCGGGTGATAGCAGATCGCATCTGCACCTCTGCCATCGTGACTGCAGCGATGATGCCAGATTGGACCTGAAGACCCGGGTTAGGGTATGTGGAAATCGGTGAGCCAGCAAGACATACGCCAAAGACGTCCATCTGCCTCGGAGTCGTGGCAGATGTTGATGACGGCGCAGACGAATTCATACGCTCGCTCGATCATTATTTTGACCTCTGCGCGCAGCGTCAGTAGCGGATCTTGCGATGAAGCAACAGAGAGATATACCCTCTTTATTCTCTTTGACCCGCTGCGCTATAGGTGTGAGTGGAGGGTGGTGATAGATTGTAGAGGTTACACACCTGGGCGGTCTCCATGATGAGGAGCGAGATGCTCGCAATTGCTTGCAGGTAGGGCTGATCACTATGTCCTTCAATAGGAAGCATGCGACTGTCCCGTATTGGAGGACTCGATCCTTGGTGGTCGCGGAGCGGATTGTAGTAATAGGCATCGCAGTGGGCCAGCAGCAGTGTCTAGAACCCTAACGCGGACGAGAATTGGCCTCAAGATGCGTGGTGAGAAGAAAGCTCCGGTACTCGGGCCGAATCGGATGAGGATGGGGTGCATTGGTCTAACTCGGCAGAAGACGCCACCGGAAGGAAGCGCGGAGGCGGGATACGCAGTATGTAAACTTTACCTTGACTTTACCTATCGAGGCGGCGCTTGGTACTCCGATCGGCTGACGGCACAAACGACGGCACAAACGACGGCAAGCTGTTGTTAGTGATCAAAGTAGCATTTTCGGCTATATTTTCTCCCCTTCGCGCCTAGAATCAGGATAGGTTTTACTTCACTTTTTGACTCCGCATAGTTAGAAATTGTATTCCAAGACCTGGAGCTGATGCGAGTGCAAAAATTGCGAGATCAAACCTGGTTGATGCACCATCAATCCCGCTCACACAAAAATACTACAAAGTGCGGTCTTTTCAGCAGTTGTTGGAGACATTGTGAGTTGGCCACATTTAATTCGAAGCCACCCACAAGTTTCTTGGAACAACTGGTGATACCGTGGCCAAGGACTCCGGCAAGTTATTCGTGCTTGCGGAGTTTGAAGTTTGCCGGAAGGCTGCCGCTATCGGGTGTCCCACCTTACTCAATTTTGAGTAAAAGAACGACTAAAAGTTGATTAAAAGTTACTCATAGAAGCTACCGGACCGCCCCGGAGACATCTCGCATCACTTTCGGCTCCCCATTACTTCTCCCGAGTTAGACCATTGCAATATTCGCTCGAATCGGATTGCGTACTTAACCCCGTACAAGGCAGCCGATTAGAAAATTTATCATGTCAACTTGAGGCTGTGGCCGCCGTCAAATTTGACATCCACGGCATTCATAGATGTGTTTGCCGTGAACTCCGTACCTTGTCTCTGTACCAGCACCGCCCATGAGCACCCGTCGTTATGGATCGCCGCTCTTTGAAGATGGAGAGGGTTCTCGGGGGACCGGTGCGCATTTCGAAAATACAGGTTCTTCAAGTGTCCGTGATTCTTATTATCATCCTGCGCAGATACATCGGCGGCCTTTTTCCCAAAGCTCGCAACTTTCAGATATATGGGGGCCAATTTACAACGCATATTCACCACAATCGAGTCGAAGAATCTTAGGGCTGCCGCCCGTGCCCGTTGCCACGGTTCCACGGCACCCGCCGACGGGGTGCCGTGCCCGTTCCGTCAGACATTTTTCATTCACTCCGACGGCCCGTTGAAACACGGCCGTGACGGCCGTCCAACAGCTGCAGTTTTCCCACACTCTGAAATGCTGATACGGGGGTAGATTTCCTTGTGATAGACTATATGGACACCTCAAAATACTAAGCTTATCCCAGAATGACTATTATTCTCCCTCAAATGGCATATTTTGAGGTTTAGGTTGGTTCACGGCATTTGCCGCGAGTGATGGCGGAGTTTAAACTTAGCTCGGTAAGCAAAGCAGCAGCTTTCTCACTGTAGAATGCGACATATTTTGAATATTGAAGCAGTGGAACACACCTAGACATCCAAAAATACATATAGCTTGTACAGGAGTCAGTCCTACATTGATACACACAAAATTAAATTTCCACCGACCCGTGTGCCGTTCAACACCCGGTACGGCTGTGCCGTTGACCGTCCCGTCCCGTCAGGATTTTTTTCGACCACTCCACGGGCCGTAAATCGACGGCCGTTGCCGTCACGGCAACAGGCGGCAGCCCTATCGAAGATCCACCAGGTATGTATTTAAACTATGAATTCGATCAGACCTTCAAGTAACCAGCTGCGAGAAATAGATTTCCCCAGAATTCCTTTCAGCAGGATCGTCCTAAATGATATGCGTCAGGTCGTGGAATGCCGAACTTGGGGAGGGCGGGCCTCTGTACGACGACGGGTACACTCTGCCCAGATTCTGATTGACTGCAATTCCAACATGACTGTGGCTATATATGAGGGGGAAAATGCGGAGGAGGTGAATAGGATTCCTTGTTCTCAGCTTTGTTGTTCAAAGAGGTACCATTTCCAGAAGTGGCGACGGGATATCGCGTTGTACATGCGCCTCCGGTCAGTATATTTATACTCGCCTTTTGCATCAGTCCATGAAGCTGGGATTTAGCCATCCCAATTTGATGCAGCTATTCGGAACAGCCGTTTCATCTGGAATGTTTGCCGCCATTTTTCATGACGGTAAACCCATTACCGTCAGCTTATTCTATGTGTACGTTCTCAATACATTTGAATCCAGACCTTATGGATGCAAGCTTCTTGAAAGAGAAGTACCGTTCTTCGCAAACTGCAAGCATGTATTTCATGTCTTTTCTTGCCTGTCAGTCACATTTTAATCAAATATTAACCTACTGAGCCTTTCATAGACGAGTTTCGGGTACGTGCGCGTAAGATGACGAGATCAGTCTGCTCACTCAATGATAGTGCCATGGGGGTTACATGGCGTCCATGCTCGGATTACCTGGATTGGCAAGTCAATTCTATTGCGGAAAGCAACGCATTATATTCCATTTCCAGCGTTCTGGTCAATGTATGATATGGATCAGAGCCAGCGGCCTGTCGTGCATTGCTTTGGATCAAGACGATCAAGACATCTCTGCCTTACAGTACCACGGCCTTTGGAAGGAAGCAGATGCCATAAGCACCGTCGGAGCTGCGAAGCGTTTACTTCCCCCGGAGCAAAGGAACGAAATGATTAACGAAATGATTAGTTTCTTGACTCTGGGGGGGGGGGGTATATTATACTCACATGGTCCAAATGTCTGAACAACGAGTTTACCGAAGACAAACGGGTAGTAATGTACGGGTGGTTATCCTTACATATACTACAAGATGTCAACGGAGCACACACCATTCCAGGGGGTCGGTGACGCTAGGATTGGCTGTGAGCTGGCTGACCGATTGTATGGCAGGATATGTGGATATAACCTCGTGGGACCTGACCACAAGCGGAGTGCGCAAGTGTACGGGAGGAGTCCCTCCTCCCAGGTAAAATTCCCCACACACCACCAGTCACAGTCCATCGTCGCGTGTCTTTCCCTTTGCAGAATGCATGCAGCAGCAGGCCAGTGTGTTCAACTTCCAAGGAAGGTCCACAACAGACAAAAGGTCATCCCGAAAGATGGATAGGCCAGGGTATTCAAAGGTCAGAGCGCACAAGAACAAGAACATCAAACAAGTACGGCGGGGCGTGGCCAAAATCCAGTTGACAGAAAAATCGCGAAATTGCAGACCACGGTGTTGAACGAGAATAGTAGCCACGAAAGCTTTAAGCAAGGGCTGCACAACAGGAATGTAACAGTGAACACAGTCAGACCGGAACAGATCATGACCAAAGGGGAAACATGGAGAAACACGGAGAGCACCCCGGTGACAGTTCTGGATGACAAATCGTGGGGGTCAAACGAGGCGGAATGGCGATGGCGAGCAACGGCCCCAAAAACCTCCAAAAACCTCCAACGGGAGCGAAACTACTGTACCCTTCTCGTACGGTTCCACACCATGCAATCACCCACAGGCAGTCGATAACACGGGTTTGAAGGGATGGCCGCAAGGTACAACCAGCAAATCTCTCCACTTCTAGGGACCTCGAGCACCGGCGGAGTTCATCGGTGGCGGTCGCAGGCACCTCACGGAGAGCTGCCGCCCCATCTCGATTCACTCCATGGCGCCATCGAGTCAAAGGCACCCGGAGACGACCAAAAAGCTGCGAGGAAGACCCCAAACATGACCCAAAACGAAACCAAGAACCGATTCTTCGTCATCCTATGAGTCAGGCCAGCCCCAGGAAGGTAGAAGAATTCGACATGAGAGCCCAGTCCGGAGCGAGTTCGATCGGACGAATTCCAGAAATCGGCATGGTGGTAAGAGGTATAGTGCCGGTTCTTATGGCTACCTCCGGGAACTATCCTACAGGTGGGAGACTTGCCGTATCTGCGATGGATATCACTGCTTTATTTATTCTAGCTATATTTATTTGCTTTCTCAGGCTCCAGAATATTTATCTTGAGCCTACACGCATCTGTTTCACGGCAGTGCTGCATCTCTGCAACGCGACACGTCTGTTTATCTTTATTTACCTCATAGTTCTCACGGTTCACGACTCACCGCCGCGGTCCCGCACAGCCTGTGCAATGCCTGTGCAAGGCAGTGAGTGCTGCATTTGTGAGACATTTAATTATGACTTACCTCAGTAGTATATAAGGAGCATGTCTCCTTCCTGTAGACAATCTAAATCTTACATCTTTACCAATACAACTACCAAGTGAACTCACTACTCTCTGTGTGATCTTCAGTGAAGCCAAGTGCTCACTAAACTATCTACTACTTTTACTGTCTAGTGCTAGTGTAACGACTACTAGAGCTTGCATTACCGTTAGAATAGCGGTCCTAAGTATTTGGTGAATTATCCCAAGTGCACGTTAAACGGAGATACGAATCCTGTTTAAAGGCTTCTTTTGGTGAAAGTCCCCCGTGTTGACTGATTGTATAAGGGTTCTTGATCCTAATACTTTAGCTTACTTGATATTTGTGTTGCATTCGTGTAACACCAACGCTGCTCTTCTCTCACACGTGCTATTTACATCCGTATCCCGCGTGATACCGGTTTCGCTCACAGTATCAGACTGACCGAAGGCCACTCTGTGCGGCCAGGCAGTGTCGTCCGAAGTTCAGGGCCGGAGAAAATGCAAGAAGTTGCAGCTCTTAAGGATGTCCGATGCTCATTCGACGGCTGGTTCAGCAAATATCCGAAGCGAAATGGTTGGATTCGGTAGGCTTTTATACAGTTTTCATGATTATGCTCTTGATAGGCGGACAGCGTGCCTGCGAATGAATTTGAGGGTTTAGGCACAATGTCGACCTGGATGTGTCACCTCACGGAGAATTGTCGTGGTTAAGTCAAGCGAATTATCTTTTCAGTCGTGCCAAGATTGACTCCGGCCTGGATGGATACTGTACGTTGTCAATTTCCCCTACTAGGCCCAGAACTATTGACATACAAAGTTGCCGAAAGTCTTGATCTCCAGAATAGAATGCAAAATCAACATCTCAGACAAGCCACCAGATAAAGGCTTTCTCCTCATGCCGCCTTGGAACGATTTTTTAACGCCTGACGGGACTCGACTCCGACATCCTAGCCGGCTTCCGTGTTGGTCTCTGGACCCATCCGGAAAGGATTATCTCTCAACTGAGCAGGCCACTGCTCTGGGCTTCCCATCAATCCAATTCGAAGTCTGGGTAAAGGGAGAAAGTTGGAAAGCGGATGTCTACGAAGAATTTCACAAACTTGTCATAGGCAAAGGTTTTGATCCTGAGAGTCAAGACGCTGCCCGACATTTTGACTACCCTCTCTTCCATCTTCCTGGTGAAATTGAGCCGCTTCTAATTCATTGTGAGTTTTTCCTGTTTGGAACTGGCGATGTTGGTGAATTGATTAGTTGATATTCTTAGTTGTACCAGGGTCATTCATGATCGATTTGTCAGAAGAAGAAGAACCGCAGGCCACAGCCGAGGAAGATAAGGGGGGAAATCTAGAACCAGTCACACAAAGCGATGAATCGGTCGATAATAATCAAAACGCCAGTGATGCAGAAGAATCCTACCCTTTTGCTGCTCCGTTTTGTGGTACAAAATGGGTGGCTATGCTCAAGACACAGCCACAGGTTTTGTACCGAACAGAGCGGCAACTTAATAGGTGGTCCGCAAAAGTGCCAGAAAAATCAGCGACGAGCGCCAAAGTGAACGGATGCCCCCCCCCATCTGAAGAATAAAATACATAGATGGAACGCCACCAGGGATTGAAACCCTGTTTTGTCCGTCACGTGGTACATGAGCCTCAACCACGGTATGGCCTCCTTGATCTCTGCTAGAAAGCACCAGTGTCCCGTGCGGGAGTAGTAATGCCTATCGTAATCCTCGGAAGGCAGATAATGAAAGGCCGGGAAACGGAGCTGTAATAAATTGAAATAAATGGTTGCCGTATTGAGACGGGTCATCTTGTTGTTGAACTCAAGAGCGTTAACAACAGACTCCATTTGCAGGTGGCTGCGTATCTTCAAAGAGAGCGGAGAAGACGAGAGGCGCGGAGACGGAGATGGGAAGAGATTGTTTGCAGATATAGCGAATATTTTCGGTTAACGCCCAGCGGTCATTTTGGATCCCTTGCATGCATTGTCATTAACTCGTTTGTATTGGCCCGGAGTCTCTTAAGCAGATGCCGATCAGATTGTACATGTTTGCCCTGTTCCTACAATCCCTCGTTTAGGCTGCGTTTACAGCAGGGATTCCAGATGATTCCTTCTTTCGTTTAGATTCGATGCTTCTTGAGGCTGTAAAATTGACTTCATGTAGTCAGATGCGTTCTCCGCGCCCCATGTCTGACGGCGAATTTCGATGACCATTGCATGAATGGTTGAAACGGACCGAATGTCCCCCTCAAACTTCCAAGGGCTCGAGTTTCGCCCTCTAGGCAAGCTCAGCTTACCTTGGGCAATTTTTCTCTCGTCGACGTTCCTCGTTCGCTGTGGAGCCTCCACAATTTTCGAAAGCGATTAATTAATTAATAAACCGTTCTTTAGGATTTTGCTTGTTTGGCTGTGCAATTGCTCCATATTTCCATCGGTTTTCCTCTGCTCTTCCTCTTCAATTAACCCTTTCTAGCCCTAGGTTTCCGTGCTTCTTCACCACTGCCGTTTTATTTGCGGCAGAACGGCTGAGAACACCGTTGCAGCCGCCTACGGCGCAGCTCGGGCCGAATTTTATGACGCCGGCGGGCCACGTAGCCTTGCCGATCGTGGAATTATGAATTAACCGATTTTCTCGGTGCAGTTGCTCCATGTCCGTTCGTTTCCCACGCCCGGCGTTTGACGGAACGTTAACCAATTGCTAGGCCGTCCCTACTGAAGTACCACCAAAAAAAAGGAAAAAAAAAAAACTCGGCATGGCCCTGTTTCAGAGATGCCCTGGCGCTCTTCGCCTACAGCATGAAGCAGACAGTGTGAAGGGTAACCGAAAGTGAAGTAAGTACGCAAAAGTCACAAAGGTAATAACTTAAAACATGCCGAAACTGGAAGCAACTGTTGCCACCCAGTGCAATTTAGAAGATGACGCCAGCGCCCAACAGGAGTACAAAGAACCAAAAGTATTATGCACGTAGTACCCGCAAATCAACCAGACGAATGGAGCCCATACATTTTGGTAGGCTTGCAAATAAGTCTGACCAAAGAAAAAAACCTAGTACTTCACGGTGATCTGAGCATCAACCGCGCCATCCTGATCAACCGTACTCTCCAGCCCATCCGCCTGTACCACAGGGCGCCACACAACATCGGGTTTCGTCTCTCCGCTGGCAAACTTGACATTGACTCCGGAAAACACGGTTGTGCCGGCAGGGTAATCGCTGAACGCCGTTATGTTGTATGCCTCGAGCGTCACCGCCGCTACGTTGAGCTGGGCGGGGACACTCATGTTGAGCGTAGTGCCGGGGATGTTCGAAAACTGCGAGGTGTAGTTGAACACAGACTCGGAGCTGCTAAAACTCCTGAGAGTGAGGGCACCATTCAGTGTTTCCCCCGGACTCTTGCGGACGAGCGGGGTGTGGAAGAGGTTGACGCCATCTAGAAACTGCAATTTGTTATTTTTATTTTAGTCAGAGCAGCTGGAAGCGGAAAGAATGAAAGAGGGATGAGCGACGACCGTTCCACGGAAGTACGTCAGGAGAAACATAACCAGGAAAGGAATTGCAGGTCCAGGGCACTTGACACTCACGAACGATGCCACGGCCCAGAAGGGGCCGCCTCCGGCTGGGGATGGTCCGTACTAGTACCATAGGCATGGTCATTTTGAGTACATGCCCGACTGAGACCCACGTACCTGGAGCACTGGTTGCAGAATCGTGTTAGAGAAGTTCTGGACCGCGTTGAATAGGTAGATGGTCTGCCCGTGGTCCGTCTCGGGCAGAGGCGGCACCTCCCACGTCGATGTAAAGGAAGAGATGACTGAGAACCCGGGGTTCAAAAAATACGCGAAGGCGACCCAGCCGTCAACTGGAGCGGCGCGAGAGACCGGGAACTTAAACTGGCCCGCAGTGGGTGCGCCGGCGGTTGCTACGTGGATGACAGTCCCGTTGGCGGCGAGGACGTGGATCCGGCTGCCGACGCGGGCCAGGCTGCCACCCGCAGGAATCTCGTAGATGTTTGTGGCAGCACGGTTGCCGGGGGCAAAAACCCACTTTCGGCTGGGGGACGCGATCGCAAAGGTGGCGAGGAAGCCGACGAGGAGTGTTGTCAAGGTTCGCATACTCGTCCGAGCCGAATCGACTATTCAATGAGCTCGCCCGAATGGGAGAACACGACCAGACAGACGAAGCGGAGCCAAGATGCCTTCGCGGGAGATATTCCCTCCGGTTTTTAACGCAGCGCATGGGAGCACACGGTGGTGTGAGTTTTCCGTGTCCTTGTCATCATACCCTGATGGAGTTACGCTGTCATCACGGTGATCCCATCCGTTCGACACTTCCTCATTGCTCCCGACCACCGAAAGGGGACCTAGCTGGCTAGGCTCGTCCCCATCCGGTATCTGA